>JAMXBB010000007.1:45407446-45829386 GCA_024138015.1 Lumnitzera littorea | reverse complement strand
CCCCCCCAACAACCCTTTCTTTCTCTGTGCATTATTCAAAAAGAAAGTACCTGAGATTCATCAAGAAGTTTCCGACTTGTGTCCAACTCCCTCCTAAGCATCGCAACTTGATCCAAAGTGGACTTGAGTTTGATTTCCATATCACTTAGCTGATTTGACTTGTCTGAAAGGGCACTTTGTAGTTCTAAGACAAGATTGTTACCCATGTTAATATCCAAATTAGTGTCCAGACACATGTCGCCTGGTGAAACAATGTCTTTGCTACTCTCGCTGGGAACACCATCCATGACCAGTGCACTAGGCTGGCCTATCTTATCACTCCCATCCTTATCATCTTCTTGGATTACACGGTGATGTGGCTCTGACATAGGTGAATCTAGCTTAGGATGAAGCAATCTAGACAACTCTGCCAATTTTTCATTAAGTCCCATATTTTCACCCGGTTGCCCGATGATGTCACCATACTCTGGATTAAATGAGTTTGAAACACAAGAAACTTCATCCATGGGCTCAGTAGATGATACACAAAGCATCCTAGCCTTGTCACCACATGACATTTTGTGCTTGCATTCAATAACATTTGTACTTGAAATAGATATATCGGCTTCATTATTGCTGCTAGAAAGCCTCTGCTCCTGACAATATGCAATAGACAATTTCTGTTCTAGTTCAGCAATACGCCTTTCATAAGACTCACACTGCATTTGTTTCATTTTAAGCATTTCATGGAGATGTTTCTCATGTTTATCCTTCAGACGAAGGGCCTCAGCTGTCCTTTCTGCAGAATCTTTCAATATGGATTCCATTTTGCTATCGTCAAGGGATTCATACTCAACCAGAGGAGAAAGGGAACAGATGACTGCTATTGCTGAAGCATACTGAGCTTTCAATTTTGCATTCTCAACTTCCATCCTGTCAGTCCCAGCAATATCTATCATTTCACAGCCTTCAATTAGATCCTCGGTATTCTCAGGGCTTTGAGCAGAATATTTTCCAGCTTCCATCACATTAGAACTATTATTTGACAGAGAAACTGAACCTTCAAGGCTACCATGCTTCTCCCCTTTAGATTGAAATCCAGTCAGATACTCAGAAGCATTTTGATCAAGGTCTGAAATATCAATATTAAGCAATCCACCATCAAATGGGGATATATGAACTTCACACTGGCTGGGTGTATCAAAAAGTCCCATGGATGCTAATACAGCACTTGGTATGAATGGGCTTTGTTCTCTCAGAAATTCCTCCCTTCTCTGGACCTCAATTTGTCTCTTCATTGCAAGCTTTTCAGCTAACTGTCCAGCCATCCCCATGTAAAGTTTCATTGAAGCCTTTCTTCTAACAATTTCAGCAAGGCAGGCCTTGTAGGCAGGACAAATTCCACGGACAAGTTTCAGATGTGAGAAAAGATCATCTTGACACTTCATGGCTTCTTTAAAAACTGGAAACTGCAACTTTATGTCTTTTATGATGTAGGAAATGTATGTTATCCTTTGCATATAACTGTGAACATAGATGTTCATTTCATTCTTTTTGTCTTTGCAGAATTCAAGTAGTTTACGCATTGAACGATCACAAGACTGCATTTTAGGAAGGTGATTCTTGTCATGGACATCATACATTGGACCCAGTGCTGAAACAGCATCATGAGGGCGAAGTGATGAGGATAGTTGGCCTGACAGACAGTCATCAACAAGTTTCTTCACCTTATCAACATCTTTACTGTTAAAATTTACACATAGTTATTAAACCATGGAAGAGGTCATATTATGTAATAAAATAACAACAAATGGAAGCAAGACATGATTGTTAGTGAAATAATGATGTCAAACAATCATGATATGAGAAACAACATGTGAAGAACAGTACCAGAAAGATTACAAAAGACCAGCAAATGAAGATTAACAGCAGCATTTCCTGGTAAAAAACCATTGCATCAATGATAAAGAATGACAACACAGCCACCCACATCTGACAGTTGTTGATCATAGCAGACAAAAGCAAGTAAATGCAAAAGAGAGTCTCTCAAGCAATATGACATTGTAAAACCAAAATATAATTAGCTCAGCCTCTTACAGGACAATAATGAATGAATTAAGAATAATCCTTGAGCTTTTTGAACTCACATCTAACAGTTGGTCATAGCAGGGAAAAGAAGAAAAGGCAAAGGACAGTCTGTAATGAACCTGGTTCGTAAGCCAATGTCAAGAATTTATAAGAGCCATGCCAAGTAGTAAGTAGTAGTATGGGTGTATGATACATCTCTAGTGTAGTAGATATTAGTAGAATAGTATATGCCATATTAATAAGAGCAGAATTGTAAATGTCCAATGTTAATAAGGTCAGATTTGTAAGTATCCATATCACTTGCTAAATAAATACTTAGTGTTGCAGGATAGAGATATAGTTAGTCATTTTGTTGAAAGTTGTTGATTGAAAGGAAACGTTTAGAAGATCGTAAACTTGATGTACCTACTCTAATTGTTTAAGTATTCAACTTCACAATTGTTCTAGAGTTATTAGGGTTTTATCAAGTATTTTTCTACTCTTATTCGAATAGTTTTTATAGGATTTCATTGAAATAATAAAAGAGTGAGCCACGAGTTGTTTTAATTAGCGCTGTTTATGGGAAATTTTTTCAAAGATGACTAGGATGGAGTCACCTGTTGAGAATTTGGAAACTAATATGAAAGAATTGGGAGAGGATTTGATGGGAAGCCTATCGAAAGTTCATGACCAGATTTCAAAAGTGGAGAAGAATGCCAACTTTGGACTTTCTGTGATTGATAAACGAATGGCTACTCTTGAAACCATGCTTCATGATTTGTGGATGGATCAACAAAAGGAAATAAGGACGAAGGAGGTGGCTGGAGGATCGAATGGAGTTGGGATCACTGAACCTAAAAATTCTTATCATAATTCATCTAATCAAATGGAGGAGAGAGATTCAGAAATCGCAATGCAATTTGAGAGATTGAGGGAAAAATTGCAGCGTAGTACTACACAAGTGATTTTACCTACATTTGATGGACAAGATCTATCGTTATCGGTTGCTGCTGTCAAACAATTGTTTGACATTCACTATATCCCTGACGAGGGATATAGTGGCATTGGCTACTGCTAGTATGAAGGGATGAACTATCTACTGGCTAAAGATGTCAAAGCAGCAAAACCCTAACCTAGATTGGGAGAAGATGAAATCTGAGCTTTTATGTAGATATGGCAATCAATTTGTGAACAATCCTTTTGCCAAATTGTTTACTTCACATCAGCTTTCCTCAATTGCATGATACTTGGAGGATTTCAAGTCATTGGTGTCCCAAGCACTTGAGATGACTGAACTCCAATTGTTAGGGTACTTTCTTGGAGGGTTAAAGGATGAAATTAGAGTTAGGGTTCAGACCTTACATCCTATTGATGTTTTAGAGGCAGTCGAATTAGCCCTCAACATTGAGCAAGAGTTCACCTATGGTGTCTTGATGGTCCAACATGACAGTCAAGACATGAATTAGACTTATAATTCGAACAGTGCAGGGTAGAATAATTTGATGAATTCTCCCGTTTCCTCCTATCAACACACTGTTAGCCATGCTTTGACACATGTTTGTGTTAACCAAGCTTATCCTGCAGTAAATACTAGATTAGCACTGCCTTGGAAATCGCCTAGAAACATTTCTGGTGCTGGAATGAATGTGCACCAGCAAAATCATTCCAATATTAATGCTAGCATGGAGGTGAACGGTGCATGGGGTCGGTTCAATGATTAATAGAAGTGGTTCAACCCAAAATAGCAGCTACGGAAAGATGCCTAAACAAATGACTTAGCATAAGTATATTGACAAATGCAACAAAGGTTTGTGCTTCGAGTGTGACCAACCCTTCAATCCAAGTCACAAATGTCCTAATAAAGCCTTGCAAGTGACATTACTTGAAGAGGACGTGGCAAACAAAGACAGAGTGGATAAAAGTCAAAATTGAGGATGTACATTATCCTTGCTCTTGTGATCATGCAAGTCCACAATTCTTTTTTTGGGTAATGTTAGAAATTTGTATTAATAAAAATATAAAATTCAAGAAGAATGTACAAGGAAATCCAGTTTGTGATCCACATTTACAAAAAACAAAGGAATGTGAATAAAAAACAAGGATAGCGTTAAAGCTCAAAACTATATATCAATATAAGATAAAATAACCTTAGCTAAGTTTGCCGCTGGAGTAGGAGCACCTCTTGTATGCCTAGAATTTCTTTCTTTCCAACTTTGATAGCACACAATGAAGGGAATCCTTTTATCTATAGGGAGCCTAGAGTATTGAAGTTTGCCACAAAAGATGCTATAGAGCTAACTAAGAGATAGTTGGTCCAATAGGGGAAGAGTTGACATTTAATATTTGCCCACACATTCTTTATGAAGTTGCAATTGATGAAAAGATGTTGGTGGTTTTCTTTCTCAGTTGCATAAAGATAACAATAGTTCTTAAATATTATACCCCAATGGAACAACTTATCTTGAGTTAGAAGCCTTTCTCTGATAGGAAGCCATACGATGAAGGAGTGGCAAGGAGTGTTGCTCTTGTTCTAAACAACTACTTGCCAAGGAGTGGTAGGATACTTCCTTCTCAATAGGTTGTATGCTAACTTGATGGAGAATCCCTTGCTGAGGTCAGCTGTCCAAATAAACTTATCATTAATACCTGACTTAGGTGTTATCGAAGGAGGTATATCTCCTTCCGGCCAATGCCAATAGGTCCTTCGATAATGTTGCACAATTTTGCCTCTTTTCTTCAGTTCATGGCATAAATACTCCTTTCACATATCCAATTTGCAATTTAGCCATTTGAGTGCCATAGATCATATCAGAGGGATATGTGCTTGCCATCTCCTATATTCCAGGAGAACAAATGTCTTTCCCAATTCCTTGCGAGAAGAATTTTGCGCCAAGACCAGGAGCATTGTACCGAGTTTGATATGGACAAAAAATTTCTGCCTTTAAGAATTTCATCACGTACCCATCTTGACCAAAGGCTTTTATGGTCCACATTCAAATGCCAAATGTGTCTCAATTGAGCCACTTTATTCCATAGAGTAATGTCCTTATTTCCCAAACCACCTTCCCTCTTTGATAAGCTTAGGTCTTCTCAAGATACTTTTGCACTAGCTTTAGCCTCGTTCACCCCATTCTATAGGAACCACAACATTTTAGAATGTAAATCTTTGAGGATTTTCTTCGAGAGGATGAATATGGATGCCCAGTACACTTGACCAATTGGACCTAACTAGCATAAGATAAAAATTTAGAGGACCGATTGTTAATCTTAGCAACGAGCCGTTCAATCAAAATGTGGCAATATGTATGGTTGATTCTTACAGAGATAAGCAGGACTCCTAAATATTTTACTAGTAGTTTACCTTCCTTAAACCCTGTGTATGCCAAAATCTAAGCTTTACTTACTATGTCGACCCCACTAAAGAAGATATTGCTCTTGGATGCGCTTACTCAGAGGCTTGAAAGAGTTGAGAAAGATTGTAAGCTTTGATAAATGAGTGAGGTAGAGGTTGAGTCACCCCTGGAGAAGATGAGAAGGTCATCAACAAAACAAAGATAGATGAGATTTCCTTTTTTACATCGCCAATGATATCTAAAACCTTAGGTGGTGGTTACTTTGCATAGAAAACTTGATAGAATCTCCATGACAAGGATAAAGAGGTAAGGGGAAATAGGATCCCCTTGTCTTAGTCCTGAGTTACTAGCAAAAAACCCCACTAACTCTCCATTTAAGCATATAGAAAACTTTGGGGAGGATACACATATATATATCCAACAGACAAAGATGGGGGGAAACTTTAGCACCTTGAGAAGGCATTCCAGGAAGGCCCAATTGATATGGTTGTAAGCCTTCATGATGTCAATCTTAAAGGTATACCTAACCCCATAAGCTTCCTTGTGGTATCCATGCATAAGCTCTTGCGCAATAAGAATATCAACAACAATCTTTCTATTCTTGATGAAAGCGGATTGTTCTTTACCAATAAGACTCGGCAGTACTTTTTGGATGTAGGTTTCAAGAATTTTGGAAATGCACTTATAGAACACATTGCCACATGATATAGATCTAAAATCCGCAAACAATTGTGGAGTGGACACCTTTGCAACTAATGTAAAGGAAGTAGAGTTGATAAACATTAAAAGTTTACCTAAAGCAAAGAAATTTTCGATGGCTAGACAAATTTCCTCTCCAACAATGTGCTACGTTAGTCGACAGAAGTTTACATTGTATCTATCCGGACTCGACACTTTGTCCTTAAGGATGGATCATAAGGCTTACTTAATTTCATCATTGACTACTGGTTTGATAAGGTGATGCTAATCCTCTAAGGAGACTATTCTTTTCACTAGGAGGGAAGGGAATCCAGATTTGCTAAGATGGGCAATGGGGTGGACAATAGGTTGTGGAAAAAAGCTATGGCCACTTCTTGAATTCTCGTTTGTCTATTGTATAAGATCCATTCTCTAGGCTTATAGAATGGATACCATCCTCCAAGTGCTTTTGTTTAACTGAGCAAAAGAAATAGGAGGTATTCCAATTACCTAATTTTGGCCATGTTTGTCTTATTTTTGTCTTAGGAAAGACTCCTCAGACACTGCAAGTAGGTAATGTTCTTTGAATCTCCTTTTCTCTAAGTCCCAATTGGCTTGTGTTGGGTCAACTTAATTGGCAAGTTGGACATTCTCTAAAGCACCTAGACTAAGAGAGACTCTCTTAGAAATGTCGGCATATCATTTTTTGTTGAGCTCCCTCAATTCCTTTTATAGCAACTTCAATTTAGATACCACTCTAAACACAGGAGAACCGTCCATTGCCATATTCCAAATCCATTCCACCAGTGGGAGAAAAAGGGGGTCTTTACCCTAGAAATTGAAAAACTTAAAGGGAACGTTTCTTTTCTGATCATGCTATGGATATGTGCAATAATGGGGGTTGTAGTCAAAGATACCTAGTAAGCAAACCGTGGCTTTAAAAATTGAAAAAGATTATAACCATTTGAGGTTGATCAAGAATCTATCCAGTCATCTCATGATAAGGTTAGCTCAGTTTTTATTTGTCCAAGTATGCATAAGGCCACTAGTCCTAAGCTCTTGTAGTTCAGCTTCAATGCAGAAGTTATTGAAGTGATTCATACCTGGGATGATTATCTCATTTCCTTCAATTTTCTTTTCTATAAATTGACACTCATTGAAATCTCCTCCTAGAATCTAAGGATCCTGGAATGACGCTTTTATAAGTAGAAGGTCAGACCATAAGCTTACCCTATTGGAAGCGAAGTTTGTGCTATAGACACAGGTGAACCAAAAGTTAGCATCCTCCCTTAGAAGATGGTAATGGTAGTGCAGAAATTGCCTATTGTAGATAAAGATATTAACTAACCAGAATGTAAGATTCCAAGCCACCCAAATTTGGTCGTTTGGGTGGTAATTTAGGTTCTAATTTGAAAAAATCCGTGCCCATAACAAGGGAGCTTTATTTGACTTCACTTTTGTTTTTGCCAAACCTAGCATAAAGAGATTATTAGAAATGCAAAATCTTTTCACAGTTTTAGCTTTTTGGGAGTCATTGAGTCTCCTAATGTTCTAAAGAGCTAATATTTATTGAAAATGTACAGAAAGATGCAAAAAAAGGAAACACTAAGATTTAGCCTATGTCAAGCTATGTTGCCATTAGAGTCACCTCTAGCCAGCTCTATCCTTTTCTTCCTTATTTTCTTCTTTTTCACAAAAATCCATGAGGATGGACAACTTGGTTGCACAAGTTGATGGCCATCTTAGGTTTCGGGCACTATGGATTGAGAGGTGTCTAAGGAGAAACCTTCCTCTTCATTGGATTCATTGGAGACTAGATGACATTTCCCCTCTTCCTTACATTTGGGGGTCACGTCTGCAACAACAGCATGGGATCATTCACC
Organism: Lumnitzera littorea; assembly: GCA_024138015.1. Taxonomy (NCBI): domain Eukaryota; kingdom Viridiplantae; phylum Streptophyta; class Magnoliopsida; order Myrtales; family Combretaceae; genus Lumnitzera; species Lumnitzera littorea. The sequence continues at coordinate 45,821,426 of JAMXBB010000007.1, read as the reverse complement.
AATATGTTCTCATACTTCAGTTAAAGGACTACCAGAGGAAAAAGCCTTTATGGTGTCATGTTTGTCTTTCTTCTTATTCGAGGTGGTTGGGTTGTGTGTTTTAACATTTTCCCCTTCTCTGTTACTATTCCCTTTGTAACTAGTAAAACCTTTATATTAGACTCCTTGTGGGTGTTATTCACCTTAGGGTCAAGGCTCGCATCTATTGGCACATAGTCAATCTTTGGGCTCTCCAAATTTACACCATGGACAACCGTGCACTAATCCATTGCATGCCTAAAAATTTTGCACTTAGAATAGTGAGAGGGGACATTTCGGTATTCTACATCTACCGTGGCTATTTCCCATTCGCTCTTTTGACAGCAAATGTAAAGAGAAGGATAGCATTAGCATCCACTTCCACAAAAACATGAGCAAATCGTATCCTCTTGGTTCTAGCCGTAACCAAGTCTACTTAGAGAGGTCTTTCAATAGCACTCGTCACGTAACCAATGCCATCTCTATAGAAGAACTCCATTGGCACACCCTATAATTTAATCCATATAGGAAGCTTCATTGGTGACATTTTGTAATAAACAACTTTGATAAACCAGCGCTTAAGGATAATAGTTTAGTTAGCAAACATCCATTGTTGGCTTAGGGTCTTGAGCAAGGAGGCTTCATCTTTGATTTTGAAGAAGAAGAAGCCGCACCCATTTGCTAGAACCTCCACCAAGCCTTTATCCTTCGAGAAGTTTCTCGCAATTTTCTAGATTAAGAATAAAGACAGGCCACGGCCAAGAAAGTAGCCCACATGAGTATTCCTCTAGATTTTCTCACCGAACATGGATACAAACGTCGAAGGCTTGACACATATCATGTCTCCCAACTTAGATGGCACGTAATAGTTGAAGGAGACGTCGATAAGCAACTCAGGCGATGTAGGGAGGTTTTGCGATACCACCTATACAAAAGATGGTGGTTTTGGCAAGGATTGTTTCCCGCCCATAACATTTCCATTTTTATCTTTAAGCGTAGAGTTTTCAACTTCGTCTGCTACTTTGGTTATTTCCCTCAAGGTAAATTCACTTGTAGAACTTTGACTTTCTACAAAAGAGAAAAGGAGTCCACCCTCCTTTTGTTTCTCGAGAAGAGGCCCTGTATTAGGAATGGAAACAAGGGTGTTGTTTCCAACTGATTGTTTTTTTTTTTCACTTGTCAGGACTGTCTAGGAGCTTTTCAGAGAGGAGATGAAATGTCACATTAGCTGGCTTGAGCTTAGCACAAAAGACCAATTTTTTCCCTTTTTCCTTTATACCAAAAACCACTACGCTTCTACCATTGGAAAATACCTCTTAGGCTACAGAAGGTGGAGACCTCTTGATTTTGTGTTTCTTCATTTTGCCTGGATCGTCCATCACTCCAGATGGGACCAAAGGCATATCAAAGGATACCTTTTTGTTTCTCCGAACAAAGGTTCTCATGGTGGAGGAGACACACCAATTACAGGACAGACAAGAAAAATAGGGAAATGAAACCTTGAAAGAAGAACTGACTAAAAACTTAAACTAAAGAAACAGGAAAAAAGATGGGGGAATGGTTAGGGGGTTAGAGAAGAGGAATGGGGATGGGTAAGATAGATTAGGAGAAAGAGGGTTAAGAGAGGGAGATACAAGATGAGAAGGAGTGAGAAAAGGTTAGGAGGAAAAGGCTAGAGAGGATTTTCTCTCTCTACATGATGAAAGAGAAATCCAAGTCCACAATTCTGGTTTGGAGCACTATGATCATGGTTGAGGATGATATGCAGCAAGTTCTTGTGACAGTCTTGGGGATAAGGACAAAGTTATGGGGGAGGGAATTGATACATCTCTAGTGTAGTAGATATTAGTGGAATAGTACATGTCATGTTAATAAGGGCAGAATTGTAAATGTCCAATGTTAATAAAGGCAGATTTGTAAGTGTTCATATCACTTGCTAACTAGTGTATAAATACTTAGTGCTGTAGGATAGAGAGTTAGTCATTTTGTTAAAAGTTGTTGAGTAAAAGGGAGTGTTTAAAAGACTACAAGCTTGATGTACCTATTCTAATTATTGAAGTATTCAACTTCACAATTGTTCTAAAGTTATTAGGGTCTTCTCAAGTATTCTTCTACTCTTGTTTATACAGTTTTTAATTAATTTCATTGAAATAATAAAAGAGTGAGCTCATGGGTCGTTTCAGTGTAGATGTAATGAAGTGTGTGTTTTGTAGTATTTGTGTAGAGTGCATGTTGTAAAGTTGCATACTGTGTAGTAATGTGTTTGGATTGCTTGGGTGGTGTAATGTGTTACTAACGCATGTCTAGTAGGTGTTTGTTCTGTATATGCTGCATTGCATGTTGCTGTGTTGTATGTGGGGTAGTTTTGTAATAGTGTGAATGTATAGGGGTAGAATGGTAATTGTATGTGGTGGGATATAAATTGTAAGATTAGAAGAGTCTTTTGTGAAACTTCAGTTGAAGGAAGGGGCAAATAGAATGCCCTGTTCTCTGTGTGTTCCGAATTTCTAATTGAGGAGTGCCCTAGCGGTGTTTGCTACTCAATTATTCAACTCAACCAAACCTTAATTGAGGTACATCTCTATTCTGATCTTGCTGAATCCTAGTTGTTTCAGAGTCTCTCTCTCTGGTCCAAGAAAAAGGATTGTCTATTGAAAGAGAAGATAGCATAAAGCCAAAACAATTATGTCAGCCTGTAAGAGAACAAAAAAGAACAGCACTAAAAATGTCAGCCTTAAAGCATCTTCTGCTTCTGCTGCATAAACTTGGTTTAATAAAATCTTGTCTTAATTGATCAAAGAACAGCATTAACAATGTCAACCTTAAAGCATCACCCTGCTGCATAAACTTGGTTTAATAAATCTTGTCTTTATTGATAGTTGTCTTAATCACTTCAATCCAATAACTGGAAACTCTTTCATTGCCTTTCAAATTGGCAACTATGATAACTTAAAATGTTCTAGCACCCAAACATTTGAAAAGGACCAGATAAAAGGGTCCAACAGCCGGTCTGCAAAAGATTCAAGGAAAACTTAGCCTAGTCAAAACAAAGCTACCTCACTAAGAGGTAACAGATCAACCATTTTGCAGAATACTCTCCAGAACCTTCCAATATCCTCATATCTATGTTCCCGATTCCTAAATCTAAAGCTAATGGTTTAGAGACAATTTAGGGAAAAAAAAAAAAAAAAGCCTCCATTACAGTGGGCAATCTCAGTTCAAAAGACAATCTGCTAAAGTAAAATTTTTTCAGCTTACCTTTAAATCCTTTCTTTTTTTTAATTCTTTTCCATTGCCTTGGTAGGCATCAAATCTTAGTTGGTTTCAATTATGTATTGCAAGGAAAGTCGCAAATTTATTGCAGACAATCATCTTCATGGACAGCAAGTATAGCATCCAATACCAAAAACAGTACGGAATCTCTTAAGATGGTTGATTATTACTCTCCCTTTGAATCCTATGGGCACCATTTGCAATAATGTTGTTCACATTAGGGAGGGTTTTGTGAACTACATTGCCTTCAAGTTACACCTCATTTATAGATCACTGTCTCGGACTGGCAAGCATGAACATAGCCTTAACTACCCAAAAAAAATAATAATGATCAGAGAATTATTTAGCACAACACAGGACCTTTTTTTTTTTTTTTAACAGCCTCATTGAGCTCTCATTAAAAACTAGAGGAAATCTAATTTCATGGACTTAATCAGATAAGAAATTGTGATGGACACCTCAAAAGCATGATTCTTTTACCAATTGTATTCAATCTTTATGAACAGCTGATCAACCCTTTTTTTTGGCTGAATAGGAAGGGGATAAAAAAGAAAACGAATGTCACTAATTAAATAAATAGAAAATACAGAAGGCATAAATCAAATAAACGGAACTGTAAGAAAACAAACCTCAAAGACTGCATAATAATCTTTTGTTCTGTTATATAGCGATGATGCTCCTTAATCATCAACTCTAAGTTCCTAATAGGCAAGGCAGCCTTGCTCAAAAGCAAACCCTCTACCTTCCTCTTCACTTCAGCAAACATCTGCTTAAATTGCGAAACCTTAACCTCAAACTGCTTATGTGAGTGACTACAATGCTCCACCACCTTTCGCAAGTTCTCCTCCTGCACAAAATCCAACAAACACTTGTGGATTGTTGTTTTTAACAATGGATGGAGATGGGTCGATCTTAACTTCTCAATATCCTTTCCAAAATTAGCTAAAAGATCAGAATGAATTCGATGTTCCTGCAAGTACCGTTTTGAAAATTCGACATAATTTTGGTTAATCACCCTATAGTACTGCTCTAGATTATTCCTTGCAATGTCCACAGCCCTTTCTTGCACCTTCTGCTCCCTAAGGAGTCTCTGACAACACTCATGACTCTGTTGACTTGCACGATATATCGCATGCCCACAGTGATAGTGGTACCTAAACTGCCGCTCATACGAAGGCAAAGCTTTCAAAGCAGGGTCTGAAGCATCATCTAGAGGGTGGGGATCTCGAGATGGTGATGGTAAGGGAGGCAATGTAACCTCAAGAATATCAACATGTTCAGGTGGAGGCAACGAAGAGTTACTCTGAAGTCTAACTTTATTGAATATGAATAGTTCTCGCCCATCACATGGAAGCTTATAAGATGACAGTGGTCGTTGTGGTTCGAGCTTCATATCTAAGCAGAAAACCAGCTGATCACTAATGCTAATCCCAGAAACTGATTCAACATAACGCATGATTGCATCGACAAGAGTGTTTTTATCACACCGAAGTTCAAAGGAATGCCCATTTTCAGCGATATGAAGAACAAGCTTATCCTCGTGAATCGAATTTGTAGTTAGACTCAGACTCATCTTATCCAATAATTCAACAAATCTTTATTGCAAGCAGCAACCGAATAGAACCAGTCCACAAGAATCACTCCTCCTTATATATTATATCAAAGAATCAACGGATTTACCTGAATATTCATACCCAAATAGAAAATTTTACCTTGAGCCACTTCAGAAGCCACTTAGTTTCAGCAAAGCTGCTTAAAGAACCAAACTTCAAACAAAAGCACTGAGTATGTTAACAAAAGATTCATACATGAAGAAAAACCCTCCAAAAACCCTAACTTTCACTTCAATCTTATGAAAAACAGCGTCAAGTTTAAATATTTCCATACCACGGACATCAAGGAATCATGATCGAATATCCTAAAAACAGGCCATACCCAAAAAAACACACCGTTTTAACAATGAAACTCCGAAACCTTTACATTAGAAAAGAAGAATGTACACAAGTAAGAATCGAATAAAAGGATGTTAGTGGAACCATAAGGAGTTTGAATTGGAAACTGAGGTTAACAAGGAAATTTAAGATTTCCTCTTTCGTTTTGGATCAATTTGTAGAGAAGTGAAGTTGATTCGTGCTTCTTCGTGGTTGTGTTAGTCTATACAGTTACTGTGATGTACTACTACTACTTTTTTGATATTCAACGAAATCAGAAAGTAATAGAGAGAGAGAGAGAGAGAGAGGAAGAGGGTTTGTGATGGTTGTCTTGTATGGGAAGTTACCACCGACAAGAGAAGTGGAGGAAGAAGAAGAAGAGGAATCAGTTTTTATAGGTGAGTACGAGTATGTGTGCGCGTGTGTTTTTGGGTTTTGGGAATCCTGCCGATGAGAAAGAGAAACGGGAACAAGAAGCAGCCACCATTCTCGGTCAGCGTTGGTAAACGCATGTGGTGTTAGTAGGACCCTATCTCGCCTATTGCTTTATGCAGTTGCATTGCAGCCTGCAGGCTTTCTCGTTACGTGTCCTTCTCACGTACAATGGAATGGAACCGAACCGATTGATTTACTTTCATCCCATCATGTATCATCATGGTCGTTTGTTTAGATTTAGGTTTATCATGTTATTCCGGAAACAAGGGATTCATTACATTGGGCCCATTTGGTATATAGGCGGTGTGCATCAACTTTGTATCAGGCCCACTGGTCCTTTATCAACCTGTAGTTAAGGATACAATCGCGACGAATATGTTCATATACTTCGGATTACCAATAGATAACATCATTCGTGTCCACTTTTCACCCGGACTCGACTAACGATAAAATATACAAAGTAGGCGTGTGTTTATATATATATATTATTAAAACAAATAAGATCTTAAACAATCGTTTTTTTTAAATTATATATTTACCATTTATTTACTATTATTTAAAAAAAACTAATAATAAAATAAACTATTAAAATTATAACTATTGAATAAATATATTCATTTATGCATTTTTTTTCTCTCTTCATTTCTCTACTCTCTACAACTTTTTCTACACTCTCATTTTTCCACGCTTTCCCACTAATTGCATCTATGTCTCTCTTTTCTTTCTTCAATTTTTTCCACTCTTCCATTCTCTCACTAACTGTGCTAATATTTCTCTTTCTCTTTCTCTCTTGTCATTTTATATTTTTTGCACAAGCAATACAAGTGCATCGACCACTAATATTATTAAAATAGATTAGATCTTAAGTAACCGTTCTTTTAAATATTACCATTAGGCCCTCCAATTAAAATCTTATTGTAAAAAGACCATCATTAAAAATAACTTATTGAAACATTATTTTATATTAACGATAAAATTGGCATATCAATCTACTCTCTTTTTATATTCTCTCCTACCTTACTTTATATACTCACATTATATGGCCAAAATTTAGATTATCATGAAATATAACCATGATGATTGACATCCACTCGCACGAATGGATTTCTGTTCGTAATTTTAATTTGCTCATAAGTAAAAAATTAAAAAATTTAAAGTAAGTGTAGATGAAGAAAAAGGAATAAATCTATATTTATATTATTTAACAAAATTATGATTTTTTATTAAATAAATAATATTAAATTTTAAAGCTATAAATTCAATTTTATTTAATTTGCACATGTATAGCGAATTCGTCATTCACTAGTGTGTGTGTATATATATAATTAGAATGTATTGAAATTCATATTTTTATAGATATAACTAAATATCCTTAAATCTAGAGGATTTAAACAGTAATGTGAAGTGCTAATTAGAAATGTATAAGTAAGTTAAACGGATCGACCCAACCAAACCCACTTTAGCCCGCAGGTTAAACGAGCTGAGCTCCTTTAGCCTGTTTTTCAAATGGGCTAAAAAACCTCAACCCTAACCCCTTTAAAAAAACAAGCTAAATGAGCTAACCAGTAAGCCAAATGTGTAAATGTGTTAAATAAGCCAACATAAACTTATCCACTTTGGCTTGTAAGTAAAATGGTTTAGGCTCATTTTGCCCACTTTTTTAATGGGTCAAAATCGTTGACCCAAACCGATTTAAAAATAGCGTTAAATTGGTTGACCTGTAGACCAAAACCTATTTCCACATCTCTAATGTTAATGTCATTGTAGCTTAATGGTATGCCACTAGTCTCCTGTCAAAATAGATCATGTTTTCAATCTACTTTCCTTCAACTTAGTTGGTAAAAAAAAAATTGTGAAGTAAAATATATTAGGACTTTTAAGATTGCCTTTTTCTTCTCTAGAAAAATCTAAAACTTATTTGTATCTTTTTACGTAGCTATCATGTGTATTGTCAATATCTACTTAAAATTTAGTTTTTAAAAAATTATTTGATTTTTACATGATTTATTTTGGTTTCAAAACTAATATTTAGATAGATTATGTTTTTCAATATCATATTATCATCATGTGAAGTTAAAGATTAAGAAATAAGAGTTGAGAAGAAATAATTCACATATTTAAGAAATATATTTATTCATTGAAAAGAAAACTACATCTTATTAAAAAAGTAAGTAAAGTAAAAAAGAAATATATCTAATTTTATTAGGATTTATTGGATATTTAATTTTATTAGAGAGATATAAATATACTTATACTTTCATTTCTTTTTATCTTAATGAGTGATTTGAAAACATGCCAAAACAATACTAGAAAGATTTAAGAATAAACTAACCTAAAATGTCCATGTCTTTCAAACTACCATCTAAATACAAAATAAATAAATAAATAAATAAAGTCAGTAAGGACAATTAGATAAAATTCAAAGTACCAAATCTCATAGAAAATATAATAATAAAACAAATCTTCATCACACTATCCTCACTACACCTTCCCGTCTTTTTCCTTAATGAACTTAACACCTAAAAAAATCATTCCATAAAATACATTTGAAAGTATAGCATGTAAATGTTTAGTTGAAGATCAACTCAAACATAAGTACAACCTAAGCCTTACATGTACTATAAACACACCACAAATCCTAATTCACCAAATGCCGTAAAACTTTACATAAATGTTATGCTTTCTCTCTTTCTTTAGAAGCACATTAAAGTTAAATTTTGCTCTCTTAAGATACAAATGTCATGTTTAGTATGGAAGAATAAACAAGAATGAAATCATGATTGTAGATTCTATTCTCTATTCCTATATGTAGAAATATATTTAAAAAGCGAAATCACAATTCTATAAAATCTGTAATTCTGGCTTCAAGAAGGAATTCCTTTGATGAAAGCGAAATCGAGGCTAAAATCCCCCTTCATTACTTTCAAACTAATTATGATATCCAATAACTCTATACATGTTTCATTCTATTCCATTCATTTGACATTTCCTAACACATAAATGGATTTATGATTTTGGTCTAAGTCCATTACATTTTATTCCATTCCAAACCATTTCCCTATACTAAAAGTAATGCAATATATTTGTCCTTTTTACTTATTGGACTTTGCATTACAAGTTACTAATCAAGTTTATTATGTGTTTGTATATACAACTAAGAACAATATGGTAAAGTGTTGGTCCAATGAACAATCAAGAAAGGGGATTGAATTAATTGTTCTTAAACTTAAGAATTTATGCAAAATATATTTCTAGAACCACTTCTTTATTATTTATTAATGAAAATTATTAAAACCTCTATGTGAGCTTACTTTAACATTATTAAAGTTGCAAGTTAAAGCACATGAGTAAGCAAATATATAGTAGAAAATAAATAGCAAGAAATATAAAAAGTATAGAGATAGAGAACATCAGGTAAATCAATTTATGATGGTTCCACCTTATGCTTTAGTATACCCTTCCAACACTACCCAAGGGGTTTAGTGTCCTACTGGCTCATTCTATTATTTAAGAAATCGATCAAGAGTACAAGCACGAATTTGCTTTGCCTTACAATCTTCTAAGGACGACGGAGATTTATAGATTAGGATAATTCCACCCCACCTCATACTTCCCCTTAAGGTTACACAAGTCTACAAAATCTACCTACCACAAAGTTTCTCAAATAATCTCACCAATTTCTCAAGAGAAGAACAAATTTCTTTAAGAAATACAAATAATTTTCCTCAACAACTTAACATAGTAATCTTATGGTGTAAAATTGTATAAAAGCTTTAGTACATAATATTTCTTTCTTTCTTTTCTTCATATCTTGTAAATTCTCTTGGTCTTGTGCTACTTGCTTTATATAGACTTTAAGTCCAATGGTTTAATTTGCTCAATAATGAAACTAGCCTTGGAATTAAATCGTAGTAAGAGATTTCCTTCATAAATAATTTTTTGGCTATGCCTTCTTTATACCTCACAAGCTTTAGTCACTGTAATCCTTTTTTCATAAATAAGTCTTCAACATTTCCTTCCTTGAATATGTCCTTATTCGTTGTCAATTTAAATAAACTTCTAAATATGTTTCCTTTGTCCATTGGTCATAATAGGCTATCTAATCTTATCTCCTTTGTTTTGGAATCTATGATATTTTTCTCATTATCTTTTTGAAAATACTTCATCATTTATTCATTTGTCTGTTGCGTTTGAAAAATGTTTTCATATGATTTGGTGGATGACTATGATTAGATATATTGCCAAAATATATCTAATCCTAATGTTGGGTCCAAATCAAATTTTCTTGATCAATCTTAAACATTCTTTCACAGATGCTTGTAGTTTCCTATTTATGTAAATAAGTTTTTAATACTTTTAGTTTTCTAGTTCTTCAACCACAAAACTAGCTTCTTATTTATGCTCGTGCTTTGAGTTTCTCCTTATACTTTCAAATATTTTGACTTCTATTGCTAAGTTACTGCTTCTGGCTTATGTTGATGAGCTTCAGTAATGCCAATTTTTCCTTTTCGAAGCATTTGACTTTTAATAACTGTTGTACTATTTCATTCCTCGACTTTAATCTTATAAATATTTTTATATTATTTGAACACTTCACATAGAGTTTTGTAATCTTTAAAATATCATAGGATACTTAACACAAGTTATAAAAGCCTCTTCAAGCATTCTATACTCCGTGGAATGACAAAGAAGATGTGGCACCAATTAGAGGTAAAAGCTTGGCAACCCCTTGTTCTATGTTTTTCTTCTATTTATATTCTTTGAAATTTTGTTAGAAATCATCATTTACAGGGATTGTGTTACAAGTCTTGAATTACATCATGTCTTCTCACCTTAATTTTTTCAATGACAAAGATTGCTACTAAAATTATTGACCTAGACCATCTAATTTAGTTTATTTCATGATATATCTTACCTTATCTTGGTTCCCATTTTTGTTCCCAACTTTGTGTGTATTTTACATTATACAGATTTGATGCCATTATAGTGACTTGTTGACATAATGGCGCTATGTAAGGAGAGTGACCCCATTCCCAAATGTAGAGTATAAATAGCAACTCGTTAATTTCTACAACATTAATATTAACAATAAGATCCCATTATGCTGCTGCAACATTAATATTGACAATAAAAAAAAAAGTTGACAATATATCTACGCTGAGCAAACCATCCTAAACTAAAGTGGCTAACTATCTCAAAAATCTACTAAAGGAGAGAGAAACATTAAGTGGCTAATCTTTGGCTATAAACTATTTTCACTCTCTACTATTGACTTTATCCTTCAATGATGGTCTAAAGTAAAGAATGCTCTTTATCTAATCCTTAGATAGTGTTTAGTTACATAATTTTTGTAATATTGGATTGGATAAAAAATTTTATTTCATATTTTATTTGTAGCTTTGTTTGCTGATTAGACAAAAATTAAACTAATGAACTAGACAAAAGGCTTTGATTTTGTCTTGTCTACACCATGGTACCAAAATAAAATATCTTGCATTCTCAAAAATATCCCTCCATGTAATAATATTGAGTTGATTAATATTATTTAATTTTTTTAATTACATAAATTCAATTATTCATTCAAATCGTATTTTAAATAATATAGAAATATAATTAAAATACATATTATACAATGTTGAGGATATAAAGGTCAAAATATAATAACAAATCTAATACTTATGTATACCAAACGAGAGATAACACAAATTTTATGTCTAATATTATACAAACCAAATATGTTACAATAAATTTGTACTATTTAATCCTCTTTATACTTGTTCTATACACTTCTCTTGTCTAGTCTAATCCTCGCAATCAAACACTACCTTAATCATAAAGTGTGTAGTTATCCTAAGAACCACTGCAAGTATCCTCACACTCATCATCTATTATAGCATAAAATCTAGTTGCTTGATATAATTTTACATCTACTTTGATCACTATCAAATGCTTATGCTAGTATTTCCCATATAAAAATGTGTTTTCAAGGTTGTTTAGTAGACTAAAAATAAGAAAAATGTTTGATTGGCCATACATTCTACAAAGAATTCAATCATATAAGAAAAATGTTGGTATTGATATTTGCAATGCATTAATACCTCAATACATGGTTCAAAAACCTATATGAATCTACAAATAATAACATGATTATCATGCTCAATTTGTAGATATTTCCATTTAATCTTGGCGCCATATGTCACATCTTGTACAATAATTAATAAGTGTGGAACATAGTGATTAAAACTTGATATTTAGTTCTATCTAATCCTTTTTAAGACTTTGAATGTGTGTGCAAGAATTTCTAATCAATCAAGGTTATAAGTAGAAGATTATTCAAACAAGTTAGATTGAATGAGGAACTAAATTGATTTTAGTACAATGGATCAAAAAGTGATATTGCTTAAGCAATAAGAAAGAAAGTAAATATTAGTATACACATACATGTATGATTATAATTAAGAGTAAAATAGTATTTTCATTATATACTAAGGTTACAAAGACATCTCAATGTATAAATATATGTTTGTATCATATTATTTTCTTTAAGTCAATATAATACAATATTCTTTATACATGTTCATGGTATTAAAGTCAAAGTACACTAAACCCAAATTAAAATTTATTTTCTTGCTATCATCTTCCAATTTTCAACCAATCATCTCCTTCATCATTGGAAATAATGACAAGAATGGGATCTATCACCTCCGACCAACCCATTGTTCTCAACCTCACCATCTCCGAGCCATTCTCCTTTCCTGCTAACTATTCCTCCACCATACTTAATGTCTCCATCATGCCTATCACTGCTAACCCCTCTCTTCATGTCAATCTAATTTTGTCTACCATACCCTTACCCCTCTTTCCATCATCTCTTCTTCATTTGCTATCACAGCAACTCCCCATATCCCCTCCAATCACTACATAGCACCCTCACTCTTCTCCTATCCCTTCAATCCCTTTCCACAGCATTCCAATACATTGCTACACACCTTAACAATCTAACCCAAGCCTACATCTCAATATCATCCCACCATTTTCACTTCCCTCTCCAATCACCGATTACCTATACCCTTTTCTTAACATAACTTAAATACTATTTTACTATTTACAAACATTACCGCCATTGTACTCATCATACTCTCATTCGACAACTATCAACTCTAGCTATCTCTCATGACCTATTTTTTAATCTCCTCTTATCTATATTTTTATGTTGACAGCATCATTTTAGCACCTCGGCTCACATTACTCTCACATCTAGCACACCACTTGTTGCCAACCCTACCTATACAACATGACTTTGCAAAAATCATTCCATCCACGCTTTACTCCTTACATCATCTCAATTGGCATTCTCCTCAAAGTTCATGACATCCTGCTTACCTATGACATCTGGAAGGCACTCCGTCAATGCTTTCTTGAAAATTCTATGGCTAGAGAAATGGAACTCAAGCAGCGACTCCTCTCCCTTCACATGAACAATAACACCATGATAGAGTATCTTTGTGAACTAAAGTCCATCGTTGAATAACTCACCTCTATAGGTCAACCTGTCAACTCTATTGATCTCATTTCTCATGCCTTACATGGTCTCCTGAAGGGCTATAATATACTAGTTACAACTTTGACTCATATGCCTATTGCCTTAACTTTTGACTAAGTTAGTGCAAAATTGATCACTCAAGAACAATGGCTCAAGTCTTAAGCAATTAAAGATCCATTTACTACAGTTCTTGCCGTACTCTACACAATACCACCATGACTCCCTCTAGGAGTCATGGCCACAGTCACTATCGATTTAGTACCAATGGGGGTAGTCACTTCCTAAACTATGACTCCTTATCCCATCTTCACCACTTCCTACTTGTCCACCTCACCAGCTTACCTCAATTGCCTCCTCCCATAGCTTGTACTCTTATTCCTCATGCATCTATCAAATATGTAAATAGCCTGGCTACTTAACCCTCCAATGTTATCATTGATGAAATGATGCCTACTTTGATGTCCCAAAATCTTTTGCAACCCTATCCCTTGGTGAATCAAATGAAGTCGTTTGGTATCCAAACTTTGATGCAACACACCACAAGATACTTGATGCAGGTATGCTTTCTAATTTGACCCCATACACTGGTTCTAATTAGATAACTATAGGTAATGGTGCATCCATGCTTATTACTTGTACTAATGATGTCACTATTCATACCTATGGCTCACCACTCAAACTTAAAAATGTCCTACATGTCCTGTCTCTAACATATAATCTTCTGTCTATCCTTAAGCTATGTCATGATAGCAACTGTACTATTAAGTTTAACACCTCTTCTTCCTATATTCAAGACTCGACTACGATTCGGTTACTTCTCAATTAGTACACTAAGAGCCTACTTTATCTAGTCCATCTATCTCTTATCAGTCCTCCTCAGTTACTTATTGCTTCTACTGTCTCCATTGAAGTCTAGCACTCCTACCTATGTCATACCTACCATGAAGTCCTAAATCAGCTTGTCCATAGTCAATGTCTTCTAATCAAGTCCAGCTCCTCATCATCTAGTCAATGTCAATCTTACAGTATTAGAAAATAGTCAATGTCAATCTTAGAGCATTGGAAAATCCATCAGCCTTCCATTCTTATGATCACCCCATAGAGTACAACATTCTTTAGAAATTACTCAACCTAATATATGGCAATCACCAATTAGATCGAATATAAGACTTAGATACTATGTTCTTTTTATTGATGACTGTATTCAGTATTCATAGATATTTCCTATGCATAATGAATTTGAAGTTCTTTCTTATTTTAAACACTTCAAGTCTCTTGTTGAGAATTATTTTTCTACTAGGATTAAAATTTTTCATAACGATAGTGGTGGTGAATATGTCAACCATATGCACTCCACATTTCTTATTTAAACTAGCATTAAACTTTAATTGTCATGCCTACACATACTATAGCAAAATGGAATTGCTAAATACAAACATCACCATATCATAGATCTTGCCCACACAATACGATTGTATGCTAATCTACCCCCCAGTTTTTGGGTTGATGGTGCTCTCATAGCAGTTTACACTATAAACAAATTGCCTACCGCCACCTTAAACCATAAGTCACCTTTTGAATTACTACATAACATACCCCCTAAATATACGTTCCTTCGTACCTTTAGCTGCCTCTATTACCTAAATGCCACCCCAATGGCACCACATAAACTATCCCTCCGATCCCTACCATGTGTATTCCTTTAGCATTCTACTCAACACAAAGGATATAGTTGTCTTGGCCCCTCCTCTGGCTAGGTCTACATAAGCCAATATATGGTTTACCAAGAATCCACCTTCCTATATGCCTCTCTCATTGTGTTAACCAAGGATAACAACTCTATTGGTCCCGTATAAGAAAAATAAAGTTATCCCTTTTAACAACTTATAATGGTGAACAGTGATATTTTAGCAATTTAACACATAACAACAAGGCAAAGTAAAAGAATAAGAAAAGAAAATATCAGGTAGAGATTTTATAAAGTTTTAACCACTTACCTACTACTCTCTTCCAGCTTCACTACAACAAACTCGGTTTACTTCACCAGTGCCGTTCCACTTGATCAACTAAATCAAATCTGCATTTGTCGCACATAGATTTTACAATACTCTGCTCTATGTATCTAACCTCTTAACAATCTAGGCTAAAACAAATCTATAGAGTATAAACTGACTTCTCTTTACAATAAAGTTTAGAGATTACAAGTGAGAACAAAGAATACAAGCCTCAAATAATGTTTGTACTAAGGAGAAATAACGTTTGTTGTATAATTTTGATTCGGTGCAACTTTCTAAAGAAGTATCTAAAAAACTTTCTATGACTTTTCAGAAAGTAGAATCTAATCCAGACTTTTTGTTTTGCGAGAGCTTTTTTGAGAGTGTTATCCAGAAGTTTTGAATCCTTTCTCTTTTATATTAAGATCTTCGAATAGCTAAAAATCTGAAGATTATCTTCACTTCAATATTTATCCAATCATTAGTTATTAAAGATAATTCCTCAGATATTTTGAGAAGATCTTGGTCATTTCAAATTTAAAAACAACTCTCATTATCTTGTTTAGATCAGATATTCATCAATTTGTAACCACCAAATAAGTTTCTGATTTGAATTTGAAAAAATATGCTTTTATTAGCAACTTTCAGATAAGCCTCAAGTTCAAAAATTTGAAACTCTATGAAATTTGAATCAACCTTATTCTTATTCATTCTTGTGCAAATCTTAATTTATCCAACTATATTTTTTCTTAAAAACATGGATCATAATTCCATCTTGAGCAAAATAGGATTAAGTGTATTCCCCTAATATATTCAATTTAGTAGAGCTAAGATTTGATTAATTCGAATCTAATTTAAATTTATTTTCAACGTCATTCTTCTAGACTTACTTTTTGAACAACCTTCTGAAAAGTATCAGTCTTATTTTCTTTAAAGTTTCTAAACAAGCTTCCAAAACACTTTTTGAATATTTTCAGAGTATTCTCTTTTTCAATCATGTCAGACCTTTAGAATAAATTTCTGAAGACAACTTAGTTTTACGAATTTAAACTTTCTAGGAACCTTTCTGAATGCTTGCAATCTTAATGATTCATCAGCATTTATCCCTTTTTGTTATCATCAAAATATATGAGAGGTATCTAATATTCTCTCCCTTTTTTATGATAACAAAAACACTATTATAAAAACAAATCGCAAAAAAATAAGAATTCTCAATCACATAATCATGCAATGTGCAATGTATATAATGTGGAAACCATAACTATTTTTGGTTTTTCTAGCAACTGTTTTTGGTTTTGCTCTCCCCCTTTTTAGTTATCATCTTGAATGATCATTAATGAACTCCCCCTCAATCTTTATAACATGTGTAGAATGATTGAAAAAAAAAAATAGAAATAAAAGATCATACTGCATTGATTAAGGAAATATCATAACCAAGTTTAGAAACAAAAGTGGAAATAACAAGAAACAAGTCCACAGGTAGACAAACAAAATATGCCAACACATAGTTCTTGCTAAAGATGAAAAAACCATCATTTTTTGGATCTCTTAGTTTTCTTCTTAACACAAAGTTTGAATCTGCCAGAATAAGTTGGAGGAGCTTTGCTGGGAGAAAAATTGGTTTTAGAAGATGTTGCAAGTGAGAAAGTTGGTTCCATGCTTTTGTTAGAGATTGGTGTGGTCTAAATGGGAGTAGGTGGAGAGGTTTCTTTAGTGGAAGCTACAGATAGAGTTTGAATGTGGCCTTCAGGAGGTGTATGTTCTTTAAGATTAAGAACAAGAGTAGCAACTTGAGGTGACTTGTTAAGAGATTGTGGAGAAATGACAAGGGTCTTTTTTGAAGTTGAAACAGGAATGAAAACAGTCCGATCTATTAGTTGAGTAGAGGGATCATGTTCAAGTGGTGTGAGAGGGGTATCTAAAACAAAAATAGATCATTCTGTAGGTGTGAGATGAGGAACAGATGGTTTAGAGGGTTCAATGGTTTGGTTCTATGTAGGGGGTTCAGAATCAACAATAAGATGTACTTCGTTAGTAGGATTTAATTCAATAACAAACTCCTTAACCTAAGCTTTGAATAAATCTTTCATTCCAATAATCTAATCCCTGACTAGCTTTCTTACAACTTCCTTGATCCCTTTAAAAAGTTGTCCAACAAAAGTTGAACTTTCCCCTTGTTTATGGTGAACTGGCTGTAGCTTTGAACTATCTGAAGCTGATTTAGTTGGTTCCTTGAATTCAATGTCACCCGATCTCCTAATCAATTTCCCTTTTCTTTTTGGTTCATTTTCAGCTAGCTCCTTTCCTCTATTCCTTTTCTTTTCATTGTCGTTTTCTTCAATTATAGTGACCCTTCTTTTTAGATTTGAGGGATGACCAAAGATTCCTCCATTATGTGAATGCCAAAGCTTGTCATTTACATAAATCCCCATTTGATTGAAAATTATTTCACTAAGTTTAATAGGGGAAAAAGGACAACTTGCTTCTCTTGGAATTTTCAACTTTTTGAAACTAAAAAGAACCATCAACACATTTCCATATGGTCTACTATCTACATGCTGCCATATGTCTCGCATCATCAATTTCATAACATCTACCTATCTTTTTCTTATCATTGCCAGAATTATCAGTGCATCCTCTCTAGTTATAGAGGTTGTACTACCCTTCCTAGGCAACACAAATGAGTTGATGAATTTATGAAAAATTCTCACTAATAACTCAAACTCAACAATGAAGATATCTCTCCTTATTCGCAATTCAATTACATCATTCAATTCGGTGAATAAATTTTCTTTTGTCAATTGTCCTAAGCTCTCATGCTCATGCACTTCTTTAACACCAAAGCATTTTAGAATGTCCTTCTTTGTGATTTCTATCTTTTGTCTTAACACAGTTAACTTCCAAACTTCTTAATTTTTGCTATCAAGCTTCCTATAAAATTCATCTATCAATTCTCCATATATCACTCTATGCATACCAACCAAACTATTTAAACCCAATCCATTCAGATAGTCTTTCCAATGAAAGCCATTCTTATCAAAGAATTCTAGGTCTAAATAAAATGAATCTTTGATGGAAAGATTTTTACCTTTTACAGTGTACCTTTTCTTAGGTTTGTCGTTTGATTTGAAGGAGGGAATTGACGTCTTAACTTTAGGTGATTTATCTACATTCTGGGGAGATTTCGAAGTCTTCTTAACTAAAGTAGTAGCTTTAGGTTTTCGAAGAGACCCCCTTAGCTTTGGAATAGGGGCACGTTCTAAAGGATTTCTTTTAGAAACTTCTTTAGATGGCTTGTCTAAGGGATTAGAATCTTCTAATTTTGTAACTTCTTTAGATGAATTGGATTCTTGAACATCCTAAACAACCTTCTGATTAACTTCCTGAACTTGTTCAAAATGTACCTTAAAGGCATTCTTTTGATTCACTTCTTAGGTAACTACTTCCGATGGTTCATCTCGAAGTTCAAGGGTTATAGTTTTTTCAGATGAATCTTGGTATGTTTCGAAGGGTAGATCAAGTTACGAGTTTATAGGAATGGTAGTATTTGTCTCTTGTTCATCAAGAACAATGGGATTCTTAGGATTATTTCAAATTTTGGATTTAATCCCCTTAGTAGCAATACGGGTAGATTTTCTGGGTGCCATGGAGTTTGATTTGAAAAAGAAGAACATGGGAGAAGAATATGAAAGGTTCGATGAAGTGAGAGAAAGAGAAAAAAAATTATGCTTTTATGAGTGATTAAACTGCCAATGTTAGTAGCAGTTAATTGAAGAGAGTGGATTAACTTAATGGACTTACTAAAAAGGATTTTGTGGACCCACTAAGGACATGCTAAGCCCTTAATCCTTTATGTGTCTAGAAAAAAAAAATAGATAACCTTGCACGTGATCAAGCAAAATAATAACAATGCTTTCTAAATTAACAAAAAAGGATTACAAACACCTAACTCATTACAAATAAATTCAAATCTTAATATGTCCAGAGGCTTAGTAAAAATATCAGCAAATTGATATTCAGTTAGAACAAAATCAATACTCACATCATTATTTACTATATGATCACAAATGAAATAGTGCCTTATTTCTATATGTTTTGACCTTGAATAATGAACTGGATTTTTTGTCAAATTAATAGTACTAGTGTTATCACATTTTATGGGAATATTTTTACAACTTATTCCATAGTCATCTAAATGTTGTTTTAACCAAAGTATTTGTGCACAACAATTTCCAATAGATACATATTTAGCTTCTGCAATTAAAAGAGCAACTAAATTTTATTTCTTGGAAGACCAAAAAACTAACTTATCTCCTAAGAATTGACAAGTTCTTGAAGTACTCTTCCTATCTACCTTACAAAGTGCATAGTTAGCATTTGAATATCCTATGAGATCAAAATTTTTACTCTTAGGATACCAAATTCCTAATTTTGCAGTGTTTTTTATATATTTAAAGATCTTTTTAACCACATTTAAGTATGTTTCAATTAGTGAACTTTGAAATCTAGCACATACACAAGTACTGAAGAAAATATCATGGGGTGAAGCAGTTAGATATAATAAAGATTCAATTAAGCATCGATAGAGTTTTTCATTTACCTTTTTTCCATTACTTGTGATGTTAAGTTTGGTTGAGGTACTCATAGGTATTAGAGAATCCTTGGTATTTTCAAAACCAAATTTCTTTAATATCTGTTTGGTATACTTCTCTTGGTGAATAAATATTCTATTCTTTGATAATTTGATTTGTAATCTCAAGAAAATATTTAATTCACCCATAAGTGATATCTCAAATTCTACCAGCATCAAACTTGAAAATTCTTGGCAATATTTTTCATTAGTTACGCCAAAAACAATGTTATCGACATAAATTTGTACAACTAATATATCATTTCCATGATGTTTCATGAAAAGAGTGGTATCAACTTTTCCTCTTTGAAAGTTATTTTTAATCAAGAATTGACTTAATTTATCATACCAAGCATGAAGAACCTGTTTAAGTCCCTACAAAGCCTTTTTTAACTTATACACATGATTTGATTTGAAGGGGTCTTCAAATCCAGGAGGTTGATCAATATAAACTTCTTCTTTTATGAATCCATTCAGAAAACCGCTTTTTACATCCATCTGATACAGCTTAAAATTTTTTAAATAAGCAAAAGCAAGTAACAATCTTATAGCTTCTAGTCTAACAACAGGCGCATAGGTTTCATCATGATCTATTTTTTCTTGCTGTGAATAATCTTTAGCTACTAATCGTGCTTTGTTTCTAATTATTTTTCCATGTTCATCCAATTTGTTCTTAAACACCCATTTAGTTCTAATGATTGATTTATTTTTAGGTCTTGGAATAAGACTCCAAACCTAATCTCTTTGAAATTGATCGAATTCTTCTTACATAGCCAAGATCTAGTTATTTTCATTTAAAGCTTCATAAACTGAATGAGGTTCAATTTCAGATATTAGAGCAAAACAATTTTCAAAGTTCTATAACCTCGATCTTGTTCTTGTTCCTGATCTAACATTACCAATTATAAGCTCAAGAGGAAGATCGGTTTTAAATTTTAAAGTAGATGGTGGAGTATGAAAGTGTTTAGAACTTTCTGACTTAGCTTCTGAATGTGTAACAAACCTAGTAATAGTTTTTGAAGTACCTTCTAATTTGGGTTTTGTTTTAGTTTCACCAAGCATCCTTGAAGCTTTTGAAGTTCCTTTTGAAGGAGGCTTTGTCTTTCCTTCTTCTAAATCAGAACACATTATAGTCTTCTTGTTTCAAACAAATGGAATTTCATCGTCCGATTCTTCATGGATTATCTCTTCAATAAATTTGACATTTATTGATTCTTCCATGACTTTTGTCTCTTTATTGTATATTCGGTATGCTTTTGAGTTCAGAGAGTAGCCTAGAAAGATGGCTTTATCTACTCTCTCTTCAAATTTTCTTAAGACTTTTTCTGTTTTCTTAACAAAACACTTACACCCAAATGTGTGAAAATATGAAACAGTAGGTTTCCTTCCTTTATAGATCTCATAAGCAGTTTTATTTGTTAAAGGTCTTACATATACTCAATTTATAACATAACAAGCTATTAAAGAAACTTCTGCCAAAAAATGATCAGCTATATTGCTTTCATTAAGTAAAGTTCTCGTCATTTCTTAGGTAGTCTTGTTTTTGTGTTCAACAACTCTATTTTGTTGTGAAGTATAAGGTGCAGAAAAATTATGAGTGATGCCATTTTCTTCACAAAATGAGATAAAATCTGAGTTTTCAAATTCCTTACTATGATCGGTTTGTAGAATGATAATGGAGAGGCCTTTTTTATTTTTAACTCTTTTTGAAAAGATTTCAAAACTTTTAAAAGCATCATTTTTATGACGCAAAAATAAGATCCAAGTAAATCTAGAGAAATCATTTACTACGACAAGTTCATACTTATTTCTTCCTAAACTTAAAGTGCGAGTTGAACCAAATAGATCTAAGTATAATAATCCTAAAGGTTTTTTAGTAGAGATAATCTTTTTACTCTTATGAGATAATGAACTCATTTTATTCTTAAGACAAGCAACACGACAAATATTGTCAAGAGTATGCAACTTTGGTAATACTTGAATTAAATTCTTTTTAGATAAGTTTTCAAATTGTTGAAAGTTCACATGTCCTAGTCTTTTATGGTAAAGCATAGCTTTATCATTTATTGAAATAAAACAACTTTCAGATGATACTTCAAATGGTTCAATTAGATAAACATTCTTTCCTCTAAATCCTTCAAATCGCTTAAAACCTTCCTTACTAAAGCTTACACATTTGTTATGTTCAAAAACTATTCTATACCCTTTTATCACACAACTGACTTATACTTAATAAGTTATGTTTCAATCCTTTAACTAGCAACACGTTTTTTATTGAATGAGGTGCCAAACCAATTGATCCTACCGCAATTATTTTACTTTTACCATTATCACCAAACTTTACATAACCATTTTCCTTCCATTCCAGATTCGTGAAATATGAAGCATCACTAGTCATGTGTCTTGAACATCCATTATCAAGATACCGTGTTTCTTTAATCTTAGCTTCGTGATCTTGCATACATCAAAGTATAATAAAGTTTGTTTACAAACCTAGCGAAGCTTGGGTCTATGAAAATTCAAGCTCGTCTTTTGAATTGATCTTTGATTATTGCTGAGCTTGTATTTTTTGTAAAAGCAATATTTCTCTATATGACCTATTTTATTACAAAGGAAATAAGCATAAAGTTTCTACTCAGTATACCCGTTACTTACTACTTTCCTTTTATTTGGATTCTTTTTTAAATACCCTCTGTTCAATCTTCTGTTATATCCTCTGAAAAGATACTTGTTATTGTTTTGAGAGAACCTTCTGTTGTACTTTATGATAGGTTTAAACACTTTATTGTTTTCCCTACTTTATTCATTTCTTGATTTTTATCTTTTGATTTAATAAAAACTATTTCTTTCTTTGTTTTAAATGTTTCTCCAAATTCAAAGCTTAGTTTAGATTTTAAATTATCCATCCTTTAACTAGAAATCGATATTTGTAATTTCTTGTCACTTTCATCAAACTTGTAAAATGTATTCTTGATTTACTTAAATGAATCTTCCACACGATTTTTTAAATTCTTAATTTCTTCTTTTAGAATTAGATTTTCATATACTAAAGCTTCACAAGCAATATGCAATCCTTCAAAATCATTTTTTAGAAAGTCATTTCCATCTACTAGCAACTTATTAGCTTGACTAAGTGTATGCTTTTTGGCTTTCAACGTTTTAACCTCATATTTAAGATTAGATATTTTATTACTTGACTTGAAAAGAGCTTTAAGGAGTCTGTTAATTTTAGAACATATATCGTCAAGTACTTCTAAATTAGAATCAAATTCAGTTTTAGAATCTATCTTAGAAAGTGCCACAAGACATAGATTTGCTTTCTTGCATTCTTTTAAACCTTCTGATTCAGTTTCTGAATCTTTCAGATCACTCTATGTTGCCATTAGAGATTTACGTTTCTTCTTGAATTTCTCCATTTTCTTGATTAACATGAGCCATTCGTATTTGATATGCCCAAGCTTCTTACATTCATAGCAAATAATCTCCTTTTTGAACTTTTTTCTCTTCTTTTTCTTTGATTGCCTTCGTTGCATCAACATACCGATTTTTATTAGTAGTAAATCTTTTAGTAAACATTTTCTTACCCTTTTTCTTAAGCCATTTGTTGAGCTTTCTAGCTAAAAGTGTCATGTCCTCGTCTTCTTCTTCAGATTAATCTTCTCCTTTTAAATTAGCATTTGTTTCTTTGGCTTTGAGAGCTATGGTCTTTTCCTTTGTATCTTTTGATGTACTTTCTGATTTGAGAAAATTGGTCTCATATGCCATGAGCTTGCTACGCAGTTGACTTAGATGTAACGTTTTTAGATCACAATCATCTTCTATGGTAGCTTTCTTTGCATTCCAAATTTTGAGAAGAATTCTTAACATCTTGCGAACCATATCTGCATCACCAATAATTTTACCAAGAGAAGATGGTTCAATAGTTATAGCAATAAATCTACTGAAAGAGTCTTTGATTTCTTCACCAGGGAGAATTCAAAATGTTTCATATTGTTGAACCAACGAGTTGATTCTTGTACCCTCAATTGTTTCCGTCCCTTCAAAGGTTTACACTAAAAAGTCCTAAATGTCTTTAGCTGTAGCATAAGAAGCAATTAGATAAAATTCTAATTGTGTAATAGTACTCAATAAAAGATTCTTAGTCTTTGAATTGAGTGCAGCTTTGGTGATATCATCTCTTAACGTAATGACGGTTAGAACTTTGAGATCTTCTATAGAAATAATTTGCCAAGCATGATAATCTGATACCTTCATATAAGTCTCCATCCTAAATTTCCAATAGGAAAAGTTAGTTCCATAAAAAAATGGTGCCTTACCAGGTTAAATTGTTAAACTATCACTTAGTTCGCCCATGATCTTGAACTCTAGAAGATATGAGAGCGAGGCTCTGATATCAATTATTGGTCCTATATAAGATATCAAGAAAGGGGTGAATTGATATCTTTAAACTTTTTAAAACTTTTTCGATATAAGAAAAATAAAGTTACCCCTCTTAATAACTTATAATGGTAAATAGTAATATTTTAGCAATTTAACATACAACAATAAGGTAATGTAAAAGAGTAAGGAAGGAGAATATCAGAAAGAGATTTTATAGAGCTTCAGCCTTCTACCTATTACTCTTTTCCTGCTTTATTGATTGAAACCCGGTCTACTTCACCAATGTCGTTCCACTTGATCTACTAAATCAAATCACAAAATAATTACAAGCATTCATCATACATGCACTTTACAATACTCTGCTCTACCTATTGTCACACCCCGAAGCGGTAAAGTCATAACAGCCCCACCGTGTAAACCATCCTAAGATAGAAGTTGGCCTTACAACCGCTATCTTAGACCTGATCTACACAAGGCGTCCACAACTAACTCGCTTTGAAGTAGACAGTTTGTAATTTAAATAATTCATTTACCTATAAAAGTGAGGAATCATATATATATGTTATAATTCAGTTATTGCAATTAAAGTTTACAATATTTCTCTATAGTATTTTTCTTAAATTATTACATCATTCGGAAATGAAAAATAATTCTAAAATAAAAACTTAAACCTTAAAAATATGTGTTTATTCTTCAATATTTTTCCTCACTCCCCAGGATCCAGCAGTTGCTAGCTTCAGAGTAGTTGTTTGCCGCTTCTTAGCCAGCACCTGCACGACGTCTATAGGGATGTGAGCAACCACAGCTCAGTAAGTAGGGACGGAGGACTTAAAACTATACTAGAAACACAACAACGTTTTCAATCACTTATTAGATGCAATGCATGTGCAAGCAAATGCCATCGCACGACTTTGTCCGGCTCGGCGTGAGATTAGAGAAATTACGCCTGCTCTAATCCGGGTTGAGGAATTGCCATTAATGCAACAGCAGCTCACGACCAAACCCAGGCTTGTCCAATGGAGACCTCGCTCCTCCCGTGACTACCTTCGAACCACTGACTTCATCCTCGCCACGACCTCCTCTCCTGTCACTTAGTTCGACTGAGGATGAAGAAAGGACCATTATGCAATCCTGCGCTATCCCTTCCAAAAGGGTCGGTATTTGGTCGGAGAGTCTAAGTTCCCCTAATGGGTTGCCATGCATGTTTGATTATGATTACTGTCCATATATTTGATTAAGTCCAGTTTAGGGTGATCAATCATTTCATACAAATCATACAATACTTGCCAGAGCAACAAACAGAATCATAGCATCACCCATAATCAAGCACATGCACACATTTAACTATCTAACAAGCACAACCAAGCATAATCTTAAGCCTCCAAAATACAGCATCGTATTAATCCCAACTTACCTCGACTCCTCGCTTACTCACTCGAGGTCCGATCTGCTCAGGCCATCGTCGATCATCCCTATAACACGAACGTGGTTTTAGCTTTTCATATAAATATTATAAGTTCATTTTATCCTATAACGCTTATTGTTAGGTTTTGTTTAAGGTTTAATATATCTAATTATCTAGGTATTAAGTCTTTTTCAATTATTCTAGGTTTAGGGTTAGATTCAGGTTTAATTTTTGCATTGATTTCTAAATTAGGTTTTTAGTTTGATTTCTAAGTAATGTTTTAGATTCCAACCCTAGAAATCCGTTTCAACCTATAATGTGAAATTAATCACATTACTTCCCGATCTCCTAAATACCATTATTACTTCTAATTAGTATTTTATTCCATCCGATATACTTAAATCCTTATTTGTGTACCAAATTTACTCTTAATGTGAGAAATTTTTACATTTTTCATATAATTCCATAAATTCAAGTTTCCTATCAGATTTATTGTACATTTTTATTATTCTCATAATATCAATTTTTATTCTAATATTTTCTATTTAGTATATTTCCAAAAATTACATATTATGCATTATTGCCTATTATGTACATAATGCACTTCTAATATTTATATCACTTTAATTACCATCCCTAAACATCAATTATTATTTCAAAATGTCTAAATCCATCCTAAATCAGATTTTACTCCAAATTTCCCTAATTTACAAAATTAACTATTTTTCCTATTACTCATTTACTACATAATTAACCTAATAATTATATCTAACACCCTAAATGCTACAAGTATCATAATCCATCAGATTTCCACATCCTAAAACATCTACTTATTCACTAAGTTAGGAATTAATAATTTAATTACTTAATTAACCTTAAATTACCCATTTTATGCCTCATTTTAGGGCCTAAAAATTATTTAAAAATTTTGAAAATTAATTTTTGAAAACGGGCTTGATAGCACTGTTCTATGTCATTTGAGTAATCTACACAAAAATTTTAGGCTTGAAACTACACTCCTAAGATCATTTATTTCTAAACCGAAACATGCTCGGTTTTGCATGATTTCTTAAGGACCATATATTACGGGGTATGTTTTCATCAAAATAATATTTTTCCTACAAACTACATATAAAAATATCCCAAAATAATAAAATTCATAATTTTCTAATAATATTTACTATTTTTACAAAATTACACAAGAATCGGGCTGGAAATTGAACTCACCGGTTTGGGTGGCTCTGGCCACCGCAGGCCGCCGTGGCCTTGTCGGCCGGCCTGGGCACTGCCACCACCGTGTGGTGGTGGTGGCCGTCCACTTCCAGCTACTCATCTGGTATGGGTTCCCTTTGAAAGCCCTAATTGCACAGTTTTTTCTAATTTTTTTCTAAACTGAATATTTCTCTCAATTTTCATCTCTCTCTATTTTTCTCACTATTTATAGGGCTTTAGGGGATTTATTGTGCATTAAATGGGACAAGACAATTGCCTTATCCCTTGATTTTTGGCTTTTATATTGTCTTATTTTAATTGGCCAAATATTTTCTTATTTTTCCCAACTGCCACGACCCAATTCTGGATCATTCATGATTTTTCCTAATTTTTCTTGATTTTTCCTTAATTAATTATGAATTTTCTTTAAGCATTTAGTATTATTTTAGCACATTTCGCGTATTTTAAGTAATTACGCGTATTTATACTTACATATAAATTCATATATAGTACAAATAAATATTCTTAAATATTATTTAGGTCATTCTATTATTTTTAGTATACATATAATCTATCTCTAGTAATTTATTAGTTATTAAATTACACTTTTTGCCTTTTCGGTAATTAGCAATTATTATGCTTAAAATTTGAAAATTTTATAGTCTCTTATTTTATTACTTATTTTCTTAAATTTAAGTTTACGGGGTCATTTTTACTAATATTCTTCTCAATAGTTTATAATTTGGGTTTGATCGGATCTTTTAACCGATCGCCCTAAACCTTGGGTTCTAAATTCAATTCTACGGTAAATTGGCTTAGCTTTGAGGCTTACACCTATCTAGCCTCTCAACAATTTAGGCTAAAACAGATCTACAGAGTACAAACAGACTTCTCTCTATAACAAAGTTCAGCGAGAGCAAAGATTACAAGCGAGAGCAAAGATTACAAGCCTCAAATAATTTTTGCACTAAGGAGAAATAACATTTATTGTATAATTTTGATTTAGTGCAACTTTCTAAAAAAGTATCTGAAGGACTTTTTATGACTTTTCAAAAGGTAAAATCTGATTGAGACTTTTTGTTTTGCGAGAGGTTTTTCCAGAATGTTATCTAGAAGTTTTGAATCCTTTCTCTTTTATATTGAAATCTTCCAACAGCTAAAAATCTAAAGATTATCTTCACTTTCATATTTATTCAACCATTAGTTATTAAAGATAATTCCTTAGATATTTGGAAAAGATCTTAGTCATTTCAAATTTAAAAACAACTTTCCTTATCTTATTTAGATTAGATATTCATCAATCCGTAACCACTAGATAAGCTTCTGATTTGAATTTGAATAGATATGCTTTCGTTGGCAACTTCCGAATAAGCCTTAAGTTCAAAATTTTGAAACTTTAGGAAATCCGAATCAACCTTATTCTTATCCATTCTTATGCATATCTTGATTTATCCAAATATATTTTCGCTTACAAAAAATCCCTATGGGTCATAATTCCATGTTGAGTGAAACATGATTAAGTATATTCCCTTAATACACCCAATCTAGTGAAGCTAGGCTTTGAGTAATTTAAATCTGATTTAAATTTATTTTCAACATCATTTTTCCAGACTTACTTTCTGAGCAACCTTTTGAAAAGTATCAGTCTTCTTTTCATTAAAGTTTCTAAATAAGCTTCTAAAACACCTTCTAAATATTTTTAGAATATTCTCTTTTTCAATCATATTAGACCTTCTGAATAAGTTTCGAAAGACAACTTAGTTTTGCGAATTTAAACTTTGTAAGAACCGATCTGAATGCTTACAATTTTAATGATTCATTAGCATTTATCCCTTTTTATTACAATCAAAATATATGAAAGATACCTAACAAACTTGAAGCAACCTACTACTCCATCCCTAACTTACACTATCATACCAGATAGCACTGCTACCCTTACCCTACCGCATTCCTCCTTGTTACAGACCCCCTGCCCTCAGTTACCTACTATCACTTCGATCTCCACTTATTCTTCACATTTAGTCCCTTCTTCCTCTCAAAATTCTATACTTATTTCCTCCTCCACTATGACACCAACCTTACCCTACATCATCTCATCACATCATCACCCAATCTAAATCCAACATCTACAAACCAAAACAAATCCTTAACCCCAACACCTACAATACTCGCTCAGAATCTAAACACTACATAGAAGCCTTACATCATCTACTTGGTCCATATAAATACCTCATTTTTGCTCCCTTTTTTATTTTTTTTTTTAAATTTTACAATAGAGTAAAGGATCTTAATTTTTTAAAAAAATCTAGAAAAAGAAGCACAAAAAATTTAAAAAAAAATTAGAAAATTTAGAAAAAATTCACAAAAAATAGAAAAATACAAAAAAAAAAAATAATTTAGAAAAGAGAAATAAAAAAAGGATAATTTAAAATAGAATTGGAATTTTTTTAAAAATAGATTTAGTGTTTTTTGGGCTTTAATTAAACAAAAGGAATTTTGGGCCTAGACATAGATTCAAATTTAGCCCAAGTCAGCATAATCCATATATGCAATTGGATTGAATATATATATAAGGCATAGGCCAACACCCTGATAATAATACATATACATAAGTATAAAGGAGACTTAGGTTCAAATCCTATGGAAGCATTGGGGCATTTTTCTTGTATAACATCTTAATGGACACGTATTGGCCAACACTTTTCTTTTTCTTTCCCTTTCTCATTCTTTCCATCCTTTTCTTGCATAGAAACCGCTTGGAGAGCTCATTTTCGAACTCTTCTTCTCTCCTTTTTCTTCGTGATTTTACCAAATTAATGGTAAAATTGCGAAGTAGACTTGGAATACTATGAATCGAACCCAAGAACTCGTCTAAATTTAGTCATTAAGCCAATTAAAGATCAAGTTAAAGTTTCAAGAAAAGTTCAAAACGCTTGTTTTTCTTTGAATTTCTCCTTCATGATTCGAGTTGTTCAATGCAATCTAAAGCTTCCTTTGCATATCTGGAGTAATAATAAGCATCTAAGGATTTCATTTAATCATTAGTTACATCCAAATCACATCAATTTTGGTTCTTTTTATCAAAACCCATTCATTTCAAAATCTTAGATTAATGGCATTTTTGGACTTTCCTGAGTGAAATCGAGCTTCAAAATGTATAAATAAGTGTTTCTCTCTTTGTTTCTGGGGGGAATCTATGCTTACATACTCCATTGAAGCTTCAATTGAATTTTTTTCTCTCTACAAACCCTCCTCCATGACTTACATTTCTCTCTCTATAATTGCCTCAACCACAATGTTATTCGAGGAATTCTATCATTACAGTCAAGCTTCCAAAACTCTAAGCCTGCGATTCCATCCCCTCTCATCTACTACTGTAGCCACATCGTGAAGCTCCACTACTTGAAATTTCAACCATTCCAACCACTATTGCTCTACGTAGCACCAACACGTCAACAACCTATTAAGCTTGAGATACCAACTACTTTGCCATATCCTCGAACCATCGTCCCCACTCTTGCTCATCTCTAGCAACCCCTACTATAACCACCCAACACCCAACCATCACCACCATCGACCAAACATCCAACACTACCTCCATTGGCCACCATATTAACACTGAACACCCATTGTCCAATCAAATTCACATGAATCTATTTTTTCCCATAAAAAATAATGATCAGAGCACTTGGATTGTAGTCCCCTTGACGATGCTGCCTCCTTCTCCATGCAACTCATGTGTTGTACATGTAACTGGGTTGGATGATCTAGATCTAACTCACAAACCAATCCGAACCCAAATTCGCACCCAGTTCTGCAGCCTACATGCCTTATCTCCAGTTGGTTCGACCCTTTCCCTTGTTTTTAAATTATTTATTATTTTATTTATTTATTTGTTCTTGTAAATTAAAAAAAAAAAAAAGAAAGGAAAAAAAGGGAAGAAAAGGAAAAAAAAAGGGAAAGAGGGAATGATGTAAGAAGTATATTTTTTTTTATTGTTTTTATTTATTTATTTTATTTTATCAATCAGGACGTAAAACAAAAAAAGAGAGAGAGAGAGATGTAGAAATAAATAATTGAAGTAAAATAAAATAAAATAAAAAATGAAAAAGTTAAATAAATAAGAAAATAGATTTTACCACTTAGAAAAAATCGATTTTCCAAATAAAAAAATATGAAGAAACCCCTTTTTCAAAAATTAGGACATTTTTAGAACTTTCCAAAAATAAGATCCCAATTTAGGACCCTTTAGATCTTTCTTAATAAAATCGAACTTACTTAAAACATAAACTTGACGTTTTCTAAAAATTAAAACAAGTCCAACACATTAAAGTTTTTATCAAACGAACTATAGAATATCTAATCCCTAATAGAAGGTATGTAGGCATTTATGGAGTGACTTAAATTAGGAAAATCTTTTTATTTTCCTTTTTGTAGATAGTTTTTTTCTTCTTCTTTTTTGTAAATTGAATTAGTTTTTGTGAATGGATAATTAGCTAAATAGGTATTTTCAAAGATAAATTTAAATTTAAAAAGTTAAAAGTGATACCCGTTAAGGGTTTAAAAAAGTTAGCCCTCAGACTAAAAAATCTAATTTTCAAAACTGTCTTAAAAAATTGGTTTTGTCGAAAGATCGATAGTTAAGTTATAACCAATTCACCCAATTGATTATAGTTTCACCCACTCCAATCGAGTGGTGACTCTAAACAATTTTTAAAATAAAAACCAAGTTTTTTGTAACTCTTAGTTGAGGGCTAGTATTAAATGGGTTAGGGTTTAATATTAATCGTGTTAAGAAAAATAACAAAAACTAGAAAAAAAATCAGGCTCGACAGTCTATTGTAATGAAGGACGAGTTTAACTCTCTTCTCAAACACAAAACTTGAAATCTAATACAACCACTTCTTATTCATAATGTTGTTGGTAACACATGGAAATTTCGTATTAAGTATAATATAGAGGGTTAGATTGAATGGTACAAAGCGCTTACTAGTGCCTAAGTATTTTCCCAATGGGAGGGCATTGACTAGTACAAAAACTTTTAGTCCAATTATCAAACCCATTATCACACACTTTATTGTTTCTCATATAGTCTCCTCTAATTGGGTCATTCATTAACTTGATGTTAAAAATACCTTTCTCCATAGTCATCTTAGTGAAATTGTTTTCATGAAACAACCATTAGGGTTTGTTCATCCTCGTGTCCTAATCATGTTTTCAAACTTTAGAAATCACTCTATGGTCTTAAGCAAGCCCCACATGCTTGGTTCTTTAGGTTTAGTAGTTTCCTTATACAACTTAGGTTTAAACAAAGCAAAGCTGACGTCTCCATTTTTATCTAATCTCATAGTCCAGACACTCTCATACTTCTGCTCTATATTGATGATATTACCTTCGTTGGAAATAATGCTCCACTTCTCTCTCACTTCATTTTTACCTTGTCCTGAAAATTTGCTATGAAAGATCTTAGAGATCTCTACCTCTTCCTTAGTGTCTGTATCAACCATACCCCTTAAGGTATCCATCTTAGTCAATCCTAATTCATCCAAGATCTCCTCAAACATCACAATATGCATCTCTTCAAACCAATCAAAATGCCTTTATCCCCTAGGAGTCATCTCATTGCTATGATTTACCTCTCTTACCAAATCCTACCACTTATTGTGAAATTGTGTGTGCATTACAATACTTTACCATTACTCAGGTAGATATCAACTTTGCAGTCAATCAATTGAGACAATACATGCATCAACCGAATACCAATCATATGTAGGCAACCAAACATGCACTCAAGTATCTTTATGGTATTACCATTATTGGCTTACTTATCATTCAGACCTCCAGCCTCGACCTTTGCAGATGTTAACAAGGCCATTTGTCCGGGTGCTTGTCACTCTACCACTAATTATGCAATCTTTCTTGGGTGCAATCTCATCTCTTGGAGGTCTAAGAAACAACCTACAGTTTCTCAAAGCTCGATAGAGGTTGAATATTGTGCTTTAGCATATGCTATGGCAATCTTAGTGTTGTGTAATTATCTTGCAACCCTATTCAACATGATCGCACCAAACGTGTTGACATAGATTATCACTTTGTTTATGAAATGGTTATTATTGGTCAGGTTCTTATTTGCTACATTCCAACACGTCACCAAAGAGCTGATATTCTCACCAAGAATCTCTTTATTACGACATTTATAGACCATTATACCAATCTTACGTTGATTGTCGTATCTGGAGATTGAGGGGGTGCATTAGTGTACACATAAATGTATTATTATAATTAAGGGCAAAATGGTATTTTCATTATATACTAAGGTTATAGAGACAACTCGATGTATAAATACATGATTGTATCATATTATTTTCTTTAAGTCAATATAATACAATATTCTCTATATATGTTTAGTAAATATGCAATAATAAAAAAGGATAGATTTTGAGAAAATCAAGCAATAATATATAGAGATTCCTCTTTATGAGTCAATCATTTTTTTCTAGTACCATTAAGGAACCAATCAATCTATACTAGCTATATTACACTATTTGAGAAAATCAATAAAGGTATTAACACTAGTATGCTTTTCCCTCACAATCCCCTTAGGATTACATTAATCAATATATTATATCAATTATACCCCATTTGACACTCCTTAGAATAATGTAGCTATAGTAGAATCTATCCTACAACCATTTTGAAATAGTAACAAAATGAAGAGTATAAAACTCTCTATCAAGGATTACAATAATTTTCCTCTATATATTCACTCAAATTTTAGTAACAATAGCATAAGACAGTACTTCTCTTTCTTTTAGTATTTCCTATCTCCTTTTGATCTTCAAAACTTGTCCTTTATATAGATTTGTCTTCAATATTTGGATTGATCTACATTTGATTCAAAATTTTCATGTAACTGTTGATTTGAATACTTTCTTTTAAATTAAGATGTTCTCAATTGTCATATGTTTAGTTTTTTTTTTTTTATATATTAGCTTTGACTTTCCATAAGATTCTCATGAATCTTGGACTTGTCTATAATTTCTCTATCTATTAATGAACATGTAATTCTCCTTATAATTGATCAACATGATATGAACGAATATATTACCCAAATACATCCATTCTATAGGTGATGTGCATAAGAGCTCAATTAATCACTGGGGCTTATCATAAAAGAAAGCAACCAATGGGTCCTTTGAGATATTAAATAAAGGGGAATGGGTTGTAAGCACAATAGCTTACATAAAGTTGCTCGTTAAATATGATGCACCAACGATCACCACATGACATAGTATTATGCTTGATATGATGTATAAGCTAATACTAAGGTCTACTAGCTGCTAATCTCGAGCTATTTGACAAAATTAGATATGAGTGTATGTTATTGCTCAAAGAGGGTATCTCGTAAGAATAGGGAATAATATGTAAAGTTTGTATGCTTTCAAAAATCATCCTCTACGACTACAATTGAGAGACTATTTATAGTAAGTACCTTAAGGAAACAACACAATAATGGAAATTACATAAATGATAAAGTATGAAGAAGATTCGAATAAGTGGCAGCCTATCATTGGGTTCGCATTTGGAATCTTAGAGCAACAAGACTGAGCTATACTAGTGTTGATGTTGTCGCTACTATGCTGTACTCAAGGTTGCTAAGGTGATCGAGTGAAGCATTAGTTCTTCAACAGGTCGACATCAAAGTGCTCGGCATTTAAATGAGAGAAAGAGCATACCAGTGTATGTCCGAGTAGAGTACTTATAATGTTAGCCATCCGACATTCTTAATAGTTGAGCTCATTATGGCTAAGCTAAGCAATTAGAATTCTTCTAGTCAGGCTTTATAAGCTTCGAAATTTAGCTCAGGTGAGGGGTCCCATGGTCGGCACACCATTAGCTCCTCGGAGTTGTTGAGAATTTGCCCTCAAATCTTAGTCAGCTTCCCCTTCCGATACATAGGGCGTCAAATAAAAAACATTGAATGTAGGGGATACTCCATAGCCTTCAAGCAACTTTAACTTGTAAACGTTGTCATTTATCCTCCGTAAGATCTTGAAGGGACCATCTAACCTAGGAGACAGTTTATTTATTCTCCTTCTTAAGAACCGTTCCTTACTGAGGTGAACTCAGACAAGGCCTCCAGGGTTATAAATGACATACTTTTGTCCTTGATTCCCTTGGTCTTACTTTTGATCAATTCTCTTGGTTAGCTGTTTGGTAACCTTTTAATGTAGTTTCTAAAATTCCTTGGTGGGCAACAAACCTGATTAGCTTTCTCTTGAAGAAGGTGGACCAATGATCATATTTAGTGGCAAATTCGGATGAAGGCTATAGATAACTTCGAAAGGCGACTTTCTTGTTAAGCTGTAGGTAGAGCAGTTATAAGCAAATTCTACGATAGACAAACA
Source organism: Lumnitzera littorea (assembly GCA_024138015.1). Taxonomy (NCBI): domain Eukaryota; kingdom Viridiplantae; phylum Streptophyta; class Magnoliopsida; order Myrtales; family Combretaceae; genus Lumnitzera; species Lumnitzera littorea. Next base: position 45,786,197 of record JAMXBB010000007.1, on the reverse strand, counting down.
GAGATCCCAACTATGTAGATTTCAACCAACAGTAGCTCGAAGCAAGTTGCCTATTATCCTATTCACAACCTCTATTTAGCCGTCTGTTTGTGGATGGCAAGAAGTACTAACATAAGTTTAGTATCGAGCTTCTTCCAAAGTATTCTCTAAAAGAAGCTCGTAAACTTCGAATTACAATCTAAGATAATACTTCTTGGAACACCATGTAGCTGCATAATCTCCTGCAAAAAGAGATTAGCGATGGATAAAGCATCATTAATTTTGTGACAATGAATGAAGTGGCTCATTTTGCTAAACTGATAAACTACCAGTATAATAGAATCATGTTTCTGAGGTGTTTTGGGTAAGCCAAGCATAAAATCCATGCTTAGATTGGTCTATGGTTGCTTAAGTATAGGTGGAGATGTATATTCCTCATATAGCTCCTTTCTTACCTTAGCTAGCTTACATACCTTGCAATGTTTAAGAACTTTGCATACATCTTTCATCATCCTAAGCTAATAGAAGTGTTCTTTCAATAATTCGGTAATACTCTTTTTGCCAAAATGGCTAGCTAAGCCTCCAGCATGGGCTTCCCGCACAAGTAATTCCCTAGTAGAACCGCTCGGTACACATACTTGTTTTCCTTTCATAAAAAAACCCTTGGTTCAAGTAGAACCATCCACTACTCCTCCAATATCGCACTTAGCCAATAAGGGTTCAAAGTATGAATCATGCTCATACTGATCAAGTAAGGTACCAAATCCAAGTATCTTAGCTTGCAATGTAGTAATAAGAGCATGTCGACAAGATAGGGCATTGATTACGGTGTTTGTACTTCCCCTCTTGTACTTAATGACATAGCAAAAGGTTTCTAGAAACTCTACCCACTTAGCATAACATCGGGAGAGTTTTTGTTGCCCCTTAAGATGCTCGAGAAACTCATAATCAATATAGATAATGAATTCTCTTGATAGTAAGTAAAGTTACTAATTCTAAAGTGCTTAGATAAGGGCATAAATCTCTTAGTTATATGTCGAATAATTCAGAGCAACACCTCCAAGATTTTCACTAAAGTATGCAACTGGTCAGTGTTCGTCCATAAGGACAATACCAATACCTACTCTTAAAGCATCACACTCTAACTCAAAAACTTTTTCAAAGTCTGGTAACACAAGTGCTAAGGCATAAGTCAACTTAGACTTAATCTCCTCAAAACTTGTCATGACTCTATGGGGGGGGACTAATAAGATTGTCTAAAAATTTTCATATCATATATATACCCATGATATGAAAACCACCTTATAAGTTAGAAATTGGAAGACTTTAAATAATTAATCACTAAGTTTTTTTTTTATTTTTAATATATTAACTTACTATAAAATATAAATAAATATGGATATCTGATATTCCACAATCCCTCAAAACCGCAAAGAGTTGGTATCCCTTATTAAATAATAAGACAAGGTAAAACAACTTTATAGATTACAAGAATGCTAAATTATACATAACCCTAACATATAAATATTTTCTACATAAAATGTTTCTATACTTGCTATACACATTTCAATTAACTCTACATTATCACACCTATTTTCAATTTGCACTCATCACTCAAAATTCACCTTAATCCCAAGTTTAAATGAACTTGTAAAAAAAAATATAGGGGAATGAGCAAACCACAGCTTACTAAGTTTGTTCCTTACCACTACTATTCAAGTAAGTTATTAAACATTATTAGCATACATACGAGCTATTTGCACACAAAATGAGTGCATGCATGATGAATACAAGCAACATATCCATAGAAGTCCGAAACTATAGAAAGTGTAGAATTATGTCGTTTACACTTTGATTATTCACTGTACTTACTCTACAGGGCACCTCACTTTAACTGCCTAAAGGTGCCTAGAGGCATCATCCCTCTAAACGACACTCGACTATTATCCTAGTTGAGAAAGAAACATCAATCCAAACAGGTGAACCCTAACTAGGGCGATTCACTGAACATATCCAAGGCTCTTGGAGCATATAAAGCAAGTCCTCTCACTATCAAATATATCTAAAGCCTCATGGGCACAAATATGCAAGTCCTCTCGCAATCAAAATATATCTAAGGCCCTATAGATACAAATATATGAGTCCTCTCGCAATCAATTAGAAATACCATACTAGTTTTGCCTTAACAATAAAATATCATTCACGGGTACTATAAGCCCTTACAAAAATCATACAAAAAATATGTTAAAGATTAGAAAAACGCTTTCCGAAAAACGCTTTTCTTAAAAATCTGCAAAGCTAGTACTCTTCATTAGTATACCAATTGTGTCATAAACAAGTGACAAATATAACCGATTATTTTGATCAGATATTTATATTTACTGGTTTAAGAAGGTGATCATACGAATGGTAGTATACAAGCAAAATAGTCATTCAACAGTTAAGTAACATACAAACATCACACAACAAGCAGATAGCTAGTTATTACAACTCTCTCACCTTTTTGGTGTTTCTAGAACTCGACAATTGACTACCTAAAAGGATAATAAGACTTACAAGTATTTGGAAAAACTAAGTTCCCCAGTTAACTAACTATCTATTGTAGTTAGCCTAACTTCCCATTCTAAACCAAATATGGCTTGAATGTAATTTAACTTATTTATTAGAGTAAATAAGAAACATATTTGTAATTTTTGTAAATTATATTATTTTATGTATTTAGTTACTTATTGCTCCTTATTATTAGTTTACAAGGTCAATTAACTTAGTTATCCTATATATTTCTCCTGGTTTATTTTAAATTTTTACTCGCATATAACTTTTTCAATCTAACTTCGAATTTTATGATTTTATAGCTGATGTTTATTGTTCTTGAGTGTATTCTCATATAGCGGGGTATGTTTTAAACATTAAAACCTGCATTTTTAGATATGGGCTTAAATCGTTATAAATTTAGTTATTTTGACTTAANAGAAAAGAAAAGAAAAGATTAGAAACGAAAAAGAAAAAGGAAAGGAAAAGGAAGAGAAAAGAAAATTCCAGATGATAATGACATGTTTGACTTGGTCAACATTTTAGGTTTATAATATTAGATATATATATATATATATATATCTAACACATATAAATTAGGACAAAAAGGAAAATAAAAAGAAAAAGGTAAGGAAAAAGGAAAAATAAGGACATGAGTGCATAAATAAATAAAATAAATTTTTGAATTTTTTTTAAATATTTCTAACTCTATAAATATTATTTAGAATAATAAATAATATAATTATAAATAAAATTATAAAATATGTTATTAGCATTTATTATATAACACTTGAACTACAATAAATATTATAATTAGGTTCAAATAATTAAATTTATATATTGGTAATTTATTTGTATATATAAGGTTACTAACAATTAGAAAATAATATTATTAATCTTATAAATTAATTTAGCATCCTTTATATTTATTAACATTTAGAAGTTATCTCTAATCGTTCGTTAACGATTTTACGTAATTAAGTATGTCAATCAATAATTATATCCAATTAGGATTTTATTATCATAAAAGTAAATTTGTACATTTATAGGCTTAAGGTTTTAGTTTTACGATTTTTAGTGCTTACACGCACATAGAGTTTAGGGTTTTCATACGCGATTAGGATTTTGATTAATACAATAAGGTTTCTCATACTTGTTTTAAGTTTCAAATTTAAAACTTTAATCATTTTTAAACTTATCAACTTTGTTATCTTAAGGAATTCATCTACAATATATGAGTTCAATTCTATACTAAGAAGGCTAAATTTGCGAGGTTTACAAAACTCCTCTAAGCTCTTTCGAACCACTTGAATTCAGAGTTCTTTTTAGTCAGCTCGATCAAAGGGGTGACTATGAAACTAAAGTTTCGAATGAATCTTTTGTAAAATGAAGCTAAACCATAGAAACTCCTCACTTTGGCAGCATTAGTCGGCATTGGCCATTGGAGAATAACTCAAACCTTCTCATCATTAACCTTAATACTTCCTCCTGAAACAACATATGCTAAGAATACTACCTCGTTCTAACAGAGTGTACATTTCTTTAGGTTACCGAACAATTACTTGGTATGGAGAATATCAAATACAAACCTCAAGTGTAAAACATAAGAAGGAAGGTCGACACTATACACCAAAATGTCATCAAAGTAAATAACAACACATATGCCAATTGAAGGTCTTAAAACATCGTTCGTTAATCACATGAAGGTGCTTGACACATTCGTAAGTCCAAATGACATAACCAACCATTCAAATAGACTATCTTTTGTCTTGAAAATAGTCTTCTACTCAACTCCAAGTCCCATTCGGATCTAGTGGTAGCCACTCTTTAGATTAACCTTTGAAAATATCTGCATACCACGCAACTCATCTGGCATGTTATCCAATCGTAGAATTGGATATTGGTACTTGACAACGATCTTGTTGATAGCTTGGCTATCAATGTACATTCTTCATAAGCCATCCTTTTTCAGTACTAAGACAGCTAACACAACACAGGGGCTCATGCTCTCTCTGACATATCTACTCTCAATTAACTCATCAACTTGTTTCTTCAACTCAGCTACCTGCTTGGGGATCAAACTTATAACTAGGTTAGTTAGGTAAGATTACACCGAGCTAAAGGTCAATTTAGTGCTCAATGCCTTTAATAGGGGGTAAGCCTTTCGATAACTCAATAAGAAATAGGTCATTGTATTCTTAGAGTAAGGTTTGTACTTTGGTAGGTAATACTCCGGTCTCCTTGAGCTCAAGTAATCTTCTTACTAATAGGAATACAAACTTTTCCTTCTTAACATCCTTAGAAAATTAGGCTTGGGAAATCATTAAGGGCTTCCTTTGTAGCGATCTAAAAATCTTCTCCTGTGATTCCTAGACTTCTCTCAAGCTCATTGGGGTTAACACAACTCTCCTCCCATCCCTCTGGAACATATAAGTGTTCATATGTCTATTATAGAGTACCTTAAGATTAAAGAGCCATGGTTGACCAAACAGTATGTGCAAAGCGCACATTGTTAGAACGTCACACAGTATCTCATCCTTGTACCTTTCCCCAATTGAGATCGGTACCTTCACTTGCTCTTGACCTGGAGTCCACCTTTCTCATTTAATTAATGGATCTTATAAAGTCTAAGGTGAGTACAAGTCAGTAACTTCAGGGCCTTCACCCTTTCTTGCACTACTACATTGGTACAACCATCCCCATTAATGATTGAAGCATACAAACTTCCCTTTACTCTACAATTAATATGGAAGAGGTTCTCCTACTACTTATCTTCTCGTGCAACACTTATACTAAGAACCCTTTAAACAACCATATTGAGATATTGCTCCCCCTACTCAGGTTGGGTAAGGGCCTCTGTATCTTTTAAGAACCCATCAAAGCACTACTCGACATCCTTCTCCTCTTCATCTTCACTTAGGTACTCCACTTCGAACCAAGGCTTCTCTCCCAAAATGGTCATGATACATCGGTTAGGACATTGACTAGCCATGTGTCCAAAACTAAGGCACTTGAAACACTAGATTTCTTGGGTCTTCTATCCTGAGCTCTAGCTTTGATCCTTCCTAACCTCAAGCTCCTCAATCTTAGTCTTACCTTGGTTATCATCATGTTTGCTTAGTGCTTAACCTCAATGGTCGACCTTTGAACTATACTAAGCTTGGTCATATCCAAGCTGGCTTGGTATATTAGTTCTATTCAACAAGCTTAGTCGGCTACTTGGTACTTAGCTAAGCTGATTTCGTCTCTTCCTTTCTCTTCTCAATTCTACTTAAATGGTTTCATCTAGATTTCTATACCTTTATACTTCTATTATGTTACCAATCTTAAGTCTTAGACTAGAAATGAACCTTGCTACTATTTGTACTTCTGGCTCATCAACATCACAACAAATCATTAACAATTGGAAATCTCAAACATACTTGTCCACGAGTTGGCTACCTTGTTTAAGTTCTTAGAGATGTTGGAAAGTGTCTTACTTATAGCATTCTGGAACTAATCTACTCCTTAAGATTCTCTTCATCTCATTCCAAGTCCGTATTTCTCATCGGGCTCGTTGACATAAGGTCTGTAACTTCTTCCACCACATTATTGCATACCTAGAAAATTTTATAGTAGCTACTTAAATGCACATTAAGTCTTCATAATCATAAAAGTCAAATATCTTCTCTTTTCCATTCTAGAAACTCATTAACATTACCAATCCTAAAGAAGTTCAGAATGTGTTCTTTAATGTGCTCATTTCCTCTTAGTACACAGAGCTCTCATTCATCAAACTCAAGAAATTGCTCATCTTCATCTCAAACATCTTCCTCATCCTCATCTTCTAGCTCAAGTATTCATTGTGCGCATCCTTCAACTTAGGTAGGTCATTCTGAGGTTGTGTTCATAGCACCAAGAGCTTAGAGTTTTACACCATGTCCTCTCGGTTTATCTCACATGCCTTTTCTTCATTCAACATTTCTTTGTAGTGGTCAGTTTTCTACCAACCGTTGTACAAATAAGGCCAAGTTAGCAATAATGGTGGTAAGGTTCTGTATCTGTCTGTCAGTAGTTCGTGGGGTTTGTTGTTCAACACGACCTCGACCTAGAGCATCAATCTTAACATCACCTATCTCTCCCTTTACACCAGGGTTCAACATTCTCAAAACAAAACTTCAAGCAGCTCACTACTCAATTGAAGATTTCACACAACACTTGCTAGAAGTTATAACAAACAGCGACTTCGATAACTTGCTTTGTTTTTAGAATATAGAATGGAGTATAACAAAGCATAGGAGTTACTTCAAGAAATAGCTATTATAACACTTAGCTTTTAGATGTAACCTCAAGCTCTGATACAAAGATTATATGATGTTCCTAGAAGCTTAGTTAATCATTAAGGCTTACCTTAAAAGGAAACAACCAATGAGTCCATCGAGATATCAAAGAAAGGGGAATGGGTTAGCAAGCACAGTAGCTTTCTTGAAGCTACTTGTCAAATATGACGTACCAACAAACAACACACGACTTAGTATTACGCTTGATATGAACAAGTTAATATTAAGGTCCACTCGCCACTAATCTGAAGTTACTTGACAAAATTAGATAAAAGTGTATGTTGTTGCTCGGAGAAGATATCTCACAAGAATAGGGAATAATATGTAATATTCGTATGCTTTCAAAATTTATCCTCTATGGCTATAATTGAGGGACTATTTATAGTAAGTCCCTAAAGACAACAACATAATAATGGAAATTACATAAATGATAAAGTATAAAGAAGATTTCTAGTACAAACAAAAGGAGGCAAATATGACAAAGGACAAAAGGAATATAATACAATTGTCAGAAAGGTAGAGGACAGGTGGCGGCCTGTCATTGGGTTCGTTTTAGAATCTTGGAGCAATGGAACTGAGTTGTACTAGTGTTGATGTTGTTGCTACTGTGCTATACTAAAGGCTGCCGAGGTGATTGAGTGAAACATTAGTCTAGCAAAGTGGGACAAGAGAGCTTGGCATACAAGGACCTCAACTTTGGCATTGGATAGGTTGGCATCTAAGCACTCGGCATCTAAATGAAAGAAAGAGTTTACCAATGTATGTCTGAATGGAGTACTCAAAGTGTTAGCCATCTAGCCTTCCTAATAGTTAAGCTTGTCAAGGCCGAGTTGAACAATTAGAATTCTCTTAGTCGGGCTCTAAAAGCCTCAAAATCTAACTCGGGTGAGGGGTCCCCTGGTCGGCACACCATCAACGAGCTTATAAATCTTCTTCTTCCTCTATAGTCTTTCTTGCTTCTAATCTTTCATTTGAGCTTCTAGCCATCTTTAATCTTCTAAACTACTTCTTCTAATTTTGTGTTCAAGCTTCTTGTCTTGCTCTTCTCCTAACTCTTCATCTTCTTCACTCTTACGTCTAATTTTTCATAATTACTTCTGAACCTACTTAAGCTTCTTAAAGGTCTTATACTTGTCTTATCTTTTGTTAAATCAACATAATCTTTCACTATGATAATTTCTTCTGATTATCTAAATTATCTTAGGTCTTTTGATCTTAGCTTTCTTTAACCTTAACTTGTTCTTTTTCTAAACTTTTGTCCTAATTCTTCTTCTTTTAAGAGTTTTGTCTCTTACTATCTCTTAATCTTTGTTTGATTCTTGTTTATCTATTTTTCCTTTCATTAATTATTCTCTGTTGTCTTGTATTTTACTTCTTCTTTATGCATTAACTTTTTCTAAGGTTCCACTACTTGCCATATACTTCAAAAGTTTATTTCATGATTTCATATTCAGCATAACCTTTGCTCTTTTATTGAAATGCTCAAGTAGCTTCATCAATTAAAATATAAGAATGGTTTGCTATAATCAAAACTCTTTTTGAAAGACCTAACAAGTATGAACCCCAACCATTTTCACCAAGGCGTATGTTATCATAAGATATCCCATTGTCTCCATCAATGATATCTCTATGTGCATAACAAAATGCTCTAACATTAATAGACATCTTCACCTATTCATGGTCAATCAAAGTTGCATTGACCATTCAGTCATATATAGCAATGTAATAGTAAAAACTGATATTTCTCACACTAGTTGAAATATTCTTATTTAGTGAAAATTATTAAATTGAGTTAAAGTATTAAATCAACTGGAATTTTGGGTAAATATTTAAATCACCAATTTAGCCTAACATTAAAATTCAAGTGGCATATGATTAGCCATTTAAGATTTTTAACTAGAAGATTAAAGGCTAATTAAATAAATGTCCCTAAACATAATTAAGGGACTAAGGGCATTTTGGTAATATCTTACAATTTCAAATTTTAGTTAGTTATTAAAGGCATTTTGACTTAGGATTTGGTAATTTTTCTATTTTATATTCTAGTTTAAGTAGGAATTCCTATAACTTTTGATAAAATAGTAACTTCTATTGATTTTAATCTTGGATTCTAAGTTAGATCAAGAAGCATGGAGTAATGAAGTAGGTATCTTATAGGTAGTGTAACACTCCTTTAGTGGTTTGTGAATTAGTTCAATTAATTATTTAGCTAAGAGTTTAGATCATAGATATAGTTATTAGAATCTTTTGATCTATGGATCTAAATATTAATTTAAGAATTAATTTAATTAAGTGCAAGATTTAGAGACTTAGTGGGTGTTCTTCAAGTTTTAGAGATTAGATCTAGTGTTCAAAGGTATTTAAAGGTGAGATCTATTGGTCTTAAGTTTAATTTGAAAGATGAATGATTAATTGATGATTTAGAGTGTTAATTAAGTTAGAATTGAAATTTAGATGTTAAAAGGGTATTTACCTTAGCAACATTGATGATACGAATTAGTTATTGTGTCTTCTTGATGATCAATGAGTTAGTTGATATTAATCTCATTGTTTGATAATGTAACTTTTATGATGGAATGCAAATTTGATGATTAAAAATCTTGGCTTCAGCTATGGTATATATTATTGTGGGTATTACTAGTGTTTGATTGTCATTTGGAGCTTTGAAAATATGAAAATGAGTTTAGAATAAAAAACTGGACAAAGAATTATATGGTTATGGATATACAATTTGTCCCGTCACCTAGTGATGTGAAAATGAGTATTTCTTGAGCTAAATATGCCAAATTGACATTTATGGTGTTATTATAATTGGATGGTGCTTATGATGCCTTAGAATTTAGAAAATTACAGCCTATTACACATCCCTATAATGTATTAAGACCTTAGACATCTTAATACAACCTATTAACTTCTCCACCTATTTACCAATCTTCAATAACCTATAATAACTCCAATTCAAAGTTTTCATAGATGTCTTTAACATCCTTAATTCACCAACAATATGGAATGATCAACTTCTTAATTATTTTATTCAATGAAAATAAGTTTCAAAATTTTGTTTAACATTACCACTCTCAAGGAAACATAAATACAAAACTAAATCAAGTCTCAGACTCGTCAAATTGATAAATAACATAAAAGCAAACTTTGATAGGAGAAGTCTTAAGTGACTTATCATGACCCATATTACAAATACAAATAAATAACTAAATGTTTGACAACAAATTTCAGCCAAGTTCATAATCCTAATCAAACTACACTGAACCGTTTCTATCGTCATAATAGTAATCGTAATAATCTGCTGTATCACCATAATACTCATAATTACTATAATAACTATCCCCTTAATCTTCATAACTTGTTCCTGCACCTAAAAATTAAAATCCCCATGGGGTGTACAAAGCCCAGTTTAGGGTAACAAGCACATGCGCATGATCGCATGATCACATAATAAATGCACAAGCACACACATTAACTACCTCAAATTCACTACATGCAACAACAACAATTTCTTATCTCTTATTATGTCCATCAAACAATATAATTACGACATCCCGAAACTTGGAGTACCTCTTGATTCTTACACTCAAATATATATATATACATATAGTATGGTATTAAGTCCTCCCCAATACCTTAAAAACTAAGGAATACCTAAAACTACATAGATCATTTCAAAGCGAGATTCCAAATAAGACAACAACATACTAAGATCATTGGGGTATTACCCCAAGATCACTAGTCATCCCAGTTCCTTAGGCCTACCTAAGCACACGCAACATATTGTGTTCAGGCCAAATAATTAATAAGTCAATTTATTAAGTTCTAGTCCGACAAACACAAGTAGCATACAATACCCATACCTAATTGAATTGTTTGCTCAGATTCTGAAACGTTTGTCTCACAACCTATTCACATGAAAACAAGATACCTTACTTAGTTTCTAGACTCAACTAGTAACACTTTTAAGCTCAGCAACTCAATAGTCTCACATTTACAATTTGTCTCATTTGAGGAACCTAAGATCACTAAGATGTTAAATTGGTTTATGAAACATTTTAGATGATGATTCATGTTTAGAAAGGATTAGGAATGGAAAATACATCCAGAAAACATCAAGGAATCGAAGGAAATGTCACTACACGCAACAGGAGACTTAACATCTGCATGCTACATCACTTGGTGTCCAGATGCTAAGAATCTAGGTGCATCTACTCCTTAGCATTTGAATGTTGATGGAGGTGGCGTTTAAATGTGAGTTGTAGTCTGTAGAACTCTACGAGCTACAATGACATTTCACCCTCACTTCTCCAACCCCCTTCCGTCCAATCTTGAAAACCATCCTTCCCTAGTGTTGTTCAACTATCAATACAACCCTTTAACTCTCCAAACATCCTCCAAATGTCATTCTTCCATCAAAACTCAAATCAAAATCTCATATTACAATCCATGTTTTCACGAAACAAGTAAAATAAGGCTACGAATCTTACCTTTAGAGATCCAAAACTCGTACCTTGACCACTACTATTTCGTTGTGGAAACCCTGATACACAGCTTAGAATTTGTTTTATCCACTACCCTATGGAGAAAAACGAATTTTAAGTGTGGATTTGATCAAAACTTTTGATAAATATTTGTTTACAACCTTACCTTAAATTATCCTATCTCAATCTCACTCATACACGTTGGATTCCTCAATTGCCTCTAGTCCCACTCAAAAAAACCTATTCTACAATAGCTACACACGTGTAACAAAAGCAAGAACGGGTTTCCAATAAGCAACTCACAACTTTTATACTTAGGGTTATAGGAATTTTACTATACCTAAACTACCCCTACTGTTATTAAATAATACTAACTTATGCCCTTAATGATAATGCTTTTTATTTATTATTTGTTAATGACACTAGGCTAAACTCAAGAGGGGAGGGTGAATTAAGTTCTAAGGACAAATTACAATTCTTTTTCAATATAAACAACTCAATGCAATAATAAGAGTAATCAAAGTAATAATAAAACAATAATAAATGTGGAAATTAAAAGAGATAGGGATAAAGAAAATCAAGCCCAGATTTAACGTAGAATTTGAACCGCCCAATACTCTCAACGGACATACAATGCCTCCAATTGAGAACTTCACACCACTTTATGGATTTCTCAATCCAAGCTCCAAGAGCTACACATACACAAACTTGATTACACAAGTTTCTCACTCACAATTCTCAACACAAATCACATTCTCAACACAAATCACAATCTCTACTCACAACACAAAACTTAATCTTAGGGATTATTGGTGTAGTGCTTTTAACTCTCAATACTTTGCAACTAATAGCTTACAAGTACTACACTTCAAATCTCTCTAAATATTGGCAAATTATGGTACAAAAGACAATGAGAATAATAGACAATAAGTGATAACTTTGATTTTAAACATATTTCATATGGTGATTTTATAGTATTTCCCTTACATTTTTTGTTTTCTTTAAAGAAAATGATACTTAATTGAGTAAAATTTTGATTTCAAGGTTTGAATGTATTCTAGGATCGAAAACGAAGAAAAGGAATCAAGTTTCACTCAATTCGGAGTTCAAATGAAGGAGTTATGAAGTTTTGAAGTTATATAGAAAAATTTGCCCAGGTGCAGAAAGTTACACGACCTGGGGATACGGCCATGTCTCAAGCCGTGTCTGGTGACGAAAACAGAATCCTTATAATATATATATAAAAGGATATCTAAGGGTTTAGAAAAGAGAGAGACATTAGAGAAAACGAACGAGACACGAGAGAAGAGAAGAGACTTGAGGAGAAAGAGAAAAAAAAGGCGAGAGCAACACCGACTTCAAGATTAGAGAGATTGTTCATCAATTAAACGGGTTTTTCATGTTTTATTCTATGTTTTTTATGGAACCCGTTTTTAGATTCATTATGATAGCTTATAATTCGTATATTTAGGATTATGGAACCTATGGTTTCATGTGATTCTTGGGTTGATTTATAAATTTCAATAAAGTTTCTATCTTTTCTTGATTCAATTATATTGTTTAATTATTGATTGATAATTCTAGAGTATCAATATATGATATTATGCATGATGATTGAGAAATTGTATGTGTAATTAGATCTTGGCATTATTGGAGAAAATTACATGTATACTTAGAAATAAGATACATGTTTCTTCCGAAAAGTTGATTATTTGTGTGGGAATTCATTATACATTAATGCAATTCTAAGTTATATTACTAAGTGAAGAGATTCCGGTAAATAATTTAGGATTATGGTTAATATGCTTGAGAAAGGTATTAACTTTAATTGTGAATCCATCCGGTCAAGAATAATAGAAATTGAATTGAATATATTTTAAGTGGTCACATGTTAAACACTAGGGGAAATAATTCTTAAATACGTTATTAATTTCTTAAAGTCGTTCATAGTTTTATTGCTTTCTAATTTGCTTAATCAAGTCTCATAATTAGTTTAGTTTGTTAATTTCAATATTTTTAATTCATTCAACTCATCACAATTTTCCGGTTAGATAATAGAGCTAAGGTTAATATTAGTACTCGAAATCTCTGAAGGATCGACTAGGACTCACATCCACTATATTAAAATTGATAGGTGCACTTGCCTGATATCAATAAGAACACAAAAGAATGTTGAAATATTGTAGTAGAATATCATATCTTAATTACCTTAGGTGTTTGATTATGATCTTTCGAGTTAGCTAATAAAGTTTATCTTTTTGGAAAATTTTTGAAAACTTTACATATTTGATTGGGGTCTTAAATGCCAAATCAATGTATTCTTAACTGTATACAATGTTCTTATTAATTAATAAGTGTCCCCATTAATGTTCATGCTGAATTTATATTATTGAAGATTTTAATTTTCTATGTGCAATCTAATGTTATATAAAAATGTTTTTCCTCAATTTTCCAGAATTTTGTTTGGACGTTCATCATGTTCATATAAATAATCAATCATGTTCTTGATAAGAACCTTTTTCTTTTATCTTCTACAAAAGTCCAAAATCATTAAAAAATGTTTTTCAACCAATGTTCAATTGTTTACATAGTTGAATACTTCAAATTAAACTTAATCGTTCTTGATCGATCAAATCCTTAAGTCATGAACATCACGCCCCATAAATTGAATCAAATATTTAGATTAAGTTGGTGTTGAAAACTTGTTTAATCTTTTAAGAAAGTCATAGCTTGTTGGAAATTGCGTTTATGAATAATAATAATAATAATAGCAACAACAACAATTGTAATGGAAATAATAATAATAGGAGCAGCAGCACCGGTAGTAGTAGTAATAATAGATTATGGCAAAATCGCTATAAATCAAACTAACCTAAAAGAGTCCTAATTGATGTGATCCAAAACTTTACCAATTCAACTCGTTGAATAGACCATAGTTAATTAAGTCGCCTTAATTATTAATAATAATAAAATTATTAAAAATAATTAAAAACATATAATAATTGGAATAATTAATTAGATAATTTAGTAGGTTGAGTTTAATTATAAATTAAATGGGCCTAATAGCTTAATGAATTGGAGTTAGATATAATATAAGTTAACCTATTAGGTCTAACTTATGAACTTAACTAATGAACATAGATAATAGGCTTGATTATTGGGCTTTAATTTAAATTAACTTAAAAGAAGGTAATTAATTTTTTATAATTGTACTAATATTCAAATAATAACTATTGTTTTCTTAAATATCTGTCAACTGATTAATGAGTTCGAGCTTTGACTAATCAACACTCGGTCCATATTATGACGATGTATAGGTACATGATAGCCTAGCGTAATGCATGTGCTTAAAAGCAGAGGATAAATCGAGTTAATATGTAAACTTGGCTAATAATAATGTACATTGTTACTTAGTTATTCTAAGCTAATGGGTGACACCCTTGGATTGGTTTTGTGGCTATGGACATGAATGTTAAAAAGATATGGTAGCTAAGTGAGGCACTTAGGCCATTTTTGTAAATACAACATGTAGTAAATAATAGGGAATCACATCAATATAATGGTTATTGGAAGTGAAGAGAAGTCATACCAAGTGTTATTTGAAGGTATGTGACTCAACGAGCAGTATGATATGGATGGAATGCAACCACAGTGTTAAGATAACGATAGAACTCCCCATATGAGACTATTGCTTTTTCTTTTTTCCTTTCTAGGTGCAGAGTCTCACTATTTCCATCAACACCTGATGTCTACTACTGGAGGATTGGACCTTTGTGTCCTTTGATGTATTTCCTAAAGTCATGAATATTCCCATGATGGTTGTTATACATAAATCTGTATACCTTAATGGATCTTGTTTGTTGTTTTAGAATGAGGAACACCTTTAATTAGCATTGTGTATGCTTGTAAGTTATCACAATCCTAGGTTTGTTGTAGCTTCCTTTCTATTTAGGAGATATGTTGTTTGTTAAATATGTTAACAATTTGATGGGTTATGATTCTGAAGTTGAGATATGCAATTACAAGTACAATGTTACCTATGGCATTTAGTTACTCCTTTGATGTTTCTACTTAAATTTTTAACAAGCTTATATGGATGTTTCTTTTCACTACTATGCCTTGATAGATTTTTAAAACCATAACTGATAGATTTTTGAAACTATAATTATTTTATGGATGGAACTCAAACTATAGACTATCTTGGACTTGTTACTTTTGAGCCCATGAGTCTTAAACAATTTATGAACTTATAATGCTATGCTATGTAAATATTTTAGGAAATCTTTTAAAAACCTTATCGATTTAAATTATTTCCAAATCATCAAACTACAAACCAAACCATCAAACAAGCGTTTTCAAAATTAATGAATGATTTTTTATTATAAATCTACATTATAACTCTACCAAAAGTGTAGTAAGCCTTTATATAACCTATGTAAAGAGGGTATGAGGCAAATCATTGTCACCTATAATGTTTATGGGCAACACACTAGTCATGCATAGTCAACTTTAGCTAGGAACAATATCCAAGACAAAACTAAGTGTAAAATTATATATAACAGCAATAGTTAATGTTCTTTTTAAAGGAAAAAATCGCATGAGCAAATTATAAAGTACAAAATTGAAACAAAAGGCAATAAACATGTAAACATTTATGGTAAAAAACGTCATTTTTAAATGATAAATAATAGGAAAAGTTAGACAAAAAATCTAGCAAAAGTTTAAGCTTAAACTTAAACACAATTGTCATGTACATGGATGAATAGTATCAAGAATTGCAAAGAAAAATGTAAAGAAAATACCTCTTTCCACATGGCTTTAGTAGAGAGAGAGAGTAGGTATATGGTCACTCAAATATATAGAAATGGAGAAATGATTACTCCGAAACATACCAACAAGGATATGAGTAAAAATAAGGTCTTAAGTAAGTTCAGAATGCAAAATAGTAGGGACTCTCAAGAAGGAAGACCGGTTTTGTAAAATTTAGAGAGAGACAAGTTCATTGAAGTAAAGAAAGAGACTAACTAAGCAATTTAATAACAATGAAATCATGTCTTGAAGATTTCATCCTTTTAATGAAATGGAGTCTTCAAAATACAATTTCAATTCCAAGAGCTAAAAATCATGTTTTGAGAATCCTATTTCTAGCCAATTGGAAATCATGACATGAAGACATGATTTCATATAGAGTAACTAGCAGCCTGGAGGGGAGTTGAATTGGGTTTAAGCTCAAATTATTAAAAGCTATTAGTTTTAACTAAATTTAACAAATCATTAATAAATGAATGAAAAAATAGAATAAATAAGTTACAATAAGTAAAGAGAAAAAGAGTTATCAAGTCTGAATCATAGTATGGAGTTTGGTCCATTCCCACTCTACCATTACATAATCCCTCAAACCCAAGTTCTCACATATTTCTATTAATCACTTGTTTACATGCACAATCACAAGTCAGTACTCTGACAAAGAGTTGTAAACTACAATGATGTTCCTATATCTTAAGATAAGATCTAAGCACAATAAACTATCTCACAAAGGGTAAGACGTTGCAAATTACAATGATGTTCCTATATCTTTAGACAAGATCCAAGCACAATAAACTATCTCACAAAAGGTAAGACTTGGGATGATTTTTAATCACTAAGTAATAAGAATAAGAGATTTTAACAAAAAGTTTAAGGAGAAAACAACCACTAAAAGCTCAAAACAATAAGGATATGGACAACACTTTCTCTTGGAAATGATTCACTAAGTAAAAGCTCAATTTTACACGACTTATTTGATATGACTCTCAAATAAACTGAACAGTTTTGCTTACCATAGTCAAGGACTAATAAGAGCAATGGATTTTAAAGGAGATGAACTCAATCAAAGAAATTGTATTCAATAGAAAATGCTCAATAATAATCCATGTAGGGTTACAAGTATTTATATGTAATACTTGACAACATTCTAAGATATTATTCTAATGAAAGAAAGAAACATACTAGGAAATAAGATAATTAACAATAGACAGAAATATTTAGTTTCCTAAACTAATGAATCTTCTAATATCTTCTAAGAGTAAAGCGTCCGTCTTCAATTAGAACTCATACCTACTCTAACTCTACCTGATTCTGACTAAACTCAAATACTAGGATATAAATTAACTCAGATGCTAAAGTCTCCACTTGCTTAAAAACAACTAGTCAAAATTGCCCATATCTTTAGAAATTAAAACTAATAGACTCCAAGTAATGTTCAAATGATGAAGTAAGAATGATTTCTCAAATTTAGCCTCTTCATAGAACGAAAAAGCTCCCAACATCCTTTGAACCAAGTTACTTAAACCTTTAGTTCTTGATTTAGTCATGGGATTTATATATTCTCAATTCTGATTCATCTTCAACTTCGCAACTTTATATTGTATGTACTTCTAATTCTGGCTCCACATTTGATTCCCATCATATACCTATGTTGCACTTAGCTCTCACTTAAAAATTTGCAAATTAACAAATAGGAGACAAATAATATAATGATACTGCTACAAAGTTTGAAACTAAAGACTATTCAATGTTTGATATTTGATATTTGAAAGGCTCCTTATGTTTGTTGAACATTGAGTAAAAAGCTACCTTTCAAAATCTACATTAAATGAATAGTAAGCTTTGTATCAACTAGTCAAATGTCAAGTGAGCAATGATCGAAATGATAGTTAGAATTTTACCCTATTGATTAGATGGTACTAGACCTACCATCTAAATGGTGGCTACTCAAATAGGGGTTAGAAGACCCCCAACTACCATCCCGATAGTATGGCACATTTTTTTTTAGATTGTAACTTGATCTTCATTACTTAGAGACTTTGTTCAAATGGAAGACATGCATACCATTTAGTTGATATGAACTAATCGAGCCTATACATGTAAAATTATATCCAAAATGCTCCAAGAATAGTTTGATCTTTAATCAAGTCGAAACACATATTTTAATAGATAAGATAATAAGCTAACTAAATTGATAAAGCTAATTAAGTTCAATTTCAAAGAGAAAATTGTTTAATTGACTTAGTTTTGCCTTATCAAACTTAAACATAAAGCTTTCATTTTAATAATCACCCCCTTCTTAATGAGGAGAAGACATTGCAAAAATGACCCCAAGCCCCCTCAATCAAGTACTCCTCCTCATTAAGTATCCATTTCTTAAAAGATTTGTTAATTTTTAATTAAAAAACATGATATAAAGTTGAAAGAAACCATGACTTTTATTAAATTCATTTTCTTAGGGGAAGAAGCCAAGCTTAATTATCAAGTTTGAAAAAAGAAATTGTTTGCCACCAAAAACCTATAGAACTCAATTCTTCTTCCCCTTAAGCTTTATCAAAATGACAAGTTGAGCATCAAGCAAAGAAGGGAAAAGTAGAAATGAGTCAAAGATTCAGCATGAGCTTAGTTTAAGCTTAAGCTTAAGCATATGCAGGCTTATACAAACGTGGTATAACATGAAGATACAAGCAAATTATAGCATAAGAACCAGCAATACAATAACCTTAGATAACAAGAAAACGACCACTAGCAGCATAACCATTCACTAATCTACACAAGGTCCATAAGCACCATCAACTACTACAAGCTCCACTTAGTATAACAATGACTAAGAACCAAGACTACCATAATTCCTAGTAATAAGAAACTTCCACATCTTGTAGCAATACAATAAATGCTAAAATAAAGAAAAAAGTATATAAATAACTAGCTACAAGAGCAAGCTGGGAATTAAATGTAAAATAATGACAAACAAAGCATCAAACATGATTTAGTCTAAATACAAGTGACAAAATAAGCTAGATAAGAACTAAGTCAAACACACCAAGAAGGTAGTATCCTAATCATGTCCTTCATATCTAACTAGCTCATTGTCTGTATCTTAGGCTCCTTGATCATGCCCATCAAACTCATCATTAGCAGGCTAAATTGTCTAACCATTTTTTTAAGAGGTGCAATCAGTCAACCTAATCTTAGAAAGACGTGATTTAGTCCATTTATGATTGTCTTTAAGCAATTGAAAAATGACATCAAAATAGTTAATTTTTTTTTTAACAAAGAGGTATCCCATAATCCATAAATCACTATGAGTTGCATCTCCATTTCATCCTTTGTAATGGGCATGGTTGTGATAGAGAAACAAATTTAGACCTCTATATCTTAATGACAATCTAAGGATCTAAAGTGCATGTCCATTATTCCTATCTTTATTGCCAATGTCACAAACTCTAAACAATTTCTCATAGAAAGTAACAAAAGTAAAATCACTCATATGGGTATATCCACCAACACCTACTTCAATCAAACTGCTCATATCTTCACAAGCGATTTCAACCTTTTCACCATACACATAACTGAAAATCCTTAAACCTACTTGATCTTGCGAGTCTATTCCCTTACACATGTTATCATTTCTATCATGATCATCAATGAAATTGCCATAAAGAATACTAATGGCTTCATCATTAACAATATTTGGAAAATCCATCATCTTCAATACTTTATTTGTCATAACCTTTGGCATTGAAGTTGTTCATCATGATCAAAACATTAACCTACATTTATCAAAAAATTCCTAAATATGTCATACCTTTAAGTATCTCATGCAAATGGAAAAAGATGAGGATTAAAATCATTACTAAAGGCTTAGTCCTTTCCAACTTAATATGTGGCCCCTTAACTCTTAAAGTTAGCTTTATGTTCAAGCTTAAGTCTTTTACATGTTTTGAGTTAGGGTTGGGATACAAAGTGAATTTTTTATTGGTGAGATTATGAGAGAAATTGATGAAATAGGTGTAGGGTTTATGATTTTAGAGTGTAATTTGCAAAAAAAAAAAAAATGATTTTAGTGAATAAATGGGTAAAGTTTAAAGAGAGAAGTTAGAGTTTGAAGGGGATTTGAACATAATGCATTTTATACATAATGCATATGGCTCTTGGTTGGACAATAAAGAGGCCACTATCCGAATGGAAGCCAAATTCTAGAGCTATCTCAAAAAAGAACAGCATGCTAATGGACATTAAAGCCAAAGACACACTTCAAAACCAATTTAAGCAAAAATAATAGTTTAAGCAAGTGTTTAATATTTCAATGACTAGATTAGAGACAAGAAATGGGTTCAATTAACAAGATTTTAAGAAATTACTACTTTATATCTTTTGTGAGACCTATATTTGTATAACTATGTCTAGTAGTTAATTTAGGAGGTTAGGAAAGATAACCCGAATAGGCTAAAAACATACAATGGATTTCATGATATTAGTTGTAAAGTTTTTGTAGGTTTAGAATTTGAAAATATAATAAAATATTAAAAATATAGTTAAGATGATAGCAATTTATTATATTATCGGTAACATGCGAATTAAGTCTTGAAAATTAACAAACACTTAGAGATAAATTATAGGAGTAATATAATTAATATTGTCAATAAAATAATATATAAAAGACATATATATACATCGAGTAGAATTATTATATAAATATAAAAACCGTAATTGTCAAAAATACTTGAAAATATGCAAAAATTACTAAATAAATAAATAAAAATAAGGAAAAAATTATGCAAGATTAACAAACCATGGAACAACTAGGAGACATGTAATGTGAGGTGTAGCTAGTACTTAGAGGGCTCAAAACTAAAGGAAATCCATAAAAGGACACCTAAGATGGGTATATTACACATATTAGCTAAGGAGAAAAAAATTAAATGGTCCTCATATGTTCATATAAAAATTACAAACTATTAAATAGACTAAGTTTGGTCAATTGAGAGTGAGAAAAATAGTGAGAAAAAGGGTGAAATCAAAAATAGGGATATTTAATGTGCAAATTAGGGGTTTTGTGAGTTATTAGAGAAGACAACCACCTTAAGATAGAGAAGGTAGTGTTAACTTAGGAAGACAAACCCCCATCCTCAAACGATGGTTGAAGTTGCAAGTAGTGGTGAGTGTTGGTTTTGGCTATTTCCAATTCTATTTTTCTAAAAATAGCAAACAAGTTATAAAATTTTTTTAAATTTAGTTTCCTTACGTATTTTTGCATTAGGAATTTAAATCTTCAATTAGATTTTCAAAATTTTAAGTGTAGATATGAGGTCCTTAAAAAAAATATTTTATGTAGCAATTTTCAATCGAGTTTTTGAAAAATCAATTTATGTAGTTTTGACTTCAAATTTTATAGATATACTCCTAAAATGTTATATTTTGATGTGGTGTAGTCAAATTTTTAAAATTTAGTTACCGAATTTTTGAGAAAATCCTGTTTTTGTGAAAATCCCATTTTTGTGTATAATCAGTGTACTAGATAAGGTATTTTATTAACGAGCTTAATCTACACTTGATAAAATTAAAGTACAATCTATATTTACTTACATGCAACCACTAAAAGTAGCCTAATATGAATTTTGGGAAGGATAATTTTTAAGTAAAAGTAGGTATTTAGTGATTTAAGGTTAAATTTTCCAAGTATTTAGTATACTTGTAAACTAATGGATAATATGATGAAAAAAATGAATAATTGAAGTATTATTTGATATTTACTGCATATGCAGGATTTAGACTTTTGGAAATGCAGGATAAGTGGAGTATATGTGAAATAATTAGACATATTAGTAGCAAAAGAGTTAGAAACTGTATTAGAAAGTAAGTCATAATGTAATTTGGTATAAATATGGTGAATATACTAAAAATTGGATCTAGATCATAAAGTAGCCATCCTTGGATTCTACACTATTTCTAAAGAATAAAATGTGAGTTAGAAACTTTCTAAATAAGAGTCTAATCTTAGATGGTGGGTTAGAGACTTTATCAAAAATTAGGTTAGGATGTGATCTAGTATTGAATATCCCCAATCACACCAAGAGTTAGACAGTAGATCAACCGGTGATTTACATATGAATTCTATACCTTTATCGAAGTCGAAGCATGAATTAAAAGCTGCTTAGACAATAGCCTATAGCATAAGGCCGCATCAAAACATAAGTTAGAAACTCGGTCAAAAAATAGTTTAATGTAAGATGTAAAATGTAAGAGTGACTGGACATTAAAAAATGGTTGATACTAAATATTGAATTAGTAGAAGCCAGAGAGTAGATCAGAAAGTTACTTGCCTATAACTTTTAAGAATCTATTAAAGTCAGAACCTGGGTTAGAAACTACTAAGTAATAACCTGTACCAGGTCAAAATGTTGGTTATAATGTACCCTACTTAAACAATACTTAATAAACACCTTAGAAAACTTACCTAATGCAATTAAGAAACATATTTAAGTGTTAAAATGAACTCATATGTTACATGTTGGTTAGAAACTAAAGAGGCTACATTAAATTTTAGGGATCATAAAGGAAGACAAGAGCGACACACGAGGAAAATGAGTATCAGTATTCAAGTAAGTAGGATCAATGTTTTACCACACTTTGAAGTATTTTTAAGAATACTTGGAGACCTTAGTATATGTCTTGCTTGTGATTGTAAGTTAGTTGCTTGTATGTATATAGTGTGTATGCTTGAATATGGTTATGCTATTCTAAGCGTTGGACTTATGTGTCGCTTGTTTCATGATATGGCTTGCTTTGAGTTATGTGAAATTGCTTGACTGCCTCAAAAGTAATATAACACAAACTCGACTTAACTACTAACCTGATTTGCATCACAACCTACTAAGGGAAATGATTAGGAGTCTTGAGCCAAATATGGATCATTCGATGAGGATAGCAAAAATTGTCCTCTCCCAACCTTTAGTCGAACTAAATGATAGGAAAGGCGGTCATGTTAAGGTTGGGGTCTGTGGTTCAAAGATAATCTCGGGTGGAAGGTGTTCTCTAATGCATAAGCCCCAATTTGGTTCCTATTAGCAAGTGCATAATATCAAACTTTTCAAAACTTGAATTAAAGCGGGTGTAATTTCTTTGATCGCATAATGACCTATCAACGTCATATAATAACATTTGCTTGATCATGCATTGTATCTAACTAAACTTGCTTGATAACCTTGATTGCTTTGTGTCAAATATGTACTATTATCTCCATCTCACTTACTAAGCAAGTTATCACTTATTCCCCTATAACTATTTTGTAGGTTTCCTTATAGATTCAATAGTACTACTTCAAGTTCCAGAAGATTAGAGAACAAGGTCGAGGAATGAGATTCAAGACTACCTAATTAGATTTTTATTTGGTTTATTGATTGTTTAACCTCTTGGAAAACTAATAGGGTCTCCTCGAGTAACCCCTAGTTTTAGCTAATTAAATTTATTCTATGCTCTGTAAGCTTATAGTTCTTAGTAAAATTTTAGAAGAAACTATATCTTTTTGCAACAATGTAGTTCTTGGAATTTTCTATAAAATTCAAGGTTTCATCCTTATTGCAATTTATGAAACTTATATTTCCTCGGAATTTAAGCTATAAAATTATTTTCAGAAGCTATTTTAAAAAGTTACACTATAGATTTATTCCTACCAAGTACTAAATGGGATGCTTTTAAGTAGTAAAGCAGTGAACACCTTATGTAAACTACACCTACGTTAGCAACTAAAGCAGCTAGCTTCTAGCATAAATTGGTTTATACAGCGAGGCTATTATGACTCCTTAGTTTAGGGCGTGATATCCTTTAAGAGTAAGTTTTAGTTCAAAATAAGCACATGAGATTTTTTTTAAAAAAAAAATCTCATGAATTCTTGAACCTTATAGCTTGTCTAAGCTAATTTGTTCATGAAATTTTGATTTTTCATGAAATTCGCTTCCTTAGTTCATTGAAACTTACCACTTATCTTGCAAGATCATTCTTAAATCGCTTCTTAGTGTGCAAAATTGAACCTCATCAAGGGTTTTATAGAAATATGACTAATTTGATTGTTTATGGCAACAAATTTTAAACATATGTCTTTGTTTTGAACATGATCATATGTAAAGTGATATGGAATCTTAACAAGCTTGGCTTTTGAATATTAAATTAGATTTTTTAGTTAAATTGATTGCCTTAGTGTCATTATACTAAATTAAGACTTTTTCAAATTTTAACCATAATCTAGCAAGGTTTGATACATCCAAAGAATACAAGCATAACAACTATTGGCAACTACATATTCAATTTTGGCGCTCGATAGTGTCATAGAGCTTTGTTTCTTTAAATGCCAAGATTTGATACTAATGAGTTACTAAGTAAGTAGTAGGTGCTACATGTGCTTTTCTGATCAAATTTACACTTAGAAAAGTCAGCATTAGAGTATCTTAGAAAATTGAAAGAAGTAAACTTAGAATTTTACAAGCTAATTTTAATAGTGCCCTCTAGATACTTAAAGATATGTTTTACCCTGAGATTTCTAGCAAGATTAAAAGTGTGCACACAAACATACAACAAACATAATATCTAGTTTAGTAACGGTTTAATAATCAAACCACCTATCATATGTTTATATAACTTTTGACAAACGAGAAGTTTCAATATAATGCTCATAGGAATAGGCTTAACTTTAGAATTATATATTTGAACCTTTTCAATAACACTTTCATATACTTTTCTTGATTTATGAATATTTTATTTTAAGTTTATTTAAGTTAGAGACTTATAAAATAATAAAGCTCCCCCATCATGCTCATTTTAAATTCCTTCTTGCATATAGTCTACAAATTCATTAACTAAGCTTTTATGTTAATAGTGCTAATCACAATGTCATCTATATAGATTTAAATAATCAACATATTTGAATTGTGATTTTTAATAAACAACAACATCGTATGAAGTTTACCTATTTGAAAGCCATTGTTTATTAAGAAGTTACTTATCCTTTCAAGCTAAGCTTTTGGAGTTTTTTTTTTTTTTTTTTTTTTTTTTGAGTCCATAGAGTGCTTACTTAAGTTTAGAAACATGATTATGAGTCTTTATTATGTTCAAATGCTGAAACTTGCTTAACATATACGTCTTATTTAATGAATCCATCCAAGAATGCACTTGTGACATTCATTTGAAAAGTTTGATATCTATGAAGGTGGCAAATACCAAAAGAATCCTAATAACTTATGGTATGGCAACCTTTAACTTAATAAACCCATTTAGTTCCAATTACCACTAATTTATCATTAGCTTAGCTACTGGATCCTATACCTCATTTCTTATAAATAGATTTAGCTCCTCTTTCACAACTTAAATTTAAAATTTATCTTTTAAAGCTTCAACAATAATTTTAGGTTTAGTCTAAGCTACAAATACTAGGTTGCTTGTACTTTTAATTGATAACCTCATTAACACCCTATTAGATTGTTCTCTTATAATGAAATTAAGGTAATTTTTGACAAACTACTATTCTCTAGAGAGGTTTAGATTATTAGATGAAATGCTATGTTAAACTCAAGAGGGGATAGATTGAGTTTTATGACAAATTTTGATTGATTTTTTATTTTAATCAATGTTAACAAATAGATAAATATTCCAGATAACTAAAGTACAATAGTAAATGCAATAAGTATAAGAGATAGGGATAGAGAAGATTAAGAACAAACATCAAGTGGAGTTCAAACCACCCATTATTTTCTATAGACACATGATACATTTCTGATTGAAAACTTTACACCACTTTTATTAATGGTAGTTACAAATGCTCCAAGAGCTTGAAGGTCACAAGTATAGTATTCTCACACTAAAGGAATTAGCCATTAATTTCACATTAAGCACTTTACAACAAATCCCTCAAAATAAATGCAATTTGAAGTGCAAGAGACAAAGAAAATTTTTTTGCAAGAGAACAAAAGGAATTTGTAATTAATGATCAATTTGCAATGTTTGCTCTAATAAGTAGTTAGTGTACTTATAGTGTCTCTTAAATTTTTTCCTGTTTGAGTGCATTTAGTCAACTCCAACCGCTAGTTTTAGCCATACCAGCTAGACGACTTCACTAATACCATCAGGATGGTAGGTCAAGGATGCAATTGCCTTCACACCATGTTCACCTAACCATTGTGTTGATGTTGGCCATAGAATGCTCATAAATGAAACAAGATAATGAGCGAGATAAGCATTAAATCAACATTAAACCCTAATTTCATCTCACTGGCTTAACTGCTTCAACCCACTAGCCTACCACCACTCCATGTTCAATTCTCTCTTCGTATCACGTATTCTTATTGCACACTTTACACACATACACAAGTTCAAAGCAAGTAAGCCATATGCAAATACTAATCTAAGACATTCAATAATGAATTAATTGTGATATCATGATTTTCTAATTAAGTTCATTGGTATAATTAATTTAATTTCTTAAAATATTTAGTTTTATTCTCATCAAAATCACATATGAACCTTTCAGCTCAACAATTCCCTCCCTCCCTTTTGATGAGTACAAAACTTCACAAACATGTTCTCCCTTAATCTACCTGTCCCATTCAATCAAGCATTTGGATTCAAAGAGGATTTGCAAGCACGAAGAACAAAAGAGATGTTTAATTTTAGGGAAAATTATAGAATCTACTTCAAGCACAAATTGACAATGCAAAAGAGATTGCTCTTTCGACTCTAACTCTTCTTTCCCTATGGCTTCTTAAAATGGATGAGTAAAATGCCAGGCGGTGAAAAGGAAGAAGATATCGAGTGGGAAAACCAGTATAGGTTCGAGTTAAGCCGAGATGGATACCTCTCTATCCAAATAATAGTAAAGACTTCCAAAACACATGAGAATAATATCAACTGTTAGCGTAATAAGAGTCGTGGAAGTACATAATCAATAAGACAGAAAAAAAAAAAAAAAAAAAAAAGATAAATAAGAGGCCAACAAAGGCCAGATCAACAAGATAAGTTAGAACAATGGAGGCCATAAGAAACAAATAAAAGAAAGCAGAAATATAAAGATGGTAGCAAGATATGAAGAAGTTAGGCTGTAAATGGATCATCAGAAGGGTCACATGCCAGAGGAGGAGGTGGAACAAAAGGATAGGGAATCCTAAGATGGGTGCAAACAGCCTAGCGAATAACTTGGTGCTGTGCCTCTATGGTCGTGAAATGAGCATCAACATACTGCTCAAAAGGCCATGAAACGCTTCTTAAAACGCTGTTTAAACCCAAGAAATTGCTCCTGGATGACTTGAGATAAGTGATTGAATGCACGTATAGGTAAGGGAACAAGATACCATTATCAGCATCTCTATGGTGAGCACCATTAGCTCTTTTTGAGCCTAGCCATCGTCATCCAAATCCTCGTAAGGACCCAACTCTCCACTACCACCGTGCAAGGGAGATAAAGGCCTTTTGTGCACCCACCTATAACCTTTTTCTTCTTAACTCCCCTTGTCACACCTTTCATTTCAAAGTCCTTCATCCTAGCTTCCCTAGATAGAGACTCAAAATCCACCCCCGACGTTTCAAAAACAAAGTAATCATTCACCAAGATGCAGGAAAGCTTGAGACAAACAATTAGTAGCCTGTTTGAAGCATTGCACAATTAAATAAAAATAATATACTCAATTGTTCCTAAGCATTTGGACCATTAGCTAAAGATCTCATTGGGTAACACATTTATCCCCACCGAGACGATACAATTTATGCATTTCGTCAAGTTTTATCATGAAATCTTGCTAAAAAATGACAAAATATGCATTCTTGGATTAGTTGCATAAGAATTATGGAAAAAGGATCAAAAGTTAGGTTTTAAATGATCAATGTATCAATTGCACAATTTTGACCCAAATGTTCATTGAAATGTCGAATTCCTTAGTGTTGTAACGTCATTCATTTGTTCTCTATGTTCTTGAGTTAAGATCCTGCAGTCAACTTGAGGGCTTTGAATTGTTGTCATTTCTCACCGTAATCATGTTATCACAATCGCAAGCAGCTCCTTAGTGCATAAAATTTTATTACAGATCAGCTAGATCCGAGCTTCAAAAGTTCGGATCACGAAGAGCCAAACCGAGAAATAGCTGTTAACAAGAAGTCCTGATGGATCTGAGCCAACCAAGCTTTGAGCGCCCAACCATGCCATATGACAGTAGTTTGGAGAAGTTAAAGAATCAAACAGAGTTAAGGAATCAAGCCAATCCGATCAGCCCCTTCAAGAGAGTACGTGCAGCTACTCCATTCAACTACAGCTGCAGCAGCTCCTTGAACCGAACTCAAACAGCCAATAGAGGACAGCAGCTGAAATTGAGCATCGCAGCGGCAGCATCTAACTTGGCGCTTTCCAAACTTCAGCAAAGCAAGCAGTGGCGCTCCATGTAGCAGCAAGTAGCGCTCAATTGGCACTCCAAACAGCTGAACCGAGAGCCACCAATCGGTTAGAAACCGAGCAACTTCATTCTCTTTTATAGCAGCACATACAGCCCCTTCAAGAAAAAATAGCAGCGCATGCAAGTTCCAGGAAGAACCGAGCCAACATAGCACACAAGAGACAGCCAACGCTTCAAATTTGGAACTAGCGCAGCCCACTTGCTTGACATGTTGTAGCTCAAGTCTCCATTTCATTTTAACCTTTTTAGAAGACCAAGAGATGAACTAAGCGTGCACGACATGGACTTGCTGTCTTGCTCATTAACAAATATGAGGAGCAGTTACTTGGTGCTAATTTTAGCAGTCCAAGCAACTCCTAGCAGACCAACAAGAATTTCTATGAGCAGCTACAAGCACCCAAGCACTCCATCCACTCCAGCGAAGCAAGTGGCATGACACTCCAGCGAAGCAAGTGGCATGAACAACACAGGACTGCAGTAGCCTGGCATGGACTCAATCAAAGAGTCGCAAACCAATCAAAAGCTGCAGTGTCAACACGAGCAGGCCATGGACTTCAAATTTTGGCAGCCATGGCACTCCAAATAGCATATCTGAACTTCACAGTAGCTCCATTTGATGAAGAACATAGCAGATCACTACACTCCAATGCCACGCACAGCAGCTCCAAGATCCTAGCAACTTGAGCGCCCCACAGCAAGCCACAGCATTCAACTGCAGTAACTTCTTAATTCCAATCTGAACGGCAACTGCAACAAGAACTGAGCTTCTGAATTCAATATAACAACTCCTCCTCCTCCAACTTGTTCCAAGCGCTCCATCAACATGCAACCAGCAGCAAACCAAGACAAGCTCCCCGATCGAGCCTCCAACAGCAGCAGTTTCTTGAACAACTTGTCAAGCTTCGCCGAGCCTCCAATAGAGAAGAGCAACTACATGCTGAGCTACAAATTCCAAAGCACATAGCAGCAGCCACGAGCATATGGAATGAAAACAGAGCAGGGGCAACCATCTCAGCTTGTTAGAGTGCCTGAATGGCGCTTTGCTTACACTAGCTGAGCTCCACTGTAGTAACTTGGAAGTCAGACCAAATCAAGCACTCCTGATCCAAGCAAAATAGCAGCAGCTTTAGGACGTCCATCTGTTAATAACAGCCGCAACACCTCAAGTTGGCGCTCTCCAAACTCCACACGGCTTGAGCAGATCATAGCAACCGAGAGCCATGAGGAACCAACAACTCCACTCACACTCCAACTCAATTGAAACAGCAGCAAAGCTTGCTGCATTCGAACAGAAAGCGAGCTACCGATTTCAACACACCAATAGCAGCTCACAATTATGCTCTTCATTAGCATAAAAGCCACCGAATAGCTCTATACACGCTCCAAGACGCACTGAGCTTCTCACATGCATTCGCAAGGCAACTAAATATCAGCAGCTTCTTAATTTCAAATCAAGCAGCAGCTACGGAGCAGCACCTAGCAACTGTAATTTTTAGATAAAAAAGGAGCAACTGCAGCAACCAAACAACAAGATACTTCACGCAAACGTCAGTAGCGGCTTCAATTGCCATGCCTTATCTGAGCTTCACATGCAATGAGCAGCTGTCCTAGTTCCTTTTCCAAACCGCACCACATGTCAACTTTTCTCCAAGCAGTCGGCAGCTCCTTCTTCCCTAGCCAAGACCGAGCAGCCCTTCAAGAAAATAAAAACTGAACTTAGCTGTTGATTTACAACTGCAGCAAACGCAACTAAGTTGTGGTCTTCACTTGTGAGCTAACCAAGTCCAAACGCACACACACATGAAGGACCAATATTCATTATTGAAAAATTTGAGGAGTTCATAAAAAGAAGAACCAGGCAGAGAGCTATAATCCAATTTCAATAATGCATCAGCTGTCACTGGAGCACACATGTTTGAAGCCCATAAATGGAACTTGAGAAGAGCAGACATGATTAATTTTCTTAATTTGGCAGCTGGTTTGTATAAGAGGGCCGACTCCGCTTAGATTTGAGGAAGCCCACACGTAAGCTTAGGGCAGAACAAAAAGGGAAGAATGAAGATAGCACTTAGTTCATATGAGTTACAAAGAATTAGAATCTACAGTAGCGTAGCTCAGTTTTCATGGAGAAAAGAGGATTGTCGCACAAAAACTTTATTTTCCATTTTCCAGTATACCTTTTTTTTAATTTTAGAGCACTAAAACCCTTGTGTTCTAATAGGCTAAAGAACATCTTGAATTCCAAATGCATCAAGCTATGCTAATTTTACATCTGAGAGTTAGAATTTAAATATACCCACTAAAGTGTTTTCTTTTCCTTATTATTTTAATTGTTCAACATCTTGATTCATTTGAGTATTGTAATAAAATGTTGTGCTTAATATATGTTGAGTTTTGCGATGATAAATTTAATGAGTAAATACTGTTGAATGAATTATTTCGATATCCTTATTAAAAAATCGATGATTTATCTATTATACTTATTACTTTTTTTATTAGTGCCTAACAATCAAATAACTGAAAAAGCTCATCATACGAATATGTAAGTTTTAATTAAATTCATGAATTTACGCACTTAATATAGTCGAAACTATGGTTTATGTCATAAGGATATGTTCAAACCATATTTGTAATTAAAATAACAATTCCAATATAAGCAAGTTACTATTTACTTAATGATTATAGACAAATCACCTTAATTGGACAATTTATATTATAATTGAAACTCCACTACTTCAAGAAATGAGTGGATTCTAGTAAGTTTAGTTAAATTCCTATTAGTTAATTTTGAATATCGTATTAAGACATCATATTGATTCAAATGAGAATTAACTTGCAAATCCTAAAATGATCTTTAAATCTCCTTAACTCAGGATCCTCAAAATGTAATTAGGACATTTCGTCTAGTGTTCATTTTATTAATCAGTTTTTACTCTATTTTAATTCAATTCTTAATAGCTTAGATTTAGAAAAACTTAATTAGTTTAGTACTTATCACTTAGTTCCTTCTAGAATATGACTTTACCTAGCTAATTATAATGTTTTCACGACTTGATTTATTTATCGATTTTCACTTCCTTCAATTTGAGTTGATCGTTGTATAATTTTCAAATGTAAATTAAAGTTAGTCCATAACTTGAGCCAGTTTTCCTCTTCTAGGGGCATAATTGTGGATTATAATATGGTGCGAAATTCTAAGCCTGAAGGATAACCTAAAAGCACGTAAATTCTTTTTATTACTCCAATTGTCAACGATAACCCTCGCATAAAACAGTTGATCATAATACTTGGGGCCGTTAAAAGTTGATAATTGCATAGCCCCCGGTTTCTATACCAATCAAGTCACAAATATGTTCAGCTATTATCTCAATCCTACTGCCATCCGCATGTGTGCAAAGCCTTTAGGCTTGATCCCCTGAATTAACTTTTACACATAGATTGTCATCGTCATTTAATCTACTAGTAAGATTGCAATAAAAATGTTTAATGGCATCGTCATTTACCTCTTTAAGAAAATCCATGAAGCTCAAGACGTTGTTTGTTATGACCCCGGGCATCCTTTACATGCGAAAATCATCCAAAACTTCTTGATCGAAATGGCTATAAACTTCAACATCCCTAAAGAGAACAAATCACTTAGCATGTTCGGCGTCGGGAAGAGATGTTAGTCGTAGGGAGGTCGGTAGGGTGGTGATAGGCCAAATTTGGTTCTTGGTGCCATTGAAGAATTTTATCGAGCACTTGATGTACACAAAGAAATTAGGGTTTTTGAGTGATGATTTGTAGAAGAAGAAGGGTAAAAGGGTGCATGAAGATGGGGCTAAGGATAATAGAGCAGAATGTGGGTGGTTTGTAAAGAAAAACGGAACCTTTTAAGAGTTTGACGGATGGGATGAGAACGACAGGCTTAATGATGGAGAGAAGTTGGTAAAGGCGAATGAGAGGAGAAGCAGAAAACAAAGGGTTTATACGCTGGTTTCGATCCCATTGGTAGAGGACCATATGGTGAGTGCCGGCTTCCCGGTGTTGACCAAAACATGATCAATACCTGATCATGTGTGTCAACACTGAGTTGACTAAATGATTGATATGTAGACTACATGGTTGATAGCGCCATGTCGGTAGGTCAAAACCCTTGAATTGACAAAGCTTATCCATTGGATGGTATCTAAGTAATTGGTTAGCCAGTTTACTGACGAATTGCAAAATTAACACGGTGGTTGGATGGGTAGAAACGAGATGAAATCAATAAAAATGAATGAAAAGTTTATATTTGACAATTTAAAATGAAAGCAAGAATCTAAGGAAATAAGGGAATAAGAGTGAAAAGTTTTCCACTTTAAATGTCACGATTTTCTCTAATTTTGGAGAAAAAGTTGTAAAAATAAAATGAAGTTACAAAAATATCTCTACTATATATATTTGCTAAATAAAAGTAAGGGAAATATAGTCTATTAAATCATCAATTTCCTTTCATTTCCTTTTTAAATATTCAAATACAAAATGTCATTTATTCTAAAGTTTGCCAAACATAATGTAAATCAAACCTAATTACAACCTCGCTAAACCAAAATGTGCACATTCAATGACACACAACAAGCTTTAAAACATAATTTAATACTTCCAAGAAGTTTTATTTGATATAAAGAAATATTCAAAACCAAAATCCAAGCTTGGTTTCATTAACTTCTAAAAACACTACCAAGGTTCCTTTTAGTTGATCTTAGCTTGTAGATGATCAAAAGACCAAACTAAAGCATCAATACAAAATTACCATAAACCATTATTTTAACCTAGTTGCAAGACTACATTTAGATCATATCAAAGCAAGAATAAGTCAAGAAACACAAGTGGTCACCATATAGCTATTGAAGTTCCTTAAGCTTACTTATAGTGGCATTTAAAGTCTTAGGAGCTCAAATTTACACAAACTCAAAATTACACCAAAGTAACCACTCAAACACTCAATAATAGCATACTTGAATAAGTAGAAACATACATTAGGCACAAAAATTAAGAAAATACAAAGATATACACATGAGAACCTAAACAAGCATAGAGAACCTCAAGCATGCATAAAATATGTTAAACACGATTAGTGTTGTTAAAGCAATCAAGAGAGGGTGAATTGATTGATCTAAAATTTAAAATTTTCCAAAAAAGAATTCCCCTTTAATTACTTTGTATAATATGATGAAAGTTTAACAATTAATTGTGCAAATAACATAATAAATAAATTCGAAAAATAAAGAGGTCAAGGGTTAAAAAGATTATAATAAAATCTTATAGTGGTTCTTATACCTACGTCCACTCTTTCAACTTCACTATTGAGGATTTGGTATTCTAAACCAGTCTTTTAACTATTTTCAAAAATGAAAAGAGTACAAGTACGACCTCCAAGTCTACAATCAACATTGCTCTACCTCTTAGCTATTTTATAAGCACTCATAGACTACAGTACTATCTTTCCACTAACAAGTTTAATGATTCCAAAATTCAAAGGAGGAATGATAAAGTAAATCCTCTAAATTTAGTATAGTGAAAAGCTTCTAAGTAATAACAAATGATAGAAGATTAATTCAAGTGATAATTTTAGATAGGGATGAGTAGTTCTTGTTGCTTGAATTCTATCTATTATTACTGATGTTGCTTGCTTAATTTTTAAATTAATTATCTTCAATAGTTGGTTTAGATCCTTTTTAGTCTTATGATTTGAACATTTGAGAAGAATATCCCTTAATTTTCGAATGAGTAGTCATCCAACTCCCAGTATTTCTCCCACAAAATTTGGTATGATTTGAATTCGAATTTTTTGATAACCTTGCTTCAATTTCCTAATAAATCTTCAATAGACAACCTCTAACAAATATCTCCAATAAATCTGATATATATATATTTATATATGTGCTACAAAAATCTTGAACCTAATTTGCACAAATTTCTCCATTTCAAAATTTGAGAAGTTGAGACTTAATATGTGTTCTAACAACCAAATACTAATCCAAGTCTTTAAATATCCATTTCCTCTAAATAACTTCATAATAACTTTGTCTCGAAATCTTCAATCAGGGATGCTTCTTACAATCTTTAAAACTTAATGTTTGAAAAATACTTGTCTTGCAATGCTTGAAAACTTCTAACCTTAATCCTTAATCCTCATAACTCGGTTCAATTTTGTTTTTAATCCTTCTTAAGTAGTGGAACAAGTTGAATGCATTACCTAAATACATCTAACTAATGGAGTTGACCCTTCACTAACAAAACAACGTAAACTACAAGAATTTTGTTGATTCTAATGTGCTTCAGTGAGCTTCTAACTTTCTAAAATTTTTCAATTATCCTTATGTGTTCTTTGACCAATCTACTAACTTTTTATGGATTCTTCATTTAACATTCTATGCTCTTTGATAAACTTTTTAACTTTTGCTTCCAACATTTAGAAATTGATGGATTTTGAATAATTTGCTCATGGCCTTTATTTTGCAATTCTAAGTTCTATGGTAAACCTTTTAAGTTTTTTGTTGCTCAACAAATAGCTCAAAACCTTTATGATTTAACTTCTATTTTACCTTCTAACTTTCTACAAATACTTAAAATGCTTATTAGCTAATACTTAATATTTATTGCTATCAAAACTTGTTACTTAAGAAATATTACAAACACCAAATATCATGTTATGAGCCATCTGATTTATTAAATAACTCATTTTTAGCAAAAATCATTATCTTGGTTCATCTTACCTTAGCATTTATCTTACATGATTATTCCCAATTCTCTTATTGAGATATAAAACCAATCTTCACTCAAGAGTTTTGTAAAATAGTTGACTGTTTAATTGTTTGTATCAATAAACTCTAAGCATACATCATGATCTTAGATATGATAACATATAAAGTGATGCTTGATCTCAATATGCTTAACCTTAAGTGTTGGATTGAGTTTTTAGTTAAATTTATAGCACTTGTACTGTTACATTGAATGAGGACTTCTTCATACTCTAAACAATAGTCATACAAGATTTGCTTCATTTAAAGAATTTAAGCACAACAATTACCGGTAACCAAATATTTGGCCTTATGATTGATAGTGTTATCAAGTATTACTTATTTAAATGCAAAGACTCTTATGAGTTTCCAAGAAAGAGATGTGTGTTGCTTGTGCTTTTCTAGATCAACTTACTACTGACAA
This sequence comes from Lumnitzera littorea, assembly GCA_024138015.1. Lineage (NCBI taxonomy): Eukaryota > Viridiplantae > Streptophyta > Magnoliopsida > Myrtales > Combretaceae > Lumnitzera > Lumnitzera littorea. The sequence goes on along the minus strand of JAMXBB010000007.1, from coordinate 45,750,455 downwards.
ATTCAGCGTTGGAGTATCTTAAAAGATTGAAAGAAAAATTTAGAATATCACAAGTCAATTTCAATAATGCTCGTAAAATACTTGAAGATGCATTTCATCGCGCTCAAGTGAGATTTTCTTTTGGCAACATTGGAATCATGCACATAGATAACACAGTGAACATAATATTAGGTCCAGGAGTAGTTAAGCACAAGAGAATACCTATCATGCCTCTATATAGCTTTTCACTAACTAGTTTACATTTTCATCTTTATCAAGCTTAAGTATACTACTCATTGGAGTAGACCTAACTTTGTAAGTTACTATGGGGGTGTTGGGTACAGATTGAAGTGTGACGTGCGTGCCACGTGTGAAGTCGCACTACACTTGATCAAGGAAATGACTTAAGTGACTCGTACGGAATGGTCAAGAGAGAAGCGTAGAGAAGAGGAGTAGGTAATCTTAGTAAGGCTCTACCACGTCTGGTAATAGATGAAGGAGTACGATGGCATCAAACTCCAAGATTAATGAAGAACAAGGTAGTGTTTTTAAAGTGTTTAAGTATTTGATCCTTGAGGCAAAGTTTTGGTAGAGTAACGACATTAATGGGGGTTTTTCTCTTCCTCAAATGAGGATGTGAGTAGGGTATTTATAGGAAAGGGTAATTGATCACATCCGTTAGATCATAACAGTCATCAATAGTTGAGATTGAAGCCCCTTATTAATAGATCTTAAGTGGGCTATTTTCATGGGTTTAGGCTTAAGTAAAGGCTTTATTTATTATTCTAATGTAAGCCAAACCAAGAAAGGTTGGGTCGGATAGACCGATCCAATAGGCCCTACTCCAAGCCTACCATGCCAAATCTCCCTTAATCATCCCGATAATTTATGGGCTTCGCTCCTCAAGCCTTATCACCATAGCCTGAGAAGTCAAATCCATTGGATTAATAGGCTTAAAGCTCAATGTTAAATTTGGCCCTCTACAGTTACCATTTTAAACTCTTTTAGGAGCTCAATTATATACTTAGCTTGGTTGATAAAAGTTTCTTAATTGGTTAGCTTGACTTAGAGATCTAGAAAATAATTGAGTTCTACTACCATACTCATTTTGAATTCCTTTTTCATATACTCTACAAATTCATCGATCAAGTTCATGCTAATAGATCCAAACATAATGCCATCTACTTAGATTTGAACAATCAACATATTTAACTTGTGTTATTTGGTAAACAATTTATATCAAGTTTCCCTTTTAAAAAACCATTATTTTCTAAGAAGTTATTTAGCCTTTTATACTAACCTCTTTGAGCTTGTTTAAGTCTGTAGAGTACTTTATTAAGCATAAACACCTTATTAGGGAATTTATATGTTCAAAACTAGGCGATTGCTTTACAAAACTTCATCTTTGATGAAGTAATTTAATAATGCACTTTTGAGATCCATTTGAAAAGGTTTGAAATTTCTAAAGGCAACAAATTTCAGGAGCATTCCTATGGCTTCCACCCTAGTAATCATGGAAAGGTCTCATCAAAATGTAACGACCCGATCAAAACTCCTCTAATTGAGGTCCTATTCGCTTTCACATGATATACTGCATGGTTTTATCCCTTGGTGCAACTTCCCAAAGAGTCAGTTGTCTTAAGATTGCTTTAGCCTAAGTACACTTAAGTTTGGAGCTCTAATAAACTCCAAGCTACTTTATCAAAAGACACCTTGCTAACTAAAGTTTTATTAACTTCTATTTAAAGGGTATTACAATTATAACAACCTGACCAGAACTCATCCCACCCGAGTATTGTTAGGTTTAGTGTAGTACAACATATGGTTTTGTCGCTTATGTAATAGCTTCCTAGGAAGTCATCCATCCTAGGAGTAATAGCATTACCACTCTTAATTTTAGAGTTTTAATGAATTCCAAGCTACTAGACCAATACCCATCTCAATGATTAGAGTTTCATTGCTTTCTTTTTTAAAGATATCACGATATAACTCTCTTATAGAATTAACATTCTCATCAGTTGTGTTACACAAGTTCAAGACCATCCCAAGTAAGGACTTCACCCTTCTAACTAGTGCATTGCTTTGGTACCACCTTATAATGACTCGATCGGAACTATTCCTTTGAATGTGCTATCCACTTTGTATAGTATGCCATATGGTTTTGTCTCTCAATACAACAACTTTCTAAGGGATCACCCATCCTGAAATTACTCTAGCCTAAGTATACTTAATCTCAAAGTTTCAATTAGATCGTTACAAATGATATCAAAGTAATCCACCAATTAGAAGGGTAAAGTCCTTACCTAGTGGTGGCTCTGAACTTGTATAATGAAATTAATAAAGATGTTAGTTCTATAAGAAGGGGAGGAAGAGGGGGTGGAAAATTATGATATGCTTTAAATAGAAGTTGATAGAATTCTAATCATCAAAACATCTTTTGGTGTGGCAACTTGGAGTTTATTAGAATTTCGAAGTAAAGCATGCTCAAGCTAAAGCACTCTTAAGATATGTAACCTCTTGAGAATCAATTGCATCAAGAGATAAACACATAGGCTCATTGGCCTTCTCAATAGCTCGGAGCTCTCTTTGACTCATCACTAAAGCCATCACTAAAGCTTTCTTCTTATTAGCTCGAGTGAGCTGATTATGAGTCTCATTAACCTAGGTTGGTGTCATGGGTTGCAATATGATTTTCTTTCCATCCTTTACAAAGGCATAGGTGTTCTTATATCCATCGTGAGTAACATATCGATGAAACAACGAAGTTCTTCCAAGTAATAGATATGAAACTCCCATAGAGACAACATCACATACCACTTCATCCTTGTATACATTCCCAATAGTAAAAGGTACGGTTTCTTATTCAATGACGTGCAGAGCACCCTTATCATGAAGCTAGTGTAGCTTATAAGGTTGGGGGTACTTAGAGATTGGTAATCCTAACCTCTGTACAAAAGACTATGCAACAACGTTGGTGCAACTTCCCCCATTCATAATGATGCTACACAAGTGTCCCTTAATGGTACATTTAATGTAGAATAAATTCTCCCTTTAGTCTTCCTTGGAACTCAACACTCATCTAAGTACTAATGTCATCAGTTCTCCTTGGTGAGGGTAGATACAAGTCTCCTCTTCCTCCTCAACTTCAATTCTTCCAGCATTCTTCTCCTCCTCTAGCTTACTCTCGTCGATATTATCCACTACATCTCCTTAATAATTTGGATGCTCAGCAGCCATATGTCCAAAACCCAAGTATTTAAAGTATTTCACCTCGCTTGTCTTCCATTTAGAGGTCTGTCCTTTCCATATGTCATCAGGATCAGGCTATCTTTAGTTCAACTCTTCTAGCTTACTCGATTATCATCAGGTCAATCACGTTTTTCCTCAACTTGAGAGGGTCTCTTCGGCTCAGCATGAGCAAGTTAGTACAAAACAGGAGTCGGAGAAAAAGTAGGCCCAAGTTTGCTTAGAGCATATCTCCTTTGCTTTTCAATTCTCTACTCTACTTTAATGGCCTCTTCCAATGTATAAAACCTTTGTACCTCCAAAATATTACGAATCTCATATTTGAGTCTATAGATGAATCTCAACATAATGCGAGCATTAGGTTCATCCACGTTTGCTCGAACATCAATATCTGAAATTCTTTCACATAGTCATCAACAAATCGACTTCATTAGCAAAGCTCTTGCAACTTGGCAAATGTATCCTGCAGATAAGTTTCAAGTATAAATCTTCCCCTCAACAATCTCTTCATCTCATCCCAAGTTTGCATACCTCATCTCCCATCTCTCGCTTTAGCCACATTCAGATTCTTCCACTACATGATAGCATATCTAGAAAATTTAAGTACAATAAGTCGAACCTTAACTGTATTAGTATACCTATAATAGTCAAATACCTTCTCTTCCTACTCTAAATATTCATTTGCATCTCTACTTCTACTGAAGGATGAGATTTAGACCTTGATATTATCAAGTCCTTAAGGTGCTTGGCATCCTTACTCTTGTGCTTGGTAATATTCAACCTTTTCTTCATCCTCTCAATCATCCTTTAAATCTACATCCTCAATCTCCTCTAACTCTAGTCATTATCTAGTAGCTCGATCTACAACTCTCCTAGCTTGATGGGGTCAAACTAGGTGATTATCTCGATTACCTTGGTCATATCGTCTCTTAGAAACATTCTCAGGTGGATAACGATGAGGTACACCCTATGGTTGCTGCCTGTTAACTCACATCACAGTAATCGAACTCTTGATAAGATTGGTGAGTCTGTCTAACTTGTCATCGATTGACTTAGGCGTATTACTATCATTTGACCTCAACTAGCATGAGTACCACTACTTAAGTCTCTAATAACTGTAAGCCCTAAAGCTAAGCTAAGCCAAGCCAAGTGACCGTAGGATTGAACATAGAACACAAGGTTTCGGGCGATCGGTTAAAGGATCCGATCAAACCCAAATTATAAACTATTGATAGAAATATTAGTAAAAATGACCATGTAAACTTAAATTTAAGAAAATAAGTAGTAAAATAGGAGACTATAAAATTTTCAAATTTTAAACATAATAATTGCTAATTACCGAAAAGGAGAAAAGTGTAATCTAATAACTAACAAATTACTAGAGATAGATTATATGTATACTAAAAATTTTAGAATGACCAAAATAATAATTAGGAATGTTCACATGTACCCCACATGTATTTACGTGTAGATAAAAATACGCGAAATTACCTAAATTAGCCAAAACCTTAGTAAATAATTAAAGAAAATTATAAATTAATTGTAGAAAAATTAGAAGAGTGTGGAATGATGCAAAGTTGGTCGTGGCAAGTCAGAATCTGAAAAAGAAAAATCAACCAATTAAATTAAAACAACACAAAAGCAAAAAATTTAGAGATAAAGCAATTGTCTTGTCCAAATTAATGCACAATAATTACACTAAAGCTCTATAAATAGCAAGAAAAATTCAGAAGCTCATTTGGACAGATACAAATCAGAGAAAATTTGGGAGAGGCGAAAATTGAGAGAAAAATTCGATTTAGAAAAAAATTAGAAAAAACTGTGTAATTAGGGCTTTCAAAGGGAACCCACACCAGACGAGCAGCTGGAAGTGGACAGCTACCACCACCACATGGTGGTGGCAGCGCTCAGGCCGACTGATAAGGTCATGGCGGCCGGAGCCACCCAAATCGGTGAGTCCAATTTCCTGCTCGATTATTGTATAATTTTGTAAAAATAGTAAATATTATTAGAAAATTATGAATTTTGTTATTCTGAAATATTTTTGTATGTAGTTTGTAGGAAAAATATTATTTTGATGAAAATATGTCTCATGATATAGGGTCCTTAAGAAATCGTACAAAACCGAGCATGTTTCGGTTTAGAAATAAATGACCTTAGGAGTGTAGTTTCGAGCCCAAAAATTTTTTGTAGATTACTTAGATGATATAGAACAGTGCTATGAAGCCCATTTTCAAAAATTAATTTTCAAAATTTTTAGATAATTTTTAGACCTTAAAATGAGGCATAAAATGAGTAATTTAAGGTTAATTAAGTAATTAAATTATTAATTACTGACTTAGTGAATAAGTAGATGTTTTAGGATGTGGAAATTTGATGGAGAATGATACTTGTAGCATTTAGGGTGTTAGATGTAATTATTAGGTTAATTATGTAGTAAATGATTAATAGGGAAAAATAGTTAACCTTAAGTTAATTTTGTAAATTAAGGAAATTAGGAGTAAAATCTGATTTAGGATGAATTTCGACATTTTGAAATGATAATTGATGTTTAGGGATGGTAATTAAAGTGATAGAAATATTAGAGATGCATTATGTATATAATAGGCAATAATGCATAATATGTAAATTTTTGAAAATATAATAAATAGAAAATATTAGGATAAAAATTGATATTATATAAATAATAGGGATATATAATAAATCTGACAAGAAACTTGAATTTATGTAATTATATGAAAAATTTAAAAATTTCTCACATTAAAAGTGAATTCGGTACACTAATATGGATTTAAGTGTACCGAGTAAAATAAATACTGACTAGGAGTAATGATGGTATTTAGGAGATCGGGAAGTAAAGTGATTAATTTCACATTATGGGTTGGAATCTAAAACATTACTTAGAAATCGAACTAAAACCTAATTTAGAAATTGATACAAAAACCGAACTTGAACCTAACCCCAAACCTAGAATAATTGTAAAAGACTTAATACCTAGATAATTAAGCATATTAAACCTTAAACAAAACCTAACAATAAGCGTTATAGGATAAAACGAACTTATAATAGTTATATGAAAAGCTGAAACCACGTTTGTGTTATAGGGATGATCAGCGATGACCTGAGCAAATTGGACCTCGAATGAGTGAGCAAAGAGTCAAGGTAAGTTGGGATTAATACGATGCTGTATTTTGGAGGCTTAAGATTATGCTTGGTTGTGCTTGATAGATAGTTGAATGTGTACATGTGCTTGATTATGGGTGATGCTATGATTTCGTTTGTTGTTCTGGCATATATTGTATGATTTGTATGTAATGATTGATCACCCTAAACTGAACTTAATCAAATATACGACCAGTAATTATAATCGAATATGCATGGTAACCCATTAAGGGAACTTAAACTCTCTGGCCAAATATCAACCCCTTCGAAAGGGATAGCGCAGGATTGCATAATGGTCCCTTCTTCATCCTTAGTCGAACTAAGTGACAAGAGAGGAGGTCGCGACGAGGGTGAAGTTAGTGGTTCGAAGGTAGTCATGGGAGGAGCGAGGTCTCCATTACACAAGCCTGGGTTTGGTCGTGAGCTACTGTTGCATTAATGGCAACTCCTCAACCTGGATTAGAGCGAGCACAATTTCTCTAATGTCACGACGGGCCGGACAATGTCGTGTGATGGCATTTTCTTGCACATGCGTTGCACCTAATAAGTGATTGAAAACCTTGTTGTGTTTTTAGTATAGTTTTAAGTCCTCCGTCCTAACTTACTGAGTTGTGGTTGCTCACATCCCTATAGACATCGTGCAGGTGCTGGCTAAGAAGCGGCAAACAACTACTCTGAAACTAACAACTGCTGGATCCTAGGGAGTGAGGAAAAACATTTGAAGAACAAATATATATTTTTAAGGTCTAAGCTTTTACTTTAGAACTTTTCATTTTTGAATAATGTAATAACTAGGAAATATATTACAGAAAAATATTGTAAACCTTAATTGCAATAACTGTATTATAGTGTATATATATATATATATTTCCTCACTTTTTTAGATAAATGATTTATCTAAATTACAAATTGTTTACTTCAAAGCGGGTTAGTCGTTGACGCCTTGTGTAGATCAGGTCTAAAATAGCGGTTGTAAGGCCAACTTCTATCTTAGGATGGTTTACACGGCGGGGCTGTTACGACTCTGTTGCTTCGGGGCGTGACAATAACTCCTTAAACACTTAAATCTAACATTGTGTACTATTTTCTCCAATAAGTCAACAATACAGTACCCAACAAACACTTCTACTCACTACCTAGAACCCTACTAATACACTCTAACAATTTCAACACCCAACACTCACTTGAATACAACATAAATGAACTTACTCTATTTTTCACAGTTGAAAAAAAAAAAAGTATAATACAGTAGTAATAGAAACTACACTTTCTAATCTATGAACCTCCACTTCATAGCTCACAACTTCAAAACCTACTTCATTTGAACACACCACAGCAACTATGAAAGGAACATAGCAACTACTAACAGCAAACACGAACAAAGCTTTACTGTAACTTCATATACTCCCTTTCGAAACCGTACTCTGATACCAACAAAGTTGATACATCTCTAAGATCATGTACATGGAGAAAGCACCACAGTAAATAAGAACATAATAGGAAAACAAAAGTTAGCAAATCCGGACAGCTACCTAGCTAGATATAACATACCAGCTAGATCCTACTCAACCTACAATTCATCCAATATGACTCATCAGTCTGAACTCTAGGGTTACTCGCCATTACTCCTTCCTAAAATGAATAGATAAGAGTTAAGAGTTAAGAGTAAGTGAGAATACTAGGGTTGCTCAAGGAGGAAACTTATAATAATCAATCTTGTAACAATGTCTATATACAAGGAAATGAGGTATTTATATAACCTAAACTAGGGTTACACTAAATAAGGAAAAGACAAAAACGGATAATGTACAAAAAGATTTCTAAAACATTCTTAAAAGGGGTAAAAATGGCAAATGATACATCCTATAGTAAAGTAAGGAATCATTATAGAGTATTGTGCTAGAAGATACGTATCAAGAGGTGACTTGGGGCTTCTAGTGAGGTTGGCTAAGCTAAAATGACTTCAGAGGCCGCTTAGCAGTTGCAAGATCATGCTCGAACAAGGTCAAAAGAAAGCCAACAGTCAAAGATGACCTAATTTGGTTCAAGTTAAATCTCGAGTACTAAAGAGCATTCTAATCCTCTCTAAGTCAAGTATCTTAACAACTTAGCTTGGACAAAAGTCGATATTAGCCAACTCAGGAGCTACCTAGATCATGGTATAAGCTCAACAATAGGTATGGCCGCTCGGTTGGTCAATATGATTGCTTGGTATCTTGGAAACTATGTTGGCACTTATAAGAGCTTGGTACTTAAGCCGACAGTAGTTTAAAAGATGGAGATCATAATAGGAATTCTTGTCATTAATGGGGTTCCAAGCTAGTATTCTTCGTACAAATCCTTATAGTCCTCTAGCTCAACTACATGTAACTGGTCTAAAGAGTTTATTCCTATGAAAGTCTTATCAAATGCTTTCATAAAATAACTTTTGTAGGGCTTATACTTATTACTACCACCATTGCCAATTCTAATCCTAGCCGTTAAATGGCCTAAGAGCTTTTCAAAATTCTTTTAATCTTCAGTGAACATGGCTATAGTTCGATTTGAATCTTCTAACTTATATTTTAAGGACATATTTTCTATTTCAAGTCCTTGCGACTTATCAACTATGCCATGCTCAACATGCTTATTTTTCATAATTTCAACTTCAATTTTTATTGATTTGTTCTTCTCCTTCAACTTGTCATTCTCTTTAATTAACTCCTCATTCTTCTTGCTCAATTCATCATTCATGTTTTTCAATTTCTCATTCTCAAATTTTAGATATTCATTATTCTCAATCAAGTTCTCCCTTTTGATTTTGTTTTGCTTACTTTAAAAGACATCTAATTCATTGCCTCCTTCATTCATCATATTTTTCAAGATTTTATTCTTCTCTTGCATTTTAATAAACTCTTTGATTAGCTCATTATGCATGTCCTTCAATTCATCATAAGAGGCATGATGAGATATGGAGCATACCTCATTGTCCATGCTAATGAAGCAAACTTTCTCATTCAAGTCACTTGAATCTTCATCACTCCATGTTACCACAATGACCTTCTACTTTGTCCTCTTGTTTGCTTTCTTAAGTAGGGGGCAATATTATTAAATATGACTTAGTTTTTGGCATTTGTAGCACTTAAGCACTTCCTTCTTCTCTTTTCTTGGTTTACAAGGGTTTCCATCCTCTGTTTTTCTCAACTTCTTATTAAACATTTTAAACTTTTTAAATTTTCTTGCCATCGTTACCACTTATCTTCGACTTAGCTTGTACTTGTGCCATTAAAAGTAATTGTTTTCTTCTTGATCATCTCATAAGTTTTGAAAGTTTTTAGAAGTTGCTTCTTTAATATGTCATCGAGGTCATGTGCCTCCTCAATGGTAGTTCTCTTAACTTTCCAATCAATTAGTAAAAACCTAAGAATTTTGAAGTTGATTCAAGATTATAGAAAACTTTCCTAGAATACTCAAAGGATTAGTAATATGGATCAATCTATTATACATTTCATCAATTGTTTCATTAGTATCCATATTAAGGTTTTCAATTTGACCACAAAGCAAACTTATCTTAGTATTTCCAACACAATTTGTTCCTTCATATTGCAAAATAAGCACATTGCAACTCATCCCAAAAAGCTTCATTTGCATATACATATTCTATTCAAATCATTCTTATTGATAGCATAATGCAAAATATTCATAATAATTTTATTCAAATCATGCTTTTTCCAATCTTCATTGGTATAATCCTTTTCTTCCCTATACTTTATCTCAAAAGGACCTCTATTGAAGGTTTCCCACAACAAATGATTTTAAGCCTTTAGGAATATTGACATTCTACATTTTCAAATTTCTTCCTTATTTTTTATGTTAAAATGACCTCTATTGATAATATCTTACGACAAACAATTTTGAGCTTTTAGGAATATTGTCGTTTTATATTTCTAATATGCATAATAATTATCCATTAAGAGAGGCATTCGATATATATATTGACCCTTAGGAAAGCCCACTACATTAGTAGCCATGATCTTTACTCTAGTACATGATTAAGCAAATGATTAAATTAGCTCAAATAGCAATTGAAATATTGAGATAAACTTAAGAGGAGGTGAATTGAGTTCTATTGTAAATTTTAACCGATTTTCGATTTTAATCAATGTTAAGAAACAAATAGATAATCAAGATAACTAAAGTGTAATAATAAATGTAACAAGTAAAAGAGATAGAGAAGATCGAGTCCAAATATCATGTAGTGTTCGAGCCGTCTGTTACTCTTCAAGGACACACAACATACCTCTAACCAAGAACTTCATACCATTTTTATTAATCACAATTATAAATGCTCAAAGAACTATACCAAGTTTTCACACTTTAAGATCATAAGTATAGTGCTTTCACACTTAAGGAATTAGTTACTAGTTTTACACTAAGCACTCTATAACAAACCTCTCAAAATAAATTTAATTTAAAGTACAAGAGACAGAGAATGTTTTTGTAAGAAAACAAAAGGAATTTGCAATTAAAGATCAATTTGGAATGTTTGCTTTGATAGGTAGTTGGTGTACTTATAATACCTCTCAAATTTCTTCCTGTTTAAGTATATTTAATGAGTTCTAATGGTTAGTTTTAGCCACACCGGCCAGATGACTTCATTAATACTAATAGGATGGTAAGTCAAGGATGTAACCAGCTTCACACCATATTCATCCAGCCATTGTGCTGACATTAGCCATAGAAAGCTCAGAAATGAGAATCAGTTGGGCAATGCATTCACTATCAATAGGACAATAAGCATTAAATCAATATTATATCCCGATTTCATCACAACTTAAGATCTTCAACCTGCCAGCCTACAATCGCTCAGTGTTCAGTTCTCTTCTTATCTTATATTCTTAGAAACACTTCAAACACATATACATGTTTAAAGCAAGAAAGCCACATATAAGCACTAATATAAGACATTTGATTATGAATTAACCAAGATATCATGATTCTTCAAGTTTGTTTCTACAATCAATTCAATTTGTTAAAACACTTAATTTTGTTCTCATCAAAATCATAAATGAATCTATCTAATGAACACCAAGTTGATTCGAATTATTTTTTTCACTAGAGATTATCGAAAAGTTATCTAAGTTAACTTTATTCATTTAAGTACTTACATAAGGATGAAATCATCAAATATAACATGAATAGATTCTTCAACTACAAGAGTTCTTTTTACTTATTAAGCACCATATATGCTTTATTAGATATAGAATAATACAGAAAAATAGCTTCATCAAATTTAGGGTCAACTTACTAAGTTATTCCTTACTATTGTTGAAAATGTAGCACTTGGTCCTAGATAAGTAAAAATATAAAATGTTAGGTCTTTTGTTTTTTCATAACTCATAGGAGATTTTTTTTTTAAATTGATCCTATAAAATTACGATTTGAAACATAACAACTGTATTAACGATTTCAACCAAAAAATATTTTGGTAAACCATTTTCACAAGAAAAGGTCAAGACCATTCAATCAAAGTACTATTTTTCTACTTGGCAACTCCATTATTTTGTAAAGTTTTAGGTGTTGAAAATGTGTATTCTACTATTTCCTTTACAAAACTTATTTATTTAAAAAATTGCAAAGTCTTCCCAATGATCACTTTTAACATGATTATTATAAGACCTTTTTTATTTTAAACATTTTTGTAATATTTAAAAAAGATGATTTGTTTTATCCTCATATGCAAAAAAAAAAAGAGAGTCTATCTGTATTTAGTAAAATCATCAACAATGATTATTGCGTATTTCTTACCACCCAAACTAATCATTTGAGTAGGTTTAAACAAAAACATATGTAATAGTGATTACATCCTTAAATTTAAAAAAAAAATGTTTTTGTTTATTTTTCTTGTTGACATACTTAATAAATCATATCTCTTTGAGAATTAATTTTTTTTGTTAACATACTTGACAAACATTACCTTTTTGAGAATTGATTATCACCAATCATTTAATAGGATCTTTTTTTACAAGTTTTGAAATTGTTTTCATATTAGCATGTCATAATCTACAATACCACAACTAACTATCATTATTTTAAGTACGTAGACAAATTTCACTAGAATTTAAAAAACCCTCAAAATTGATTTTCTAAACATTTTCTTATCTACACTCCTCAAAACATATTTAATCAATGTTGTTTATCTTAATAGAACATTTTGAACTAAGGATGTGACTTCAACATCATATAATTTACTAATATTAAGTAAATTATGTTTTAAATTGTTATCAAATAACACTTTCTTAATTATTGAATGATTATTAACAAAAATTTTACTCACCTAAAGTAGTTACTTTATAGTCATCCCTAGAGGTAACATTCCCTAATTTTTCAAGATCAATTATGTAAACTTAAAAGTATCTCCCATCATATGCCTACAGTATTTGCTATATAAGTACCATTTATTGCTTTATCTTGAAAGTTTCTACAAAAGTATATAATCATTTCTTTAATAAACATTTAAGGTTGGGTCCTTTGGGATTAATAATAATATTATGTCTTATCTTTACAAACCAAAAATCTAACTCTTATGATTAAAATTTTCATTTCTTCCTATTGCACATGTATAATATGGCCAAAATTTCAACAATAATTACAAGTCCTATTTGTGACTTTTACAAAATAACTTCTATAGAGTTGTATTAATTCTACTACTATAATTAACTCACCTTTGTCTAATCTTAGCTTTTGTTAATTTAAGAGCATTTTTAAATTTTTTTAATGTTCGATAAATATGACTACAATTTAAAATGAATCATTCAAGTTAGACTCCAAATAACATTTTTTATCTCAAGCTCTTCTAAATTTTCAACAATATCATTGTGGCTTTTGAAATCATCATTTTGATTTTTCAAAACTTCATCTTTTTATTTAAATCCTTATTCTTTTGTTTTAACTTCTTATTTTCAAATTTTAAAAACATATTTTTTTCTTTCAATTTTTCATTCTCTTACTTTAATATGTCAAATTTACTTTTGAAATTATCAAGTTCATTTTGAACTTCTTTCATCATATTTTCAAGGTATTATTCTTCTTATGAGTCTTGTACATATTTCATTATATATGCTCAACAATTCAACATTAGAAGTAGTAAAGGAAGTGAGCATACCTCAACTTTAAGAGCTTTAAAGCATATTTTTTCATCCAAATCACTAAAGCAATCATCACCCTGTGTTGCAACCATAAGTTCCTTCCTTAGTACTTTGACAACTTTCATAAAAATTGGACAATATTATTCAATGTGACCCGACTTTTGCCATTTGTAGCATCTAAGCACTTCTTTCTTTTCTTTTCTTTCCTTTATTTTTAAGGAGTTTTTTATTTCTCCCTTCTTCAACTTCTTGTTAAACTTGATGAGTTTTTTGAATTTTTTTTTACAATTATAGCCAACTCCTCATCATCATTACTATCTCCATCACTAGAGCTTAGATTTGAGGCCTTAAGATCTATTGTCCTTTCCTTAGAATCTTCTCCTTACTTCTTGATCATTTCATACATCTTCATACATCCTGAGAGTTCCAAGATGCCATTTGCTCTTCATCTTTGATAAATCATGAGCTTTTTCAATAACAGTTCCCTTAGTTTCTCAATCCTTTAATAATGACCTAAAAATTTTAAAATTAATTTTAAGAATAGTAAAGAAGACTTATTTTATTGTTATTAGGTTATATTTTGAAGTTTTCAAATTTTCAATAAAAACAACATATTTTAGTATCCTTAACACAAGTAATTTCTTCATAAGTGCATTGTAGTATGGATAGCTATCACCAGTTAAAAGAGGTGATCTATTAATATTTCAACCTTCTAAGAATTTTAATACATTTGATGTCATGATCTTTACTTTAGATTATGGTTAAGCAAACAAAAAAATTTAGAGACTGGTTATAGTATTAATTGAAATGGTAAACTAGGGACCTAAGAGGAAGGATGAATTGGATTCGAGAGAAAATTAATGAAAATTATTGGTAACTAAATTTAACAAATAATCAATAAATAAGCAGACAAATATGATAAGTTAATTACAATAAATAAAGAGAAGAAGGGTTAAAAGAATAAGCTTGGATTTTAATGATTGAACCAGCTTACTCTATACAATCACACAATGCGTCCATTTGAGATCTTCACATACTTTTATTAATCATGACATAAAGACTCGAGAGCCAATGACACAAATATTTACACACACAATTACAAGTATAGTTTCCTCTTAATGAATTGCAAATTACAAGCTCACTTATACTACACTTAGCTCTTACTTAACATTTTGCAAAATGATTAATAAGAGACAAATAATATAAAGAGAGAATTACAAAACTAGTTATTTTATTTTTTGCTTACTATTTTCCCAAGTCGTGCATTTTTATTTTTTGGGCCAACACTAAGTTATGCATTTAAAGGATTATCGTGTTTATTGATTTTTAAATAAAAAGCTAACTTTTGAAAACTACATTAAATGAACAATAACAATTAGTCTTAGTCTTACCTGTCTACACCAAGTGAGCTACCATTCGAATGATAGCTAGAACTTTTGCCCTACTAGTCAAATCATACCAAGCCCATCATTCAAGTTTTGGCTACTCAAACAAGGGTGATGATAGGAATTGGGGCTCGATTCATTATGGGTCAAGTCCATAGGGAAGTGAAGGTAATAAGGCTTGGAGAAAGACCTGAAGAAGGACAATAAGGATGTACATGCCCATGCAAAAGGAAATACACACATGGATACATGCCCATATATAAGGCAAGTTGATCCATACGCTCTAATTACAAAGTCACATGCTTATGCTTGCCACATATTAAGGGACATAAGCAATGCGGGGTAGGCTATAAGGTCATGCACTTAGGGTATGCAAATGCATGCCATGTTATTTCTTAAATTTTCTTGTATTTTGTGAACTTCTTTTGTTTATATTATCACCTTAGGTTTTGATAGGTATAAAGACATCTTATTTTGAAATGTAAAAGTTTATGTCACTTTTGGTATTCCTTTCCAATATTGATTCACATCACTTTTAAGTGTTGTTATCAAAAACCTTAGATTATATCTATCACTAATGAGTTCCTTCACGAATTCCATCAGTCGTTTCTCACATAGTCGATTATGGCGATTCCTAATTCATCTATTTTATGTGTCATGTCAAGGTATTTGTGTTAGCTCATCGAGTTTCAACGTTCGTAGATCGTATGGGATTAGGTTAATTGTGATAAGCACATCAAGTGATAAAACTCCAAATACTATCTAGATGGTATGTCACCCTATTGTTTAGATAGTAGCTTAATCTTCATTACTTTAAACATTAAGTCTATTGCCTGAATGGCAAACATGCCTACCATTCAACCGATAGGAATAGATCAAACCTACTTGTAAAATTATGTCCAAATTACCAAATACAACTCAAGCTTTAATTAAGTCAAATCACATATTTTAATTGATAAGATTACTAAGTAAAGACACTTATATTTCAACTTTATGGTTCAATATGATGTACCCTAGAGAATATTTTTTAGTAGGCGTTGCAAATTGGCATGTAGGTTGCACAAAGGGGAAAGAAGGAGAAAATAAATAAATAAATGACACCCGATGGTGCTAAGCTAGCATAGTGGAGGGAAGTGCTTTTGGGTCTTCTTTCTTTCTTTTTTTCTCTCTCTCTCTTTGGTCCCATTTCATGCATTTGATTTTATCTTATATGCATTCAAAAATATGGTTTCATGTAACAAAATATGCATTTTTAGGAGATGTTGGATATACTACACCATCTTCCTTTTTTACTAAATAGATTTACTCCACAATTTCGGGGATATTATCTATTATGCCTATCGCTACTCGTCCCGTAATGTAAGAATACATTATAAATACAAAAAGCATGGTGCATTTCCTGATACTTGAGAAGGGAAAAAATAAAAAATATGTTAACGAAAAGAAAAGTAATAAGCATAAATATAAATTTATTAACTCTTTTATTTTATAAAAATCCTGTTTTTTTTTTTTCTTTTACTTTTAACCATATTACAATTTATGAGAAAAACGATTTAAACCTATTCATATCGATGGAGGATCTTTACACCATTGAACTACAGTGTCATGACCGATAAAAGTTTAAAAAATAAATAAATATTCCTACCATCATGTGGATTTACATAATAGCAACTAGTATATATTTTAAGCTTTATCATATGCGAATATGTATGTATAGATATATACTATAATGATTTTCAAATTTGGAGTAAAATTTATTTTAGTAATGCTTTTAACTTTACGACTTGAATTGAAACATCTAATTGCATTCGCTTTTCATTAAAAATGCATAACAAGTACAACAAAGCTGAAACACTAATTATAGATTATTACATAATAAATATTTAAAGGATCGGTTTCCCGAATACTATTTTAAGGAAAAGTTAAGTATATATTTAAAAAACGTAAAATTTCTATTGCAAGTATCCGGATTCCGGAAACTGTCAACATTCCGCATAATTAAAACCGATACAATATTTTGTTCCCTGCCTTAATTCTATTAACTTTTTACAGAACAGTTTAAGATTAATGAAGCAACTAACGGTAAACTTTGACCACGTGCTCCTAGTATTAGGAGTAACATTAGTCAAGTCAAATCTTGATCCGGTAACTCCGGGAATAACTTAGAAACATTGAACTATGTACCCATAAATTACATTGTCGTCTAAAAAACCATAGTCCAACGAGAAAATTCGGTAAGCCCATATCAATATCTTTGCATTTGTGCCTTTTTTATCATTTTGCTTACCAAGAATAGCATATCCGTTAGTTCATTATCTCATCGTGAAGATTAGTTTAAAACAGCCTCTTCGTTTGTAGTAGTCGTGGTGCCATCATTATTATTTCTTCGTTTTCTTCTTTAGGATTCTTCAAAAAGTGATCAGAATGATTCCAAGATGGATTTTTGCAATCAAAGCCCTGATTTTTGTCATGAATCTTCATCTGGGTAGTGTTGTTTCTGTTGACCCAGTTATTCAACAGCAACTTGATAGAGTCATTGAACTTCCAGGTCAAGGTTTCAATGCGAGCTTTCAGCATTATTCTGGGTATGTCACTGTTAATGAAGAGCATGGGAGGGCATTGTTCTACTGGTTCTTTGAGGCTGTTGACGATCCTGATTCTAAGCCACTCGTGCTTTGGCTTAATGGAGGTCAAACTTCATTTCTATTTGATTGACAGCTTTTGTAATTTGCAGTAGTTTTGTCTTCACTGTTATTCTCTTGCTTTTGGGCTTTGTTGTACTTTTCTAGTTTGATTATTGGATGGTTTGGTGCATGGTTATCGGTGCTGATGTTTTTTCTTCAGTAGACAGCTGATTTTTTTTTTTTTTAATCACGTTAAATCAGTTTTGCTAAACGGTGTTAAGCAGCTAGTAACAGGTGACGGCTTGGCTCCATTCGTAGTATACGTTGAAAGTATCAAAGGAAAAGAAGTTCCTTGAGTAGAGCGTTTTCCATGAAATTCTGTGAGTATCTCGATATATTTTAGAGCAACACAACAACAAGACGGCTTGGGCTTCATTTCTACTAGACAAGTCATTGTACGGACTCCGAGGCCGAGTTTAGATTCTTGTGTGTTAGGGGACTTTGAGATCCTTCATGTATTGATGGAAGTTAGCTACTTTGTATTGGGCTGAATATTTGTGTCAATGTAGCGGTTGGCATTGTTGTGTGTTTTTTGCTCGAAATGGAAAAAAAAAATAGTGATTGGATGCTATCAATAGGTGTTTATTTTTAGTAAACTTATTGGTAAGTCTCATGTGGTTTTGTCAAGTAAGTCTTCACTTATTAATTCAAATATGCATTTCTGACCATGGATATGTTGTTTCAGGTCCTGGATGCTCCTCCATTGCTTATGGAGAGGCTGAAGAAATAGGTCCTTTCCATATTAAATCAGATGGGATGACCCTTTATCTTAACCCATTTGCTTGGAATCAAGGTACTATAAATGCTGTGAGATTTGTGGCCATAGAATGTGGTTTTGCAACTCTTTCTCTAAAATTAGTCACAATCCAGCAAAGTGAACTGAAACTACTGAAGCAAAGTCAGATGCTACCTCATAAATGAGAATAGTAACACCTTCGATGCATTGGAAATGTGTTACATGAGTGCTAGATATCATGATATTTTCTATGGTCTTACCCACAAAAAATGATATTTTCTGTGGAATTTGCTTCAATCTTTTATGCATCAACACTGGTAGCCAATGGCTCAGATATAATACCATGTCTCTCATATTTCTGTTGGTTTGCAACTTTATCTGCCTCTCACTTATAAAATTGCTTGTTTTCATAGCTTTCTTGATTCAATATCACTGAATAGAAGTAGTTTCGTCTATTACCTAATCTGTTGATAAATTTGCAGTTGCCAACATTCTATTTCTTGATTCCCCTGTTGGTGTTGGCTTTTCATATTCAAACACTTCCTCAGACTTTGTGACAAATGGAGACAAACGGACTGGTACAAAGTCATCCACTACGTCAAGTTTGCTTGGATGCTTTTCTTTTCTTATATGCTTCTAACACCACTATGTTTGGCAATTGGTTTTCAGCTGATGACTCCTTGATATTTTTACTGAATTGGTTTGACCGTTTTCCCCAATTCAAAGGGAGGGAGTTTTATCTGACAGGGGAGAGCTATGCAGGTATGTAAGTGCTGGGGACTTTCTCAAGCTAAATGAGCCAAAGTTCTTCTTCTGCACATATGGGGTTGAACAACAGGAATAAAACGGATCAAAATGTCACTCCATACTCTGCTGACAAGTTCTTATTCTAATCCCATTGTCTTATTATTATAGGTCATTATGTTCCCCAGCTTAGTAAAGCTATTGTAAAGTACAACAAAGCAGTTGGTGAAACAGTGATCAATATAAAGGGCTACATGGTGCACAATCTTTTCCATAGAAATTAAGATTTACTTTAGAATCTCTTGAGAGACTGATTAAGAGATTCATTTCAAATGCAGGTGGGAAATGCTCTAACTGATGATTACCATGATCATCTAGGGGTTTTCCTGTTTATGTGGTCGGCAGGCTTGATTTCTGACCAAACATACAAGCTACTGAATATTCTTTGTGATTTCCAGTCATTTATACACACCTCGAGTGCCTGTGATAACATTCTAGATATTGCCACCAATGAACTTGGAAATATTGATCCATACAGCATATTCACTCCTACTTGCCAGGCCAATACTACCCTGCCAAAAAGACTACTTAAAAGAGTGAGTCAATTTCTGTCAACTATGTTGAGAAGTAAGCCTTACCTTATTGGTGATGTATCTTTAAGTTTCCACAGAGGCTTCACAGTTTTAGTTGAAATTCAACTATTTAAAAGCTTTTTCATTCCTCGTCCTAACCTCTCTCATTAAGATGACAATGATAAAAGTAAAGGTGAAATTTAGTGAGGATAACTCTACCTTGTGTTACCATATTTTAACTAAACCTGCCTAAGTATTTGTTGAAATGTGACTGAATTATGTGCATATAGAACATTGTCCAACTTGACCACAGCCACTCGTTTGGATAATTTATGGTATGAGTCTACCAAAATTCTTCATGAAGTCATCAAGGTTCCAATAAAAATAACGAAGATCTTTGATGTTATGTAAATTGGTATTGCATCATATATACCCAAGAAAAATTGCTTGGTTTATTGCTTCATCATGAGGGAACAAATTGTAACTCTTTGTTACTTCTCAAAATGATTTATCACACAGATTACTTGTGTATGCATTTCTAGGTGGTTGGTCATGTCAATGAGAAGTACGATCCATGCACAGAAAAGCACTCAACAAAATACTTTAACCATCCTGAGGTTCAGAGAGCCCTTCATGTTAACAAGGAATTTGCACCAGTTAAATGGGATACCTGCAGGTACTGATCTTCAGAAGTATGTAGCCATTTACAGTACTGAAGATGATCAAATACATGCAAAACGTAGTCCAGTTAAATGTAATGTCTGCAATGCAAATATCAAATATGAAAAAAAGACAAACTTCATGCTCTTACTCCGCTTTTTCAGCCTCTGTATGACATAATTATGTGATGATGTAACTGAGTGTGATGGTCTAGCTATTTCCATAAACCATAGAACTCACCCAAGCATGTTTCTCTGACTTGAAAAGCCAATTCTTTATATGTGGTGGCTTCTCAAGTACAACTTGTTACTTAGTTTGTCATCAGCTTACATGCTTCATAACTACAGGCTCTTGTATTATATTTGTGCATTGTTAATGCATGGATACTGCCACCAATTCCTCACTGGGATCTAATAGTACATGATAGAACGTGGCAAGTATTGTGAAATTCTTGGATTATTGATGTCTTGTGGTATTAACCATAAGCTGCTTCTTATTGTCAAGAGTACGAATATTATCAGAGGTTCACTCTTACATGCGAACCCTATACTAGAATTTGATATATTCACACACTATTTTTCTATTTACTTGAGGATTCCTGTGCTTCGAATCTTCTACCTCCACTAGTCCTCTAAAACCCTTTTTTTTTTTTTTTATAATTTTTCTCACATAGATCTTTCATTATACAGACACCGAATTCCTAGTCATACAATAATGTTTCTTCCTGTTTTACAGTGATCTTGTAAATGAGAATTGGCAGGATTCTCCTCAGACAGTTCTGGACATATACCGTGAGCTTATTCATGAAGGACTTCGCATATGGATGTTCAGGTCTGTATCAAATCAGTGGATTGCTTAAACCTGGCCATTTAGTCCTGGTTTTTTTGTCACAACTACTTGCTAGCATCTAGCATAATCTGTGCATAAGAGTTCTGTAGGTTTCATCACATCCTTTGCTGTGTCTAATAGAGAAGATACTGCTGCTATGGATGACAACATGTAAGCTATCAACTACTGTAGGAGTTGATATATACCTCCATGCTGTCAAGTGAATTTCTGTGACTCACCATGACAGCGAGGGTTAAAAATGGAGGAAGCTTTTTTTGTTTTTTCCCTTTTATATTTTTTGTTCATTTTTTTTTTATTTGGCTCACGGACTACATTGACCTGAACCAGACAAGTAAACCTGATCTTCATCTTCTGCTGTAGATCCCTTCCTGGTTTAACTATTTTCTCCACAGCCTTCACTGTAAATTCCCAACTTGCAACTGCTCGTTTATTCATGTCAGATAATGGCCTGACTGTGGAGGCTCTGAGGTCATAGGAAAGCTCTTAAGCTTAAAAAAGTAACTGCTGAGCATGACCTGACTATAAGTGTTTATGCAGATTTCTATTAGGGTGCATTTCTTTTGCAGGAGATATTCTTCGAACTTGTTAAAGTGTTTGTTGCCGTCTAGGACTTGATAATGGCCATTGATCAAAACCAGTTGTTTTATATAGTAGCTTTTGATTGTAAGTGTTGGTGGTAGTAGAAGGGATGGTAGAAGACATTAGCTGAGATTGGTGGTTAATGTCCTTATTCCCATTATAATATCTTTTTGTTTAGTTGACCACTAATGGCTGCTGGCTGCAAGCATCTTCTGTCACCCCTATCACCATTTCCTACATGTGGGTCCCATTTTCCTTTGTCATTAAAAATTCAATGGAGGAAGTTTGATAAAATGGGTGGTCCCACTCCAGCTACACTGAGCCAATAATGTTTTGAGTTTGTGAATTGCGTTTAAATTCTTAACTCTACCCTGAGATTGTCTGATTTTCTTTTGATTTTCATCGGTTTATGACACATTACTATTGATGATCCTGAATAATTTTGCTGTTTGTATATTTTAGTGGTGATACTGATGCTGTTATACCAGTCACATCTACCCGCTACTCTATAGACTCTTTGCATCTTCCCACGGTGAAGCCTTGGCATGCCTGGTATGATCAGGGGCAGGTATATCATTTTCAAAGAATATGCTCGAGCCTATATCATACTTCTTCTTTCGACAAGTCATAACTAGTCCACATTATGCTAAAATTCCACTCCTTTGTTTTGACAGGTAGGAGGATGGAGCCAGGAATACGCTGGATTGACATTTGTATCTGTGAGGGGAGCAGGCCACGAAGTCCCCTTGCACAGACCAGCACTTGCTCTTGCACTCATCAAGGCCTTTTTAGCAGGAACCTCCATGCCAACGCTTGAGCAAGTCAGTGAAGGAACCTCAGTGCCTACAATTAAACTAGTTACTGATTCTTGATATTTCCTCATTGCTTCCAAGGTCATGATAAGGATTCTATTTAGCTTATTTCGTATCAATGGATTCCACTCACAACATGAAGTGTACATTCAACTGCCGATGCAATAATAGATTGATGCTTTAACTAGCCATTATCATATGTTGTCCACTGTCCAGTATTGCAGTTATCTAAAATAGAACATCTAAATGCATGTAATTCTCCACTGGGCCGGTGTGTAATGCAAGGATTTCAGACTCCTTGGGGTTTTTTCATGTTCGGCCTCTTTCAAGCCATCTTTGTCATCAAATGAGGCGATCATCGACTCATCGCCTTCCATACAGCTGTAAAATATTGCAGGACCACTGTTACTGTGAAATAATTAGGAAAAAGATTCTACAATTCATATGAAGGAATGGCATCAATCGTACAGAAATGGATTGTTTATATGCACACTTGTTATGGATTTATGGACTATCAATTTTACGACTATTTGCTG
Organism: Lumnitzera littorea; assembly: GCA_024138015.1. Lineage (NCBI taxonomy): Eukaryota > Viridiplantae > Streptophyta > Magnoliopsida > Myrtales > Combretaceae > Lumnitzera > Lumnitzera littorea. The sequence continues at coordinate 45,727,384 of JAMXBB010000007.1, read as the reverse complement.
TCACATCAGCTACTAATTTGATGTGGGAACTAGATGGCCCTGACTGATTTTTATCACTACTTTCCTATTAAATTATAGTAATTCGTTTACTTATATCAGTGTTTTTTTTTTTTTTTTTTGGAGTTCAAAATTGATTTAGTAGCTCCTACCTGAAAAGGTTGATTTATTAGCCGGATCGCAACCAATGGTTGTGGGTTCCATATCAGGGTATTTATTCAACAAAAGGGTAAGCATGTATTCTAGCTGGAAACCTAACCAATCGGCAATAAACATCACTCGATGTTGATGTCGCATGCATAATTATCAATAAAACATTCCTAAACACAACAATTAGACTCTATTTTACATACTCATTTCGACATGGGCATTCACGTTTAACATCAGAAGCTCTTTCCATTCTTTAGACTCGATTCAGCCTCTATCAATGTATCCATGTCCTTGCTTTCTGCCCTTAGTGAGATAATAGATGCTCAGATCACCACTTCTCTGCGGGTAAGATGAGGCAATATATTATATTATTGAAATAAGCACTACATCACAACCACAAACAACAATGGATCTGAAGGTGTTCGTAGTTCATTCAAAAGTTAAAACGCATCAATTGAGCTTAAGTTCATCTCCAAATTACCCATTATTAAATAAACACTAAATTAAGGATTTGTATAAGAAGAGGTTTATGAAATGGTTTGGGCTCATGAGCCCCCACAGGTGTTGGATGCCGCTGCTTATGATATAAGTTTCCTATTTTGACAGCTTTCTCTTAAGACACATTTATGTCCAAAAATAGACAGCACTCTGCTGAAGTTCTAAAAAATTTTAAGACTTAGAAAATATTTGTTTTTTACTTAATCAAAGGATTAAAATTTATTAAGAGTACACCTGGTAAAGCAAGCCTTACATGCTTTACTTAAATATAACAGATGGTGGACTATTGATACTTACTACATTTTCAGGACAACACAATTACCTAACCCATCTCATTACCTGTCTTCCTCGTCCTTTCATATTGGGGAAAAAAAAAATTTAACTTTATTTTAATTGGTTGGAGCTGTTGCAATCTAATGCAAAAATACTAATCTTCCAATAAAATGAATTAAGTTTAATTCTCTTTCTCCAAAGTTGTAATATGATTATAGTTAAGGAGAAAAGAAAAAAGAAAAAAGAAAATTACATTTTTAATCATTGAACATTAACCTAGTTTCCCATGAGTCCTTAACAATTTTTTTTTTTTCCTTCTATTTGATTTTTCAACGTTTTGAAAGCATTACAAAAGTAGAATTTCCATTAAATCCATTGAATTATTTGTTATTCCTAAGCACATATGAGCTTCAAATTGGTTTACAATAATTAATATAATAAAATAATAATATTAAATATATTAAATTACATAATATAATAAAAATAATATCAAATAAATTTAATTATATAATATGGTAAAATAATAATAAATTACATTAAAATAAATAAAAATAAGGAAAGATCGGCCTGAAAAAGTTCGTGCAAATCTCATTCACATTACCTAACTATTCTAAGGCTAATGAGAAGCTAAAATATGATTAAAGATGCATTTTAAGGATTTAATGGTAACTGTATTTTTTTTTTTTTTAAGCTTTTAAAAATGTTGATTATTCAAATAGAATAAAAATATGATTGAGTATCCAAATAGAAAAGTGGATAAACGTTAAAAATTCAAAAAATGCACTCTTTTAAAAAAATAATAATAATAATAATTAAGAGCACAATAGAGCAATCCTAAGTCACTGGTACAAATGAGAATGAGACTTAGCAGTAAACTTAGGGATAGCTGGAGCACTTCGTAGCAAAGTTGTATAAAAACTATTCTTCAATCAAGTTCGATTTTCCCTTTTTATAATTATTGTAATACTATTTAGAGAGAGAGAGAGAGAGACTAAGAATATAAATTATGTCAAATTGTAGAGAGAGACCGTGTTAGGATTTATGCTTTACGGAGAGCGATGATTGTCTTATATTGAGAAAGAAGTAGGACTATATATATAAGCTCCATGAAATTATACCTTCTAGGACAATTACAAGCCACATTAATGAAAACATCATTTTTAACTCACGATTTCGATTCAATTTAAAACAGCATGATGGAGTAACGATTTGTAACTCATTCACTTCACTGAGTGAGATTAAGCAATAAAGTAATAACTATAATTGAGAAATGAATAAAATTATAAATGGATATTGATTTTATTGTTTTTTTTTTTTTTCCCCTACTATTGAATAGGTTTTAGTAGAGAACTAGTATTCCATACATTTTGCAATTATCGGACTTCTTTATGAAATTACTATTACAAGTCTAAAATAAAAATAAACGCATAATAGATATATTTTTCATAAGGAATAAAGAAGAATTGGAATTGCTCTTAAGGTGTATGATAATTTTAGGACTAATTTTGATAGCACCGTATGTTAGGATAATGTAGCTAGAAAAGCCATATTTCCCTCACCTGCAAATCTTTGTATAAAAAAAGATGGGAAAGAGAGCGAGAGCTTGAAGGCCCAAAAAATTACATTTCTCAGCAAGTGTACGAATTAATAAATACACATAAAACTATTATTTCCTTCTCCTGTACCACAAACTTTCATCTTTCCAAATGGATAATATCCTCCTTTTTGTTAATCCGTGCAATGGAATTTGGAATATACACAAGGGAACACCTAAACCTTTCGCCTCACTATCAAAAAACAAAGGCTCACTCAGCAGAAGCTCCTACAAACGGTTTGTGTATTACTACAAATCTGGTGCGTATGCCGGCCTCTTGCCTTCCAGAGTAAATGCGGAAAACCATCGATGAAGGAATGCATCAATACTGGGGCTTCAAAGATCTCGAGAATAGATATCATGGCTAATCGTATCACCATTCCGTGGCACCACAGCCATTCTGCATCCCAACCACTTCCAAGGGATTATGCAAGCCGAAGATAGAGTTGAAAATGATTTTGCTTCCCTGTTATTCATTTCTGACTAGTGCACAACCCTGAAGGCCACAACTCTCGCTTCCAACATTCATTCAATGTGAGAAGAAGTTTCTGAACCCCAAGTTGGATTGAAAAATTCACTTCCGCTAATAATAGTTGTCCGGTAGCTTGTGCAAGGAAGATCAATTGAAAAAGTACCGAGACTTCAGAATCTCTCGCAAGTCAAAATCCCCTCTTTCTGGTAAGGGAGGAAATGCCAGCGTTGGATGTGACTCCTGGAAACTTTCAAGAAGCTGGAGAAACACAAAGATCACATAAGCTTTTTGCAAATCCACTGATTTCTCTATTTGCTAGAAATATTTTCTCAGTCGTTCCCAATGCAGCAAAAGGAATCTCTGTGTGAGGCTGCATTCACAATTTTCAAAAGAACCAAAAAATAAAGGGAAAATCTTACGTTTTCTAGTATTGGCATGTCATAGAGTTCCACAAACTTTTCACGTAGAATCTGGTTCATTTTATCCACATCACATGCATGTGTCCAGAAAGAGTCATGCACACCTGCATTTCATCAAGATAAAATCATTTGATTTCACTCATTATTTTTAAACTCAACTGCTATTTAGTAACTTGAAAGAGTGAAAAAGAAAAAATAATAGTAAATAAATAAATAAGGAGGAGGAGCAGGAGGAGAAGAAGAACCCCCATGTCTGATCAAAAAGAAGTTGGCTACATCATCATTTCACTACTATCTTCACTAGAAATTTTTCTAGAGAATATATAGCATATGGTCAGGGAAGGAGACACTTGTAATTGGACAAACCACTCCATGCATATTGCAACGCCATACAGCATTCATACACCAGTCCAGTCCAGCAAGAACCGTGTGGCCAGTCCCAAGAAATGGTCTTAGTGATATTTGAAGGCAAGACCTTTCGTAATAGCCATGAGAGTTGTTCAGCTTTAGTTAGCCAATGAAGCGTGAACCCCAGTTTATATAATTAAGGAGGAAAACATAAATAATTTAGTAGTGCAGCACAAATCGATTATCATGTCCAGCTGGTCTTTGATAATTTATTTGGAACGGATGATGAGAAGTTGAACAAGAAAAAACCAAAATGATTTCTTTTGCATATTGCAATGTGATTGTGGCATGAGAAGCTATTTAGAGTCTTAAGTCAAAGCAGCTTAAAGTATCCTCGGGTAATAGAAAACCTTAAAACTCAATTCAACTGTTCACTTGAAAATATTTAAATATAGATAAGATAATTATGGTAATATAACAAATTCACAGTTATATATATTATTCTAATGGATACAAGCCCTTGCAATCACGTATCCAGTTATTTTCAGGACAGATGCTTCTCTGAAGAGTTGGAAATGATGGCTACTAGAAAGAATGAAATTTATTTATGGGACAACGAACCTGCAAAGCGTAAGCCAGCTTTCCTACAGGCAACAGCAGTCATCATCATGTGGGAACCATCCAATGAGTGCACAAAGTTGGGAGGAAATGCAGTTCTCTGTCTCCTGACTTCAACCTATGTATAATTATTGTCAATTAATTTGCTTATCAATATTATAGACACCCAATTTTTGCCCTCCTTCCCTACCCCCCCCCCCCATCTCTCATTTTTGTTTTAAAAAAAAAAAAAAAGGGTTTTAATTCAAAAAATAAAAAATAATTAAAAAATTGAAAAATGATAAAAACACAAAAAGAAAAAAAAGAAAAATTATAAAAATTTTTAGGAAAATAAATTTTTAGAAAGAAAAAAAATTGTTTAAGATCAATTGATTTTAACTCAATTCAAATAACTTTAAAGAGTTATATTATTTAATTATACTAAATATCAAAGCACAGGCCAACAGCCAACAAATAAACATTTGAATATTGATATTAAATTAACTTAAAGTCATGAGTTCAAATCTCGTTAAGTACATAGGTGCTTTTTATTTTTATTTTTTTTTCTTTCATTTGTGAGATGCAACTTTAATTTGATTTTTATCAAATCGAATTTGAATAAATATAAAAGATTCAAATATATTTTAAGACTAATTTGTTTCCAAACTAAATAAATACCGATCACACGGCATAAAAGAAAACAATTACATGCTTGCCAAAAGACCCAATGTGCCCAGTAATCTCCAACAGCCAACAAATAAACATTTGAATATTGATATTGAGTTAACTTGAAGTCATGAGTTCAAATCTCGTTAAGCACATAGGTGCTTTTTATTTTTTATTTTTCTCTTTCATTTATGAGATTCAAATTTAATTTGATTTTTATCAAATCGAATTTGAATCAATATAAGAGATTCAAATATATTTTAAGACTAATTTGTTTCCAAACTAAATAAATACTGATCACACGGCATAAAAGAAAACAATTACATGCTTGCCAAAAGACCCAATGTGCCTAGTAATCCCCAACTCCATATCCCCATGCTTCCATAATCCATGTCCACGGTCCGGGACTCGTTCCCTCTCTTGCACACACCATCTTATCACAAACCAAGTTTTCAACCATCCTCTTCACGCAGCCTACTGTGACTAGACACACGCAGCCAAATCACTCTCAAACAGTCACAATCAACCCCCAACCGCTCTCCACTGTGCATCATCAACTCGCACGACACAAATAAGTGCAGGTGATAGCAAGTCACACAACAGCCGCAGTAGTCCATCCTCTTCATCAGAACATATGCACAACCGAACTCTTCACACGCAGCAGCATCCAACCCCATGCACGCTGCCACTCACTGTCCTGCGCAATTCCAAACCGACAAGCACCACAGTCCACGTCCAAGCTTAACTGCAGCCCTCACCCATGATGCTGCACACGCGATCAACACAAACCAAATCCAAACACCAGCAAGCACGCGACCACAATCCACCAGACGAATCAATGCTACCCTCTTTCTCCAACGACACTCCAACACATGCACGCTGCACTGATCTACACAACAGCATAACACGCCTGGAACACGTCCACACACACTACACTCCACACAGCAGCAAAACTGATCCCACACACAGTGAACACAACACCCACGCCACTGCAGATCACTGTCCACTTCGCTCACTGCTGCTCACTTTAAGCACCCATTCGCATGCTCCACCGCCAAACACGATCGCCTATGAATCACCTAGCACGCCGAGCGACATCCATGACTGACCAACACAATCACACAGCAGCAGCACATGTTCTGCGTACGGCGGTTGCTCCTCCAACCTCACGCCACTGTACTGTCGCTGCTGCACCACACAACGTCCTACAGCAGCCACAACTCCATCAGCACACACCAATCATGGCCACAGCCCGTCACAAACCACACACGGCCTGCCAACAATCTTCATAATGCCACTGTCCTTCACCGCACGTTGGAAACCAAGTTCAAGTTCGATTGCTCAATAATTTTATTTATTTATTTATTTATTAATTATTATTATATTATATTAGATTATTAGTTATTTATATTAATAATATAATATATAAGTAGTTATGTATATTAACTTAGTAGATTTTTTTGGTATTAGTATATTATGTTTTATTTATTCATGTAGGTAGTTGTTTAATAATGGTAATATATATATATATATTAGCTTAGGCATTTTCAGGATTAGTTTGTTTTTTAGGGTTCCTCACTTAGAAAATTTTTCACAAATAAAAATTAATAAAAAAACTTTTCAGAAATTCCAATACATTTTAGCGAGTTTTTTTTTTCTAATACTTAAGAATTAGAACCCTTTAGTTTTTATTTGAATAAACTGAATCAATAACAACATAAACTTGGTTAATTTTCAAAAATTAAAATAAACTAACACATTAAAGTTTTTGAAAAGAACTACGGACGTCTGATCCCAATTAGTGGGTACATAAGCACCTTCAAAGCTCTTTAGGTTTTTTTTCTTAAAAATATTAAAAAATGATAATTTGAAAAAATAAATTTAATTTCGGAAAATAGATAGTGAGTTTAATAGGTTAGCCTCCCAATTCAAAACCCTTTTGGTTTTTAATCAAATTGAAATTAAAGATTAGCAATCAAATTGTAGTCAATTCACCTAATTGATTATGATTTTTATTTTTCTCGACTCCAATTAGGTGTCAACTCTAAAAGTTTTTAAAAGAACCAAAATTTCCCAATTTCTCTAATCGATAATTAATACTAAATGAGTTAAAATTTAATATTAATCGGAAAATGAAAAATGAAATTTAAATAAAAAAAACTGAAAATTCAGACTCGACACCTAACAAAGAGAACATAGAAGCTAAATTACTGAGAACATACCGAGTCACCCTCTCGTTGTAAAGCCAAAATCTGGAGTGTTGTTCTTATCTGCATTAAATAGCATAAGAACAATCAATCAAACTTTCAATTTCACAAATGGAATGCATTACAATATAATCAGCTTCAGCAGTACAATGATTTACTAATCTAGTATGCCAGTTCCTAGTCCACCAAACTAAACTTAGGAATTTTTTTGCCAAAAAGACTATTTAGGACCTCTGCTCTTAACTAGATGCCCACAGATTGACAGGCAGACATAACATCAAACCCCTTGTATGCTTTACTCCTGTTCCTTCTAGTGCCAACGCTATACATGTTTCTCAAAAATATAAAGCACCAGTATGAAAAATCTCGATCATATTACTTCTTGTTACCGATGGCGATAGCTACCTGATTACCAGATATATCCAAAAAGAAGACTGAAGATGTGAAAAGGTAAATGGCCAATAACATCATTAATGGATCATGTAAGGCCTGCATTTCACTCCTTTTCTATAGAGTTGTATAAGCAAGCAATAACTTATTACCTTTATTTAGTTGGATTAAAACATGCTATGTGGAATAGAATAGGAATACAAGGGAAACGACTAAATAACCCTATTTTTCCTAACATGAAGCTTCCAATGCAGCACACCCTCTCAATCTGGGCATTGGAAATCTCAATCCAACTGAACCAAGGTATTGTACCTTTCCCAACCACCATTGTGCCTAGATGGAAATTGAACAGAGACATTGCCCAAGGCGTCACAAAATCCTAGCTTTATGGCTCATGTTTCATTGTCCTCAGTTAGGCACTTGTGGTTCTAGTGCCAATGCTGGTGCAACTCTTGTGGTTGTAGTTCGTGGTCCATCTTTGTGACTTGAACAAAGAAAAGAAAAGAAGATGAAAGCAAGGAACAAGGAGGTTGGGAGAGGGAGGTAGAGGGAAAGCAGGGAGAGAGAGAGAGAGAGAGAGACTGGAAGATGTCAGAGGTGGTTGAATTCACCAATGATGGAAGGTCATTGGAGGAAGTTTTGCATGGTGGTCGGCAAACGATGGGTCTACTGGTGATGGAATCAAGTGGTGTCTCCTAAGGCAAAGGCATTTATGTGAAAGACAATTGAATAGACCATTGAATAGTAATCTATAACAGTCAAAGCAAAAATTGTTACTATTCAACATTTTGCATGGTAACAATTCATAAAAAATGACTATTCGATATTTAAAATGAAACTAGACACCATAAGAGTAATTTCACATAGAATAAAAAGGAAATGATATGGTTACTCCATCTAAGTGAACATGCAATATGGGACTAAAAAGTAACATGACAATACCAATTTATCGGGATGTGCAAACCACAATGAAGAATGTTCCCTTAGCACAACATAGCAGGGAGTAATGTAAAAGAAATATGAAAACTGTTCTATTGGGGAAGGAACACCAAAAAAATGAATGCACGCACTTATAGAAAAACTCAGATAAAAGAACCAAGATATAAGGCATTCTCATTTGTACCTTTACCAGTGCAGAGAAATGGATGGGTAGTACAGACAAAGGAAGGAGAACAACATAATTATCTTGATGCTTGACAAGAGAAAACATGGAAACTAAAAGGAGAAAATTTACGGTTGAAGCTCAAATCCTCTCTGGTAACTCAATGCTTTCAGTCATGAGAATGTGTTTTGACATGCTAAATTTATTGCAACCATTCATTAGATGTCCATGTCAACATGATAGAAAGGAGGAAACCTATGATTGGAGCTCAAATCTCCTATAGTAACTCAATACTTTCTGTTATAAAAATGTGTTTGACATATTAAATGTAATGAGACAACACAGACTATGCTCAAGTCAACATGACATAATGAATCCCTAATGGTAAAAAACACAACAGCTCAACCAACCAACTACATATAAAATTGACCAAATCTCAGCTTGTAAAGCTAATCACAAGATTTGAGATCCAATGATGGTAAGACACTCACAAGATGGCGTTGGCTCTTATAATAGGGTTGTACAACAGGGAGGCCAAGAGGAGTGGTCCAACACACAGGTTGATTTTCTGATGCTATAACCTGAAATAAAGCAGATGGCAGTTAAATATATAAGATTCCATCAATGGATGAAGCCTCTTAAAATTAGGACTTTGGGGAATAATCATACTTTTGCACAATCACCAAGCCAACCCATAATTCCACGTGCAGCTTCAAAAATTTCTTCAAGAGCAGTAAGAGTAACCTATAGACAGATCAGAAAAACATCCATGTGAATTGAAAATCTAGAAACATCAGATCCAATAAGAACAATAAATTGTTCCAGAATATTAAAACTCATATACCAATAATTGCAGCAAAAGCTAATCAATTCCTTCAAACTATGTTAGTCCTACTTTTTCCTACCAACAATTAGCAAAAAAACCTATCAAAAGTAAATAAATAAATATTTTTCAAAGCAACAAACTTTGAATGGACAGGACCAATGCTTGGAACAAATATGTAAAAGAAAAAGAGAGATTTTAGTTTTTTTTTTTTTTTCCTCATAACAGAGATATTTTAGTTAACATGGATGTTATATATAACATGAGAGAATAAACTTTAAAACTAGCCTTTGACCCGCAGAACACAGTTGCTCCACAGCAATATTAATTTAAAGTTGTTAGATCATTATTTGGCTCAGCCCAGACTGCATAACAAGTTGATTAATTGTCATTCCAAACAATCCATGGGTTTTTTTGGTTCAATATACCAGGTAGCATGAGTTTATTTAAGCTAAATATACTCAGTAGCATCAAACTTACTTTAGCAGCATAACAAGATGCAGAAAATTGTAGTCTGTCATCTGTGATAATTCCCTTCTCATCTAATCTTCTCTTAATTTGCTCACGTGCCCCAACAAAAGTAACACCATAGACTGAAGTCATAACTGTCTGTTTCACCAACTTTCTATCTACCTGAAAGTGTTTGGAACTCCTCGGATTAAGTACTTTCATGCCAATGCAGAATCAATAACTAAGACAACTTCTGCAGCAAAAACATCAAAACTCAACTTCATAAGAGCTATGGAGGAGAAACCTGATCTACTAACATCTTTGCCAATAAAGCATTTGGATGAGTAGCAGGGTCCTTGCTGCTATCCCTTTTCATTATCTTGTGCACCCTGGACAGGAAAGAATTTCATTAAAGAAGCAAAAAGTTCAATGCAAATAATGCTCTTTCAAACTTAAGAAGAATAACCATAAAAGAGTAGGGGTAAATAGTGCTGACAGTCATGATTTTCACCAAGTCAGCAATCGAAGCAGAGATCATGAATGCTGCTGAAATACAGTGACTATTTATCGCAGATAAGAAGAGTAACGTACTTATCTACAAAAGCTTTCACAGTATGGTAACATCTACCAATCGCATGCAACTAACTAGGTCCCTCATTAAGGCAATAGATCAAATTTTGAGGAATAAATTTCACTATATATGCAGAAACTACGACCAAATCAAACTATTTTCCTACTTTGTCCATGAAAATTTCTTTTCATTATGTGTATGGAGATCCATCCAACTCAATTCTGTAAAAAACAGGTAACAAACTCCTTTACTTCTGTGCATACCTTGCAGCAATCTCTGAATACACATCGGCTGGCTTGTTTCCAGCAACTAAGTTTACTGCAGCTGCTTCCAACTGAACAAAAAACAATATCAACTGCTGTGAAAAAGAAATGAAAATAATAATAATGACATCTCATTAACAAGCCAAATATATTATCATGTAATTACAATCCACCTTACCTAAAGGAGAAAGGAAGTTGCAATGGCATTTGATAATATAAATCTAATAGCAAAAATGTCATTTCTCAGAACAACAGCAGCTCAGGCCAGCCCTACTACAATCTATCATATCAACTCTTTCAAGGACATTGAAGAATACATATCTAGAATCAGCATTGCAAGCAAAATCACTATAGTAAAGAACTTACACTATTTCTTCCCAGTGCAGCATAGTGCTGTAACCCATTGCAGGAACCATCCTGCAATTATGATTATACAAAGTTTACTATCTTCCGGAAAATAATTTCTGATACTAGCATAAATGTGTTTTGTGCTATATGTGTCTGCATCTGTTCATATATGCGTGAACAAGCATGTGTGTCATAGTTAAATAGTACAAAGAGAGTTGAAATGAGCTCCACTGATTTAGCAGAAACAATCAGATATTTAATCCTCAAGAAAATAATTCTATATGGAAGCAGGATTATGACAATTTAATCAACTGTAGATAAAAAAATTGCCAGTAGACCAATTTCTTACATCACATATAGAACTAGAGACTTAAAATTGCTAAGAAAAGAAACACTAATCGATTACACAGGTGTGCGAACTATTGAGTATTGACTATTGACAATATTGGGGTCCTCCCACTATGTTCTGTGCAAGTTTAACTGAGACATCAAAATGCATTTTACTTTATTACTAAAGAGGCATGTATTGGAAAAGTTCCTATAGCTTCCACCATGATCTACATCAACTCATGACCTGATTGATTTATTTGTTTATTTCCGGGTATGTTGATTTTCTCAATTAACATTGACTAAAATAAAGTTTCATCTAGAAATTCAGTCCATACATACTGTAGGGAAATCTGGAAGTACACATTTTACAAAAGTAAAGCATCTGTTGAAGTTGTACCTGATGAATAGGAAGATGAGAGATGACTGCATGTGGTGAAGGGCTCCTTAATGCTTCTGATAAATTAATGCAGGCAGCTAAGCACTGAAAAGGATCTTCAGCTCTTAACCACCATCGCTTTCCACTAACAGGGTTATCTGCTGAATCAAACATATCGTCTAGATGGTTTTCCACAAACGCCAGACGACCATCATGTGATAGCTTTTCAACACCGCCAGAATAAAGATTTGCTATATGTATCTTCAGCCAGTATAAACCAGAGTTTCCTAATGGCCGGCCTTCAGCAAACTCAAGAATTCCACGGCATAGATCAGAACTCAAGTGGTTCAAATGTGAATGCATTGGATATGCACGGCCTCTAAAATCAAGATTATGAGGGTAGTAAAAGCCTTGTTCATCTCTCATTTTACATGCAACCTGACATAAGAAAACTTCCCTTAGCCAGTTTCACAAAAATTATCTGGACATTACTTCCTCTCAAAACCTACGTTTTTATCAAGTTCAATATTTCTTATGATAACAATAATAGAGCAGGAAAGAAAACTGAAGCATAGCTCCCAAAGTTTTTATTCCCTTTCACTTTGCACAATATGCAAAATCACATCAAAACCCTGGAAACACTAATACTACTTTAAGCTCTCATTAAGCAATATAGCTTTTTTTGGGGGGGTGGTTAATACAAATGTAGCTTCATTGAGGCATTTCTATTCATTGGCCAAGGACTATGATGAGTTTCAGAATTGTGCACAGCCACAAATCGATGAGTCTGGGTTCCTTTTAAATCTCATATATTTGCTTAATTTCTTCAACATGTTGTTTTCTTCTTCCCTATCTATATTTTGATGCACATTTATGCTTTTCATGTATTAGATATTTGGTATGAAACTAGAAAAAGCTATTTTTTCCATACACGCCAAACTAATTGAATATGTTGAAGCTAAGATAGTTTTCTATCTGCAGTATGTCATAATCAGCTCTTTAAGAGAAATGGTGTCGAGAGAAACAACCTCAGGGGAAAAGGATAAAAAATTTCCAATGGTAAAAAAGATTAAAATGGGACTGATGAAACCTCAACATGCATAATATAATGTTTCCAATAGTAATGCTGAAAAGTCTGCAGTAACACTGAAAAATCTGTATTAAGACATAAACAGAGGGGCTAATTAAATGCTTCAGGCTTTCTGGACCTTATACATGTAAATAAATTGGGTATGCTTAAGCCTAGAAAGGATACTCAATTTATACCTTTTTTCCTGGATAATATCTAGTCCAGCAAGCCCATAGTGGGTGAGTTCAACTTGTTCTTTAAACTTGCAATGGTCTACATTAGTCTATTTTCCAAATTCTGAAACACAAAATTAGATATGTTCTATTCTCTTGAAAAGGAACAAAGAAGGGATCTCACAGAAAGTTTAAGTTCAACATCACAACGTTGAGCATGCCTCTCCCGGTTAACCTTTTTAGCTTTTCTCATGTTTTGCTTCCACATTTCAAATTCTTCCCCATCCTCTACCAGCACCTTCTCTGGCACAATAAGCTATAAGGAACCACACAAAATGAGTAGAAAGTTGATAAAGGCTCAAGCAACATACCAATCCATTCATACAGATTGATCTGATAAATGCAATATGGACTAGTGGTAAGCACTATCGGCAAACATTAGTGACAAACAACATGGGAAGATCAGAGAGCATAAATGGAAAAATGCAGCAAGCTAAATCATATTTGTTCTTACATCTTCTCTGTCAACCAAGCCCCCAACATTGCCTCCATGGGCCCAGATGCTCTCTACAACAGCAAGTACTCTTTTGTTTATTCTCCATTTTGTTCGTCCAAGTGTATCCAAGGCCTGCTTTTGGCCATGTCAGTAAAAAATTAGTTTAAGTAGAGAATCAGCAAAACAGCCAACAGTAGCAACAAAAGTAATGTTGATTTTAAAAGGTTTAAATAGCCTCCTTCTTCTACTAGTGGGCAGCTAAGTAAGTGATAATTTCTACTGATAATACAATAAAAGGTTGTACAAGGAACCAGTATCATTTGAATGCATAAATTGTAGTTTTGATAGAAATTTACTGTAAATGATCATATAAAGGCAATTTCAACATCAATAGGCCAGTACTCCATGGGTTTTTGCAATATAGGTACAGCAATGACAATAATGATCTTAGTTGAATCCTTTTATAAACTGACTTTAATCTAAGTCCATGAATTTTACAAGATATTCTTGCAAGATAGACTTATCAGGTAAAATATTTTTGATATTCCTGGCATGAAGTCTCTTCTGATGTTTGCCACACACTGAGAGTCCAAGTTTAATGAACACATGCAAGTTTTGTGGTTTTAACTTACAAAAAGAGATCATGGCCAAAAAATAAATAAAACAACTTACAACAAGAGACTGTCTTTGTTGGTCTGTCCCAATTGTTAGTGAATATAAATTTATCATGACATTAGAACAAGAGATCCTAAGTTCAATTCTCTGTATGGTCATTTGACCCTCCATTTAGTTATTTCCACATGAGGAGACTTAGTAAACATCTAAGCCCATGCATGTAGGAGAGAATAGAGTAATAAATATAAAACCATATCTAACTAATGTAAAAATAGATGGCATCGAGTAATAAATAATATTTTTATTACTAATTGATAAATAGATAGTATAGAGTAATAATATTTAGTAAGCATCTAAGTGCACAGTTTTTTTTTTTTTCCTTAAATGAACCTAACCATATATATAATTCGGTTCGTAAATTTTTCAAATCTAATTTAAATCGGTTCGGTCCAATTTGATTTACGGTTCAAACCATTTATATCAAATTTTCTCTAAATATTTTTATTTCCAATAATATATTTTACTTTCTATTAAACTTTCATATAATTTTCAATTAATTTTTCATACATTTATCATGTATAAGAATGTTTAGCAAAAAGTTGTACAAGATCTTAATAAACCCAACTTCATTAGATGAGGATAAGAGACCCTGTTTCAATGAATAACAACAAAGCGGAAAAAGCAATGATACCCATCCAAAAAAGATATAAAGAAAATAAAAGAAACACACCAAAGACTAGAAAGGGGATAGGGTACACACATAAAAAGCATTAAGGTCAAACCATTAAATTAACAACATATAAGAAAATAACAATTTAGAAAGAGAAAATTTCTAAATGTGAACTTTTAGATAGAGCTCACTAAACTTAATCTTAATAATTGATCTAGAAATAAGATAAAGATAAACAAGATATAAAAGATTTGATAAAATCTATGAAAATAACTCAAAAAATAAAAACCCACAAAACAATTGCGTGAATTTTTTTTTCTTTAACTAACCAACTTGGTTCAATTCAAAATGATTTGGTTTAATTCTCTTTCTTAAACCAAACCTCAAACCATTTATAAATAACTGATTGAACTACAAAATCCAACCATTTGCAAAAAGAAACAATTTTTCGACTTAGTTTGGTTTACGATTCAATCCGTGTTTTGCAATCTTTTTACCTAACCCTAATAAATATAATAACGCACATCATATCTATAAGCTTAAACTTTTAGATAAGATAGTTATGCTGCTAGTTTTAATATGCGATCAAGTAGTAAGCCCTAAGTTCAATCCTTAACATCGTTAGTTAACCCCATTTAATTAAATCTTCCACTTAATGGGTTTCAATCAAAGTCTCAACCCACAAATGAGGAGGGTGTCTACTGTTAAGTAATAACATAATAATGCATACTAAATCTACCCACATTAAATTTTAGATAAGATGGTGATGGTGCAAGCCTTAATGAATATAGAGTAGTTTTTATTATACTTTCATGCTCCCACTCACATGTAGGCTTAGACATTGACAAAAGTTATTAAATTGAAGAGTCAAATGACTAAGAAACATTTCTATGATCTCCCACCCATATGCCATTATAGTTAGATCCACAACCAACGAATCTAAAGGCTTATTCAAAACTTTCTTCACCTTTAAAAAGAAAAACACACGATGTAGTAGCTACTCCGTGCCTTTTGACAAATGAAGGCCCATTTAGAAACTTTATATGAGAAAAACTTAATAACATTATTACATTTACAATTCTTCAACAACTCTGATAATCATGAACATCAACTCTTCCTTCACAAGTAAGCAATAGTGTACATTATATAAAAAAAAATATCCATATTACCTCAAATACATTCTGCATTTGTTTCTCAGGCACGGCTCTTATTGCATCTTGCTGTTTCCTAGACCCATGGGTACGCATGACATAAGAAGGCAAAAAGAAGTAGGCACCCTTGTCATACCTGGAAAATTGATCAGAAAAAAAATAATAATAATAATAATCAGAAAAATCTGACCGGCTGCAGGCTGCTGGTACTTCCTTCCTTTGGTAAGGAAAGCCCAAAGGAACCCACCTTAATCAATTATATTGAGTCAAATGATGATTACCCATGAGGGTTTCCATCAGCATGAAACTTTATTTTGGTAAGTCTTCTAAAAAAGTATTTATAAGAAGAAATTTTCGAAGTGATAAAAGGAGATACAGCACAAAAGAAGCAAGGATACAGGATCCATCGGCATCCCAAATCAGAATGAGCTATTTACACCAATACCTTAATCAGATGTCACTCAATGCAAACAGAACTAGTAAATTAACATTCAAGGACATGGTAAACTCGAGTTTGCAGATATAGGTATGGATCTTATATTTTACTTTTAACATTTCCTTCTAATGTATGCAGAAAGATTGACTAAAGCCTGTCACATGAAAGTAATTGTATTAGGAATAAAATGATGACAAAGAGACCTGAGCTCAGAACTCCTCCCCAATCTCATGTAAATTATTAATTGAAAAAACGCCCAACTCATCTAAAAACTAGCTTATAGGCAAATCTACATGTTTATTTTCATTTCAAAAATAGCAAACATAAACAAAAGCAATTGCTCCAGTCCTTACCCTTTCCACTTTCTTGGAGGAACCAACATTGGCATGTATGGAGCCAACATATGTTTCGCCTGCATGAAACAAAATAAACAAAAAAACTTAGGGGAAAACTGAACAATTTCACTGCTAAGTACACAGGTCAATATTGATGCCACATAGAGTTTCAGTAATAAAACTTATTTTACCATAAGATTGATGTTACATGTTTCATGAAAATTCTCCGATAAGAGACTACCATCTCTCAAACTCACATTGGCAGGCTTTTGTGGAGTTCACATATATTTACTTTTTCATTTTTTGATATTACATTTATTTAACTTTAAAACTAAATAAAAGATTTAAATATGCTCCATTAAAGTCAAAGACAAATTTCCTACATACAATTGTCTAGGCCTAAAGAAAACGAAATTTAGTCTACATGACGCAAGAGTTCCCCCCAACATAAGTGGCAGATCAATGGACATAAAAATGCATTAAATTTTAAGGAAAAAAAAATTAAATCAAATCAGTCAGGACACAACAAAGAGGCTGCTTTACTTACACTTCTGTCAAGCTCTTTGAGAACCAATGGGTCACATTCTATTACACCATACCTTTTCAAAATCTTCCGCCTAATAGAAACCAAAATAATAATATCATTGATTAGTTACGCAAACAGCAGTAAAAGACAAAGATTATAATCTTCCATACATTTAAACAAAAGCATAAAAGTTACCATGAACCAAGCAATTAGAAATATTTTATTGAAACAACTGAGAAATGAACCTCACTTTTCAGTAAACCATAGTCAAAACAGCACAAAAGTTTGCTCTCGGTTTTTCTTTTTTTTTTAATTGCTTGGATTAATTATTCAATTTGGTAATGCTGTGACTGAAGGTGATGAATTGCTAAACTTTTTCTAACAATTGAACTTGAATATACTAAATACCCAAACAGCTGTTGACATAATTTCCCAGCTTTTAATCTTGACAGCCAGAAAATCATATTTCCTTTCCAAAGTCTTGACTGGGGTTAAGCTGACTAGAGGGAAGACTTCTTTTTCAACATAAAATGCACCATCTATTGCCCAAACAAAATCACATCAACATAATGGAAATTCATACACACAAGGAATAACAAAATTTTATACCCTGGATCCCTTTTTATCATTTTCAATTTGTGTGTAAATGCAGGGCGAACATCAGGAGGACCATCTGCTGATTGGCTGACAGGAGGTTGGACAAAAGCAGATTCAGTCAACAATTCTATCAAACAAGTCCCCAGCTGCAGATAACAGTAAAGAGGAAAAATTAAGGAATAGGTGAATGGAGCAAATTTGAATGGACTATTCTGCAAGTAAAAGGGGATAAGACCACAGCCACAAACCTTGGCCTGGGTATCTCGGCTCCAAGGTTCAAACTCCTCGTTTTTCACAAGCTTCTTAACCTCCTTAAATCTTTTTTGTTTTATCAAGTTATTAACACGTATACGATTCAACTCTATATCTTTGTTTAGATCCCCTTGAGAATCAATCGTGTCCTTTTTATGCTTCTTACTCTTCTCCAACAATCTCTGAACCATAACCTGAAATAACAGAAAAAATAGAGTCAACTCAGGGTACAGTAAAAGTAAATAGGAGATATCAACATAAAGACAATACTCGGAAGCAGAAATAAATTTCTGGACATAACAAAACATCATACAAATATGAAACAAGAATAACAGGTAGAGAAAGAAGAAGTAAAAATGATATAATCTGATGCCAAAAGTAAAATTAAAAAGAGAGTCCAGAAATACAACCTCATTTCATCATGAAGCAAATGAATACAAAAGTTCAACAAATAATATGCCCATCATCATATTATTACTTACAGAAAAAAAACAAAGTGGGACTGCAGCAACACATTTAAAATCAACATCACACTGAAAGCCATCTCACTAAAAATCTGAACCTATCAACTTAAAGATTATATCTTAATGGTTTCAACTTCCATATTTACCTTTCAATCCTTTTCTTAAGGAACCATCTGTCAGAATTTTAGTATTGAGATTTCATCATTTACCTAAGAAAACTGTGACATTACCAAGGACATGTCTACATGTGTTTCCATGCAACTATCATTCCACGCATCAGGTGTGCTAAAAAAGAAATCATTTCCTATTTATGTTGCATAGATAAACCAAATCACTACATCTCAAAGACAATGACATGTTCCAACACAACCATCATGGAAGTTGCTGGTAAATGAAATGCAATAGATAAGTTAATCAAACTGCACGATCCAGTTACAACTGCTTTTACCTTGAAAAGAGAAGTATGTCCATTAGACACTCAGAATTGCACCCCATAAGCACTATGTACCCAACCCAGCAGGGATAGACCTTATAACTTATAGTGTTTCCATGATTTTCCTTTCATGCCCTTCAAATACATTTTCCTTTTGTCTTTATTGGCCGCCATTGAATTTTCCTTAAAGCAGTGAATCAAAAACGTAATTTGCCATGAATTACAAAGTAGTGATTAGCATTTTTTTAGGCACGTCACTGTCAATTAATAAATTAATTAATGAAAACTATGAATTATTTTTTCTTTTTTTGGAGGTCATTAAGCTCCTTTGATGATGAATGAGTTCATTCTGTCAAATAGTCGAACTCGAACATACCAAGCGAGTAAATACATATTTGAATGTTTTCTCCCTCCCAAACACTTCAATTCAAACAAAGTGTTTCATGATGCAATCTTTTCTTCCTTCACCCCAACACCAACACCAATCAACCCCAAGCAGGCCTGCTGCCCTCGAATGTCCACACAAAAGAAACTTTATTCCAAGACCCCTTCATAGGCCTCTTGCCAGCACACCACCACCATCCATCTCTTAGGGGTGGAACTTAGAACAGAAAAAGGAAGAAGATTAGATTGTACGTGTGAAAGAGTTTAGTTACACTTTGCAGTGTGCAAAGATTCTTGTATATTGGCCAAGTCATGAATTCAGTATTGCAGAATGGGAATGACTGTCCAAAAGACACTGCCTCTTCATCCTTTATTACTAGACTACCTGCTCTAATAAGGCCTATAACGGTATGTACTATGATTCTCTAGGACCAAACTCATAATGGAAAAGAGGTGATCGGCCTCAATATTCTTCACAAATGCCATCAATTTATCACCATAAAAGCCACCACCCTTTGACCCCCCTATTGATGATGTCAACTGTTTACTGAATAACGAAAAGGTATTATTAGAAAGATCTACTTTTTCAAAGTGGATATAATTACTTTTCTGAGGGAATGTCCTTTAGGCAAAATCTAGTCAAAATATGGATCTTACTTCCCAAATTAGCACCAGGAAAATGACGTAAGTCAGGACAATGGTGCACATGGGCATGTATTGTCTCTATGCCAACAACTATATACTCAATGCAGCTGTAAGATTTTTTTTCTTTTTTGTTCATTAATGCATCTGTAATATGAAAATAATTATATATATCAATTTACAGGTAATAGGAATTGAAGACACGTTTCTAAGGTCATTTCCAAATGTTTTTCAGGAGAAATAACGAAAGCTAGTCGATATTTATGACAACATTGACCGATTCCACAGCATCCATGGCCTTTTCTAAAACCCTTTCTAGATTGACAAAGACATTTGTAATGCGTTCTCAACTCACCAACATAACACAGAAAACAAATTGTCGACAAAATTCTCTGAAATAGTTTGATCATCGACTTATTTTACATATGGCAATAAATTTTAAATATAGCAATGGTATTTTTTTTTTAACAAAAATGATTTTTATAAGAAAACTTGACAAGATAACTGGAGAGGAAAATGTTAATGCATTTGGAATAAAGAGAAGGTAAGAAGTAGCAAGATTAAATATAATTTATCCATAACCCTCTCATTCACATTTTCTTTTGTTTGAAACCCTATGAAAGTTTCCTCTTCCTTGTTTTAATTGTATTGATAAATACTCAACATTCCAATTTCTAAATGACTAGATATGTAATGCAGCCTATATTTGCTGGCAAAACCTATCCTACAATCAGCGCTCAAAGATCCTAAAAGAACATTGCATTCAAAATCACCTCCCAGCAGAAATATACTTAGCACCACTATCGTCTTCAAATCATAAATTTATCATAAACAATGAATTCATTTCCACTTTAATGACACCAAACCCAACTCACCTCCTGCTCAATAGCCATCCCAACCTGAACAGCAGCATGAACAAGCTCAACACAACCATCCATATGTCCCATCATAACCAATGCCATAATCTTATGCATAACAATAACCGCCATTTTCTCGGACGACAACAAATCTATATGCGGTGCATAAGCAGCCTTATTCTTCTTACTCCTCTGACGCTTCTGCTCCTTCAATATAGCCTCTCTTAAAGGCTCAAACCAACCCAAGAACAAAGCCTTTACATGTGGCAAGTTTGGCGCGAGCATCCTATCCCTCATTTCTCTCTCTAACTCCCTATATTCTTCCACCATTTTCTCCCAAGCCTCAGTCTCAGCTCTAATCTGCCTCTTTCGTAATAAAGTATACTTTCTCTTCTCAATCTCTCTAAACTGAAGTTTGATTTCTTGTTTAGTCCTTTTATACACGTTCTTGAGAAATATAGGATATATCCAAGGTGGGTCTTGGACAAAAATACTGGGTCTTGAGTCCCGGTAAGTAATTTGATAAATTTGGTTACTGGGCATGTATAGAGGTGGTGTATTTTCTAGGGTTTCGGTGCAGCTGTTGTCGGTAAAAGAGTCTTTTAAGGGGTTGAGGTGGATTGGCTTTGAAGAGGACCTGAGATTGAGAGGAAATGAAGAAGAAGAGGAAGAAGAAGAAGAATCTGAAGAGGAGGCGTGGTGGCAGATGAATAAAGGGGATTTGAGAGATGGGATTTTGGTTTTGGAGTATCTGAGGCGATGGGTTGAAGAAGAAGGTGGAGACAAAGAGGCAGTGGAAGAAGCCATTGGAGGTTTAGAGGTAGAGATAAGAGAGAGAGAGAAGAATGAGAGTTTCGGCAGAGCAGGGCAAGTAGAAACCTCTGCAAAACCTTAGATATGGAAGATATTTTAAAATATTTCCTAACCGAAATAAAATGTCCAATTTTTCCGATAACCATTTCTTCTTTTTTTTTTTCTTTTTTTCCATTTATAGCTTGTATTGATTAACTTTATATATAATCTACATATAATGTACAATAATATGTACAATATCTTATAAATAAAATGTTATAATAATACTTTCTAATAAATCATATATGCATTTACATAAAATATATATAACTATGTACATATTTAACATAATATCTACATATAATGTTACAAATATAATACTATATGACATACTACATATATTTACATAGCATATATATTAATATACATATTTAACATATTATGTATATAATTTTACAAGAACATCTATAGAGTATATCTATATATAATGTGACAAATATAATGTTAGAATACTATGTGAATATAATGTTATAAAACAACATGACATATTATATCTATTTATATAACATATATAATTGTAGAAATATAATTAACACTATTAATTATTATTTACCTTATTCGAAGGGCATTACAGTGTAGATTGGTTTAGATCCTTAAAGAGATATTGGAGCTCAAGGAGTACTATAGCCTAGAGAGATCAAACTAAGCATACTTAGGCCCTTGACCACTATGTTGCTAGAGATTATGAACTATCTAATTTGAGTATTGGCCCATCAGATTGCTCCTAAAAAGAGAGTTATCAATTTTAATAAGTTTGCTCAGCAAATCAATGACTTTGATCCGAGAAGGGAAGACTTCTTGGTTACTGATAGATGGATGGGGGATTTAAAGAGTACCTTCATTGCTTTCCATGGGCTTGATAAGAGAAAAGTTTATTATACTACTTATAAGTTGAAAGGGGCCGTTGTTGCTTAGTGGACTAGTAAGCCTAGGTGAATAAAGGAGTCGCTCACCTCACAAGAGTTCAAGAATCTGTCTTATGCTAAGTTTTTCCCTACCGGTGTGAGAGACCATTTATAGGATGCTTACTTCAGTTACCAGTAGGGTCACAAGTTAATAGAGGAGTATGAGGTCGAGATGAGCCGCTTGTTTAGGTTTCTACCACCAGTTATGAGGGCAAATGATGGGGCTAGAGCCCTTAGGTTTCTAGGTAGTTTAGAGCTAAAGTTGCAAAGAGCGGTTGATGTGTTTTAGTCGGAGAGTATGAAGAGAATGTTGCGAAGGTAAAGCATATGGAAAAGAATCTGAAGATAAAGAAGGACACCCTAGCAAGTCAATTTAGTTTCGTAATAGGAAAAAGGGTTGCTTCTAGAGATGTAGAGTGGGAAGAAGCCTCAAGTGATGACCAAGGTAATAAGTAGAGCACTTCCTCTTGTTTAAATTAAAGCCCTACCTCCAGCTCTTCTAGCACTAATACCTCTTACTATTAAGTACACCGGGTGTTATGGACCTTATGAGATAGAGGTTTGTAGGTAGCTAGCAGGTGCTTGCTTTTCTTGTTGTAAGACCAGTCATTTTAATAAAGACTATACTAACAAGTCTTTTTGCCATATAAGTACTCAAAGAGGATACACTGCTACAGCTTGTACTGAGAGATCCGTAGGGGGAATCGGCCAGTGCAAGCCAACAAGCTGTTAAGCCTCTAACTAAGGCACTAATCGGGCGACAGCAAACTGGTAAATAGAGACAGAGAGCCCTAGTGAGGCTATTTGCACTGCATTATCAACTCCAAGACTTACTTAATGAGGATACTATTACAGGTACGCTCCTTATACATTCCCATAGTGCATATGCTTTGTTTGACACTAGTGCTACAAATTCTTGTATCTCTAAGTCATTTATGTGTGCTTGTGATTTGATTCTTGAGTTTTCGACTAGATCTTTGAATGTTTGTACACCTTTGGGAGTTGGGAAAGCTTTGGAGAGGATGTGTCGAGGGCTTAGTGTAAAAGTGGAAGGCAAAGTGTTGCCAGCAGATTTTTTGGTTCTAAGTATATATGAGTTTAATGTTATTTTAGGTATGGATTAGTTGGCAAAGTATTAGGCTATTATTGATTGTTGCGATGTGGTGTACTTTAAACGATTGGAGTGAGTTTAGCTATAAATTGGGTGCTCAGAAGCCGATTATGTTGCCTACTTATGAGTGATGGGAAAAAGGGAGGATTATAACTATATCGTTGGAGGGTAAGGAACCTATGAAGTTTGAGCAAACCCCTATGGTGAATGAGTTTACCGAAGTGTTTCTTAAAGAGTTACCAAGGCCACCACCTAAGAGGAAAATTGAGTTCTACATTGACTTAATGCCTAAAACCACTCCTATTTCAAAGCAAGTATATAGGATGGTTATAGCCGAGCTAATGGAGTTGAAGAAGTAATTGCAAAATTTGCAAGAGAAAGGGTTTATCATACAACGTACTTCCCCTTAGGGAGCTCTGGTTTTGTTTGTTAAGAAGAAGGACGACAATATGAGGCTTTGTATTAATTATCGAGAGTTGAACCGAGTCACAATTAAGAACAAGTATCTACTTCCTAGAATTGATGATTTGTTTGATCAATTACAAGGAGCCTAAGTGTTTTCTAAGATTGATTTAAGGTTTAGATACCATGAATTAAGGATTAAAGAAAAGGACATACAACAGATTGCCTTTAAGATAAGATATGGATACTTCAAGTTCGTAATGTTGCCTTTTGGGCTGACTAGTACCCCAACGGCCTTCATAGATCTAATAAATCATGTGTTTAGAGACTTTTTGGACAAGTTTGTTATTGTGTTTATAGATGATATCTTGATTTATTCTTAAAGCAAGGAAGAGCATGAAGAACACTTGAGGTTAGTTTTAGGCTAGCTAAAGGAATAGTAATTGTTTACAAAGTTCTCAAAGTATAAGTTTTAGCTTGAGTGTGTCGTGTTTTTGGGTCATGTAGTGGATAAGGATGGGATATTTGTGGATCCAGCAAAGATAAAGGCAATGGTAGATTGGTAGAGACTGAAGTCAATGACTGAGATCTGAAGCTTCTTCGGACTAGTAAGGTATTATTGAAGATTTATTAAGAGTTTCTCTAGTTTAGCAACACCACTCGTAAGACTAATTATGAAGGGTGTGAAGTTTGATTAAGATGACCACTGTGAAGCAAGTTTCTAGAAGTTAAAGGAAAAGTTAAGTATAGCCTTAGTACTAACTTTGCCTAAGAGTAAGGAAGAGTTTACTATTTTTAACGATGCATCAAGTTAGGGTTTGAGTTACATGTTGATGCAAAATGGGAAGGTAATTGCTTATGCCTCTAGATATCTTAAGCCTTATGAGAAGTATTATTCGACTCACAATTTAGAGTTAGTAGCGGTGGTTTTGGATTTGAAGTTATAGAGACACTATATGTATGGTAAAAAGTGCAAGATTTTCACAAATCATAAGAGTTTGAAGTACATCTTCACCCAAAAAGAGTTGAATATGAGATAGCGTAAGTGGTTGGAGTTGATCAAAGACTATGGTATGGATATTTAGTATCACCTAGGAAAGGCAAATGTGGTGGCTAATGCACTTAGCAGGAAGAAATAAGGTAATATTACGACCTTGATTGCTACTCAAAAGCATTTGCTTGAGGATATGTACAAGATGGACTTAAAAGTTGTAACTAGGGAAGTTGGAGCAAAACTAACAAGTTTGCACGTCCAATCGACTTTAGTGGACCGAGTTAAAGCAATTTAGTTAGAGAATTAGGAGATCCTAGACTTAAAGAGTAAAGTAGAGCATAGTTTAGCACTTAAGTTTAGGTTGGACATTGATAGAATCTTAAGATATGAGATAAGATTATGCTTATTAAGGGATTCAAAGTTGAAAAAGGAAGTGTTGCAAGAGGCCTACTATTTGGCATATTTGGTTCACTTTAGAAGCACTAAGATGTACAAAGATTTGAAGCGTCACTATTGGTGGAGGAATATGAAGTATGATATAGCAGAGTTTATTTCATAGTGTCCTACCTGTTAGAGGGTTAAGTTTAAGTATAAGAGATCAGTAAGGGAGTTACAACTTTTGCCAATACCAGAATGGAAATGAAAACACATCACTATGGATTTTCTCACTCACCTCCTAAAGACCAAAGATAAACATGATGTAGTTTAGGTAATTGTAGATAAGTTAACCAAGACAGCTCACTTCATACTAATCAATATCGGATATAAAATAAAGAGGTTGGCAAGCGATTACGACCATCATATAGTTCAGCTACATAGGATACCTATGTCAATAACTTCAGATAGGGATACTTACTTTGTAAGTAAGTTTTGGAGGAGTCTATAGAAAGAATTGGGTACCAAGCTTTAGTTTAGCACAATTTTTCATCCCCAAACAGATAGAACGTTTGAGAAGACTATTTAGATCTTAGAGGACAAGTCAAGAGCTTATGTTTTGGATTTTTACGGGAATTAGGACAAGCATCTTCCATTGGTAGAGTTCTCTTACAACAATAATTACCAAGTGACAATTTAAATGGTACCATTTGAGGCCTTATATGGTAAGAAGTGTAGATCTCCCATCCACTGAGATGAAGTGGGTGAAAGACAGCTTTTGGGACTAGATTTGGTATAAGAAAATGTTGATAAGCTTAGGGTTATATAACAAAAGATGCTAGTAGCTCGGAGTAAGCAAAAAACTATACAGATAGAAGAAGAAGGCCTTTAGAGTTTCAAGTGGGAGATCAAGTCTTATTGAAAATTTCACCAATCAAAGTAGTAATCAGATTCAAACTATGAGAAAAGTTAAGCCCTAGAATCATTGGTCCTTTTGAAGTACTTAAGCGAATTAGAAAAGTGGCTTACCATTTAGCTTTGCCAATAGTTTTAAAGGTGTAGACGATGTCTTCCACGTATCATTGTTGAAGAAGTTTATACCAAAGTAGGATCAAAGACTAGAAGATGTAGCTACGCCCATTATGGATTTGAAGTCTCTGGACTTGCAACTGAATTTCACTACTAAAGGAAGATCTCTTAAGATTGTTGATAGGATGGTTCATGAATTAAGAAAAAGAGCAATTCCCTATATGAAGATTTAATAGGAGGAACTGTAAGCTTCCAAAATTGAGTTTAGGATAACTGAGCTCAGATTTAGGGCTTTTAGGGTAACTTATCCAATTGAGCCCAAACTTTGCAACTAGAATGAAAAAGTTAGTCGAGATATTACAGTGAAGTTAGATTTTAGTAATAATGATCCGAAATCCCAATTTTGCCCTTAGAAATTGGAGTATTTACTAAAGCCTTAAAATGTTCAGAACTCCTAAAATTGAACTTAGATTGCAACGAGAACTTAGAGATAAGTTAATTGAGCTATAAAATGAGATAATGTAGTATAATTTACTATAAAAAAATACACGTAATTTTTTAGTATACCCGGTACAAATAATAATTATACTCGTAAATTAACTTTAAATTGAGTAATTATATATATATTGTGTTGAATTCATGAAATTAACCTTAGAATGTATCCTAAAAAAATAAAAGATATGCTAGAAACTTAATTATATGAGTGAAGTTATATATTTCACGTGTTATTTACATAAGATATAACTTAGTATATTAATTAAATAATTAATTCTAACATATAATATTTATATTTAAGTAATTATTTAATAAAAGAAAAAGAAAAATTAAATAAATAACATTGGAAGGAGGCGTGGCAGGAGGATGAAATTGCAATGCTGATTCAAAAGGTAAAGGTGTAATATTTGGACACCTCATGCAAAAAAAAAAAAAAGAAATTGGAAAAGAAAATATGAATTAAATAAAGGAAAAACCCTTAAACCGACTTTGAGGCACTATAAAAAGCCAAGATCATCAGACAAGATAGTTTTAGCAATTTAGAATCAGAGAAAATCAGAAAGAAAAATTAGAAAAAATCGTAGAAAAAAAAACAGAAAAATTAGTGAAAGTGTGGAAACCTAACCTAGAGTAGATCTGCTGTGAAACCCAGCCAACCCCACACAGTCCACCCACCGCGCCAGCCGTCCGACAACCGCCCAGCCGCCGCCGGCCACCGGAGCACCCAAGAACACCAAGGTCAAATTTCTGCCCTGTTTTTCAATAATTTCTAAAAAATAGTAAATCCGCCCAGAAAATTATGAAAAAAATTACACTTAGGTTATTTTAGACATGCTTTCATGTGATATTTTTATTTTTTAAAAATTCGTAATATTTAATATACTTTATTAAGAAATCTGTAATTCATCCGAATATATATTAGTGAAATAAATATACTATATGATGTTGTTTCTAGCTGAAAATTTTTGTGTAGGATGTGTATGATATGTGGGTAATTGCTACGTAGCCCAAATTTTTATTTGAATAATTTTAATATTTATTGAATTTTTAGGCTTGAAATTGGTTCGAAAATAGGCTGAAATTATGAATTTAATAGGAAATTATGAAATTAATTGATGAAATGGACATGTACTGATCTATAATAAATAATAATGGTATTGAGTCAGATTGGAATTAATTGATGCTAAAAGAATTATAATTGGATAATTTATCAAATTTAGGGGTAAAATCGTCAATACGAAAATATAGGCAATAGGTCGAAAACTTGAAACCGAGTGATAATTGAATTCCCTATATTTTTAGAAGTCCATAGAAATTTTCGAGGAATTATTAGGTAATCCGAACTATTTACTACGAATTTATTAAGTAAAATAGCTTAAATTACAAGTCGGGGTGTATTTGTAATATTAATAGACTAAAATGAGTAAAATACTTAAATAAAACCTATATATAGGATTGCCGGTCGAATTGGGTTAAATAGAGATTTTATTACAATTATTAATATTTTCTGATCGGGATGTACTTTAGGTATATTAAAAATTGAATAATACTTATATTATCACAATATAAGGACAAATTGGATAAAATATAATTTAAAACTGTAAATTTCGCATAATACGGTCGTTTTTATATAATTATGTATAATTGTATTAAAAATTCAAACTACCCGTTAAAATCCATCTCTAGGAACAGGACTCATAAGATGTGTCGTTAAGTCTATACGAACTCAATGACACTAGTTTTGTTGAAATCGGATAACCTTAAGCAAACTAGCTTATATCTATAACATATTCAAGAATATACACATTTCGGTAACTCTACCGGAATCAAAACGTGAATTAATAAATAAAAAGTATGTTTCGATATGATCAAAACGATATATAATACGTAATAGTAAATATGATGTACAATGTTAATAATTAATAATTTAATAACATGACTGTATATTATGGAAATAATATATATATATATATATATGTTTTAGATTAAACCCTAATGTTTTCGTAATTATTACGAAAACTAAATTTAGACCTTTTGTGTAATTAGGACCTTCCAAAGATGGCTGACAATTCAAGTCAGAAATAACGAACGTCTGAACAAGTAAGTTAGGATGGTAGCTTCGCCGCTGTTTGGGTACTATTTTAAAAGTATCCGGAGACCCAAGAGTACTTCTGGTTGTGTTTGCAGTTAGATGATTATGCGCATGCTATGTGTGTGAATGATACTCTGTTGTGACAGGAGTTCAACTCCTTGGTGTGCTGTTCTGCATATTTGCATGAATTCTGTATTGTGTGAACTTATTGGTCACCCCTGATTATCTCTAATGATTATTCGACTAAAGTGTAATTGGTCACGCATAATCACCCGTTAGGGGAAACGATTAAGAGTGTTAAGCCAAACACCGACTTCCTTCGATGAGGATAGCTGAAATGGTCCTTTCCCCATCCTTAGTCGAACTAAGTGATAGGCGAGGAGGTCGCGGCAAGGTTGGGGGCCGTGGTTCGAAGGCGGTCTTGGGAGGGGGGTGTTCTCCATTGCACAAGCCCGGGTTTGGTTTAACTTGAGTCGCGATGAAACTCCTCAATCCGGGTTGGAGCGGATGAAATTTCTCTAACCTCACAATGGACCGGTTAACACTGTGCGATGTTTTCATTTGAGTGATTGCATTGCATTTCATCATAATTATTAACCTTATTTGTGATTGTATAGTACTCTTCTGACTCCGCCCCACTTACTGAGCTAGTTGTGCTCACACCCCTACAGACTCTTTTGTAGGTGCTGAGTGAAGGTAAAGATGTTTCGGTACCACCGTTCTCAGGTTAGTGTGCTGTTGTGTGGGAAAGTGAGGAACGAGGAATTTAACTGAACCAGAGCTTTTGCTTTGTCTTTAAGTTTTGAAGAAAACTAAATGGGAATTCCCTGGGAGCGCACTAGTTTTCTAACTTATTGTATATAAATCGTATAACCTGTGGTTTTTAAAAGACTCTGATTGTAATCTTTACCCTTGGATGTGAAATGTTGTATAATTACTGTTGTAGTACTAAACTACAGATTGTATAGAACAAGTATTTTGTAAAAGCTCTACCACAGGTTTGGATATTAACAGATGTCAGAACAGACGTTTCAAGCTGGTTGAGTTGTGCGCCTTGTGTAAACTGCGTCTACGATAGCAGCTGTGAGGTTAGCTTCTATCTTAGATTAGTTTACACGGCGGGACTGTTATGACTCTTCTTGTTCGGGGCGTGACAGGAACCACTTGAGTGTGAGGCCACTTGAGAGTTAGAGAACAACATGAGGCGAAAGTATCCTAAGTTGTTCTCATATTCAAGTAAATTTTTGGGACAAAAATTTCCCAAAAGAGGGGGGTGAGGAGGTTAATGGGGAGGAAGATACAATACATCAAGAAATTGTTTTGAAAAACAAAGGTATTTTGGGCATTCCTAAAAGCTCTTAAAACCTTAACCTTAACCTGCCTCTTTTTGCTTAAACCTTACTATTTGCCTCTTTAAGACTAAAACAATCCTCTTTTGGTAGAAAATTAAAGGCTCTTCTCCAAAACCCTACCTTAAGAGGAAGATACAAGTGTTTAAGGTAAGAACATTGAAGCTTAAGCCTAAGCAAGTTCATGTCAAGCTTCATAGCCCTCTGAATCTTCTTGTTTCTTATAGTTTATAGCTAGTTTCTAAGAGATTTAGGTTAGGATTATTGATTATCTTCAAGTGACAACTCATTTGTGTATATAAGGTGAGTATAATGGAAGTTCTTGAAGTTAAACTTGGTTTTCTTCTTGGTTTAGTGTTTGGGAGAAGTTAAACTTGGGATTTTATTAAGGATTCAATCTAAAATCATGTGTTATTCAGATTGTAGGAGGTGCATTTCTTCATTTCCAAGTAAGTGCTTTAAGTAATTATTCTCAGTCTCGATTTGTTGGATTAAACATCTATTATTAGGGTTGAACATTGAGGTTTTAGCTTAATTTTAGGGTTGTGAATCATTAGTCTATTGTACTTTAAGTCAGGATTAGAGAAAGTATAAGTTATGATAAGGATTTAGTTGATTTATGTTAAGTTCAATGGTGTTTTATTTTATAGAATTGCAAAACAAAAGCAAGGTGTTTGGATGCCTTGCCATGTAATGTTTGGATGCTAGGCCTCTGTGTTATACAGAAGGGTAATGTCCAGACGCTATTCTCTATAGCTTTGGATACTATGTCATGTTATAGCTATTTTGCTTTCCAAGTTGCTTTTCGATCAAAATTTAGCTCAACCGACCCCTTGTTTAGCCTTTTTACCTCCAAAAGTTCTAATCTTTAATCAAGAAACTAAAGTTTAAGAAATAATTTCAAGTGATTTGTTACTTGGCTTAAGAGTTGTAATTTAATGAGATGAGGACCTTCTTTGAGAAGTATGATAGAGATATGAGGAATTAAGCTAATTACATTATCTTTGGGTTAGGTTTTGGTGTCTCTTACTTTAGCTTTCCCTTACCAAGACCGTTTAATTGTTAAGGACTCAAGCATATGGTGTTACTTGTTTACTTATGCTTACTAGTTCTTAGTATGAAAACCGTACTAACTTATAATCAACTTAATTGACCTTGATTACTAGTTATGCTTAATTCACTGGCTCTAGGAGCTATTATAGCAAATCCTTAGAGAAACAACTACTAATCATATGTGAAGTTTCCCTATTAAACTCATGTATGGGATGATGCAACTAGAATTTTAGGATTTTTAGACTTTAGACTCGAATGTAAAAGGACTTAAAGGAAAACATATATTTATATCCACCTAAGAATGTAAAAAAGATCAAGGTGTGGCGGAGTCATCAATATTCCTTTGATGTTTACGGATCTAATTTAAAGATAATTAAAATATTGCTTACTTATACTTGACCTAGTTTGCATTATATGTATGTAAATGTTTTCGGCTTGGCATCCGTATGTATTTGTGCACTCGTACTAAGTTTTAACTTATTCTTCATTCTTTTTCAAGTATAGGGATGGAGAAGTATCTTATTTATGAGGAGCCATTTATGAGGAGAAGGGTGTCGGGTATTTGTATTTCTATGATGATTGATGAGTTGGGATAACTTATTATTGATGGATTGTTGGAGTTCGTGTATTTATGAGGACTTCTAGCATTTTTTTGTACTTATATTTTGCTTAAAGAGTTGGAAGTTTAAGAGATGGTTCCCTTTTAAAGTTTATTTGTCATATGATACCTGTAGATCATAGAGCTTGTAGACTCTTGATGCACTATGACTCGATTTCCATTTTGATGGGTTTTATATGTTGATATTATCACTCTTATGAGAAGTTAAGTTGAATTATGTGGTAGATTTTATCAAGAAAGTACTGGTGGATTTAGAAGCCTTAACATATTTCGGGCTAACTAAAATATATGGTGGGTTGTAATGCTCTTTTAAGGTCCTAAGGCTTTACAAAATGTCACGTTATATATAGATATAGTTTATAGATGGTCTTGTAACATTAGATATATAAAATGTTAAATATGTATATAATTATATATGCTATGTAAATATATGTAATATGTCATATAGTATTATGTTAAATATGTACGTAGTTATATATTTTATGTAAATGCATATTTGATTTATTCAATAGTATTATTATAACATTATATTTATACAGTATTGTATACATTATTGTACATTACATATATATATAAGTCTCATTTGATTACTCAAAATTTATAAAACTGGGTTGGACAAATTTTTTTCTTCCTTAATGTTTAGTTTACAATTTGAGCTTAATTACTAGATAAGAAATGGTACGAAAGATTGAACTAAATGCTTAAGATCTGATCTATTTAAAATATGGTATAAAAGTTAACTTCATTGAAAAAAAATATTGAAGATATAAATGTAACTAAATAAATATTATACAATATAGAGAGTATAAATATTATACAATATTTAAAATTTATACTTTTAAATAATATAAAATATAATTAAATAAATATTAGACAATATTGAGAGTATAAATGTCAAAAGTAAAATATTGGATCTAGTAAGATATCACAAAAATTTGTATTTAGTACTATACAAACCAAATATAGTAAGATAATGTCGTACTGTTGTGTACTTTTTATACTTGTGCTGTCAAATTTTTCTTATCCTGCCTAGTTTCAGTAACTAAACACCTCCATAATATGTTATAAAGTATTATGACATTATATTATAGCATTATATATGAATAGTATATATCATTATATATTTAACAAGTTAAATATGTACATAATTATACATGATATGTAAATATCATTCTATATATACACATATATATAAATGCATACTTAATGCCAAATATTATATAGTATTACAATATTATAACACTTGATATGTATATATATTATCTCAAATATTTATATAATTATATGTTTTCTATAAATATATGTAATATGTTATACATCTGTGTATACATATTGCTAATATTTAATGCCTTAGTTTAATTGTCTTTATAAGTTTTTTATAAAGTATTGCATTAAATGTTCCATATAAGACCCTTTGATGATAATGAATCATATGTGCTTAATGTTATCGATCAAAATAAAAGGAAATTTCACTAAACTCAAAATCCTGATCAGAATGGTAAAAGTATCACTCAAAACATGTATCACTCAAAACTTATATTAGAAGTGAAGAATCATGAAGCAGAAGTAAAACCAAAATTATAAGATGAAAGAAGAAAAGAAAAGTCTAAACAAAATGTGAAAGAAGGATATTTCATAAGTTAAAGAAACATTAGAAAACGAGTAGCAACAATTTGAATTAGAAGCTTTGAGTGTGCGACAAATGGAAAGAAGATTCATAAGCTAAACGAAAAGTAAAGAAACATGTAGACACCTAATTTTTGTCCCACTTTTATTTTTCAAATTAGGTTATAGGGTTCTGAATTAGAAAAAGTTCAAAAAAATAGAAAATTAAATAAAGCAAAAAAAAAAATGATGAAAGTTAGAAAAAATAGGAATTCTAGAAAAATATAAAAAAATAGGAAGATAGGAAAAAATGCAAAAAATAAGAAATTTAGAAAAAAGTACAAAAAAATAAGAAATTTGAAAAGTCATAAAATAAAATAGAGAATTTAGAAAATAATAAATTTTTAGATTATTTAAATAGAATATAATTTTAATTTAAATAGTTTTGAATAAAAGGCTATTAAGTCCACGCTTAAATTTAAATCTAGCTTAGGTTAACTTGGTCCATGTGTGCAATTAATTATATATATGGATAAGGAAAAACTAATAACTCAGCTAGATAAGCATTTGGACTTGATATTGCATATGACTTGGAGATCTTAGGTTCAATCCATAGAAGGTGCAAAATGTATCTTTTATTTTCTTTTCTTATTTTATCACCATATCATCGCCATATCGTCGCCACGTCATTTGCCAACTCACTTCTAAGTGTAGTAGATACACTCCGACACACTCCGATATATTCATATACGCGCAGCTATATATTTGGCACCACATGTTGTCCAGGTTCATCCAATCCAAAAATAGAAGAAAATCATATTCTATTTAATTTTTTCCATCTTTTAACTCGACTGTAACACCTATAAATAGGGGTCTATTCTTCATTTTCAAAACAAAACAAAAACTTCGAAACATCATAGAAAAACAAAAATCGAAGTTTCCTCTCTCTAGCACGATTCCTCTCTCTCTAGGATAGCATTCCCTACGGTGTTTATACGAAAACCACCACCCATTTAATTTTTTCCATCTTTAACTCGATCATAATACCTATAAATAGGGGTCTATTCTTCATTTTCAAAACAAAACAAAAACTTTGAAACATCATAGAAAAACAAAAATCGAAGTTTCCTCTCTCTGGCACAATTCCTCTCTCTCTAGGATAGCATTCCCTACGGTGTTTATACGAAAACTACCACCATCAGATTTCTCGAACCGACTAAGCTGATCCAAGCCAACCAAGTCGAAATGAGTCGACCGAGCCAAAGTAAGCTGACCGAGCCATTCGAGCTAATTTGAGCCGACCTAGTTTTTCTTTTTTCTTTTTTATTTATTTATTTATAAATGTTATAAAATGAGAAAAAAAAAGAAAAAAGAATGAAAAAAAGAAATATAAGAAAAAAGAAAAAGAAAAAAAAAGAGAGAAAAGAAGTAGTCTATTTATTTATAGAAATAGATAGAATAAGTATAAAAAAATAATAAAAATAAATAAATAAGTTAGTAAAAAAAATCGTTTTGACACTTAGAAAAATTAAGTTTTCTAAAAATGAATGAAAATAAATAAATCAATTTTCAAATTAGAATCATTTAGAATTTCCAAAAATAAAATCCAACTTAGAACTCCTTATAATCTTTTCTCAAATCAACTCAAAATGAGTAAAAACGTAAACCCAGCAATTTTTCCAAAGTTAAAATCAATCAACCCGCTATATTTTCATTAAAAGAACTACGTATGTCTGATCTCGAATAATAGGTACATAGGTACCCGTACGCAAGTATGGGGCAACTTAAAACATGAAAAGTTTTATTTTTTCTATTTTTAGATATTTATGTAAATTAATCAATTTAGTCGCATGTATCATAATTAAATGTTTTTTAAAAATTAAAAATGGTATATTTGAAAAGTGAAGTTAAATTCGAAAAGTTAAAAGTGGTACCCGTTTAGAGTTTAATAAATTAGCCCCCGGATCCAGATCTCTAGTTTTTAAAAAACTGTATTTATAACTTGGTTTTTTAATCGATAAACCGGTAGCTAAGTTATAACCAATTCACCCATCCCTTTTCCTGACTTCAGTCGGGTGGCGACTCTAAATCTTTTCAAGTTGGAAAAAATGATATTCTTTAAATCCTAATCGAGGGTCAATATTAAACGGGTAAGGTTTAGTATTGATTGGTTTAGAAAAAACCTAATTTTATAAAAAAAAACCAAGAGGATAAAAAACCAGGCTCAACAAAATGTTAAAGACTGATTAGTTTCATAAGATAGTAAAGAAAGTTTAGCAACTTTAGAAGAGAAATAGATGTTTAGAAGCAATGTTTATTCCCAACAAAAAAAAAAAAAAGAAGCTACTTAAGAAGCACAAATAGAATCTACTTAAGGAGAGAGAACATAAGGCAACTCATTATGCAAATTACAGGTTAAGATCCACCACACAAGAGAAGATATACTTAGGTAACATATGTGATCTTCCAAGAGATACCTAACATAATGATTCATATGATTAAGCATGAAGAAAATCACATAAATATTGGAAAGAAAGAAGACATACTTTGTATAAGGTGAAAAAGTGGAAAGAATAAACAATACGTATCTTTGACAATTAAGTAGATTTAAAGACAAAACAAAGTGAGAATTGCAAATATATGAAGACAAAAACTATACAATGTCTAAACCAAGAACATGCCAATTAAATGTTAGAATATAGTCTATTTAAAAAGACTAGAGACTCGAAAACATAACGAAGAATATGAAGAACAACAAAAGAGAAAACATAACAAGCTAAATAAGTGATTTTCGTACTTTGAGAAAAACAAGGTTTGTGTGGAATGAGCTAAAGTGTCAACTATGTCGTGAGAGATTGAGAAATTGAAATAAAGTATGAAAAATCCTACTATAATACTCAAAAACAGCAACTAAACTCTTTAAATTTAATGAAGTACTATTTAAGAGAATAGTGAGGAAAATTTTATAAACTTATGTATTTTTGTAATATAAATGATGAGGTAAGGTAGGGTCGTACAAACTGTACACCCATTTTCTTCCAAATAGTGAAAATTCTAGGTGTAAAGGACCTAATCCTTAGCACCAGGTGTTAGAAGAGTGACTTAAGCATAAGAAAGAATCATTATATATCGATTGCCTAATTTTTAAATCTCTTAAATATTTTTTTTTCAATACTTTATATTGCTTGTTTAATTGCATTGACATATTCTTAATATTAGACTTCTACACACATTCTTGATTATTCACTAGAATTAACATTTTGTATTAGGGCTTAGTCTATCTAAAGTAAAGCTTAGTTATATCGCTATTTCTAATACCTTACTTAATATCCAACTACACTAAATAATGAGTAATTTATCAAAATAGTTTGCTAAAAGAAAAATTAGAAACATATTCCCTTTTCGAAATATGATTAAAATATTATCTTTATATCATTTATATTTAGTAATGGAAAATGTTTTGGAAACCAAAACTAACAATATAGTTGCAAGAAGTAGTCAACCAAAAAGGAAGCACAGAATAATCCTCTTTGATTGTCGAAACCTAAGGCATGATCAAATCTATGTTCCCATCGCTAAAAGCCGAGCTCAAGGCCTTTAGGGCTTAATCAGTGTATCTCGAAACAAGTTTCCCTATCCTTTATTAGGCCTTTACTACTTCTTAAGACCCTAATACTAGTTGTTCATCTAAGTAAGGATAAATTCGAACCTGTTTATAAACATTTTGAGCTCTCCCCAACACAACATGTGTAATTCCCAACATCTAAGCTAACCTTATCCATGTTAAAGCCGATTACCTATCTATTCTCGCTTGTCTATAAACCTTTCGAGCTCTCCCTAAAACAACATTCGTAATTCCTAACATCTAAGCTAACCTTATCCGTGTTAAAGCTGACCACCTATCTATTCTTGCCTTGTTTGAGTTATTTCTATAGGTCACCAACTTATTGGAAGACTTAGCACTCAATCCCTACCTAGAGCAAAAATATTCCCTTTTTCACTTTTTGTCAGAGCAACCCTTCTAGAGTTGATACGTGTAACATATACAAATCCTAAGGATGATTCTCTTGACATTCTTTCTTTTTGTCTTTTCCTCATTTTACCTTATAATTTCATAATGTCTACATATACGGCTGAGTATATAAGACCTCACCTTGTAAGAGTTACATTATTCATCTTCCTTATTGAATATTGAAAATATATTTTCTCTTAAGAAATCCTATCTTGAGCTTAATACTCTTCTTTACTCCTTTAACAAGAACAATAGCCTTAGTGAGCATTTGCATGTAATAACAAATGTTGATTAGATTGTATAAGACTTAGTGGTGTGTAATGTAAATTAAGTAGCTTGTGGACTGCTAACCCCTTATTCTTCAACCTACTATTATTGTGTTTGTGCGTGTTTTGGTACCTCCATGTGTTTGACCCCCAAATGTACCATCTTTCTAATATCAAAGCATCCATGTTCTAAGAAGGGTGTTACTAAACTTGCTTTGCTACTTTGAGTATCGGTGACAATAGAGATTAAACAAAATGTTTGAACAAAATGTGAAAGAAGAATATTTTAGAAGGTAAAGAAACATTATAAGACAAGTAACAATAAAGATTGAACCAAAAGCTTTGAGTACGCCAAAAATTTAATGAAGTTTCAAAAACTAGATAATAAGTAAAGAAATGTCATAAACTAGTTAGCAGTCAAGAATGCTTAATAGTTTCAAAAGACAAATAGATGTTGGGAAGAAACATTTATTCAAAATAAAAGAAATTGAAGCTCTTTAAGAAGCATGAACAAAAGATAACTCATTATGTAAATTATAGGTCGAGACCTAATATACATGAGAAGATATATATATATATATATATGTATATATAAAATATGTGATTTTCCAAGGGATACTTTACATAACAATTCATATGATTAAGCATGAAGCAAATCATAAAAATATTAAAAAGAAAGATGAGATGCTTTCTAGAAAGAGTACAAGTGGAAAGAATAAATAATATGTATCTTTGACAACTCAGTAAATTTGAAGATAGAAGAAAGATGAGACTTGCAAGGATTTGAAGATAACAACTACACAATAGCAATTACTAAGAATATATAATTTGAATGTTAGAATCAAGTCTATTTAAAAGGACTAAAGACTCAAGAATAATATAATAAACAACAACAGAAAAGAAAGATAGCAAGTTGAATAAGTGATTTTCGTACTCTAAGGAAAAAAAGTGTAGGTTAAGTTATATGAGCTAAGGTGTCAAATCTATTATAAGAGATTGAGAAATTAAGTTAAAATACGTGAAATCCTATTGTAATCCTCAAAGAGAGCAATTAAATTTCTTAAACTTAGTAGGAAAAGAAACTTCATAAACTTGTGTAATCTTATGATACATATTATGAGGTAAGGTAGAGTCATGAAAACTGTATGCCTCATTTAATTTCTTTCAAATAGTGGAAATCCAAGTGTGGAGGACCTAATCTTTAGCACTGGGTGCTAAAAGAATGCAATAATGCATAAGATAGAGCCATTATATATTAATTGCTTGATCTTTTGATCCCTTATGGCTTTATTTTTAGTACTTTATATTGCCTGCTTAATTATATTGACACATTCTTAAGTCTTAAATAATCGGGAGGATATAAGATATGTAAAGGACTAAGGTAAACTGAGACTACGATTAGGAACATGATTAAAGGATCAGATTAAAACTTATGATTAGGTTTCCTCACGCAAATCTTTGATCTAAACATGCCATATTTCTAATATGCCATAAGGGTACAATAAATTTAGTGTTACCTTGTTAATCTCGAACAATTAGAAATGGAATATGTACGTAATAATTGGAATATGATTGATTGCATTTTATATAAAATATAAAATGTAAAATTCATGAGATAGCTCTCTCCCTATAATACATGATATTTATTATTTATTATATTAATATACAATGATAATAAAGTTTTGTTCATTTTATTAATTAAGGGCATATAAACTTAGTATCGTAAGATATATATATATATATTATAATATATTGTTGTTGATAATTATAATTAATTTTTTTNCACTTAGTATCGTAAGTCATATATATATATATTATAATATATTGTTGTTGATAATTATAATTAATTTTTTTAATAAAGTAATATTGATATTAAATGTAATATCAGTGTATATTACATTTTTTAAAATTATACTTTGTCATAATACATCATACACATACGCCATTTAATATGTAATGTGGTGTATAAGTAAAAAAAGTAAAAAATATATATATTTAGAATTAATTTTAGATTATAGATTACAATACAACTAATACAAATGTAGAAATAATACTTTTAAAAAAATGCAAAAAGTTATTTTTATAAAAGGAAGAAATAAAAAAAAAAAGGAAAAATAAAATATTGATGATCTGTTTACTTCGCTAAATGAAATAGGAGGAAATGGAATTGCAATTATTGGGAGATGCAATAAGGGGGAAATGTACATTACATTATTTACTTAGAAAAGAAAAGGGAAGTAATAAATAGATATGTAATATGAATTAAAAGGCAATGTTACCCTCATCTTCTTACTTAGACAATTGCTCTTTAAGAATCCCATTCCGATCTTTGTAATTTACACAAACTTCGGAATTTTAAAAGATAAAACCACTTCATCATCTTTCTCTTCTTGTCCTCCTCTCCTTATCTCACGTACATTCATTGTGTTTTGGCCCACTTCATCTCACTTTCTCTCCTATCTTACTTTTAAAAATAAAAATCCTTGTTTTGTCACTTGTCCCACTTTCTCCCATCTCAATCCCTTATCTCATAATTGGTTTTTGGGTTCTAGCTTACCTTATTGTCAAAGGATAGTTTTCTATGATTGGAATTGGTTTCTAAAAATAAAAAACCTTATATAGTAGCACATAGTGCTTGATAAGTGCTTTATTATATATATTTATTCATGGGAATTTATTAGTCCTTTTGATATTTTTGGGCTATTTTGTGGATATTTGGTATCTAATTAGAAATATTTTTATTTCATGTCTTTGATAAATAATTGAGATGAAAAGAAAAAGAACATATCAAGTCAAGTTGGACTTGAATTAGAAAAGCTATAAGCTTTTGAGGATGGACATAATGAATTGATTGACCATGTTGGAGTTATATTTATTTATTTAATGACTAGAAAATTATAAATCATTTGACATGTTCATATTAGGGTTATATTGAAAAAATAAAATAAAGGATAGAAAGTTATATGATCAATGGACATGGTCATGATACAGGTTTGTTAAGCTTAAAATTAAGTCGCAATTTCTAGCCTAATATTTGAAGTTCAATCCAACCCAACTTACAGCACAATCATGAATTTCAACCATGTCCAAACAAGTGGAAGCCTGCATGCCTTAAAGCCATTCACTTCCCAGCCTTTTTGAATAAATAAAATTTGAGACCACATGTTTAGAAATTGAATTCACAACATGAAGCCTACATGAGGGATTATTACAATTTGTGCATGACCTTTTCAACTCATAAATTTGCCATGTCAATTGTCCATGATTCGAAGGTCCCTGTCTATGCATGAAGAAGCTACGTTGACTTTGTCGTAAGCGATTGAGAGTTTAGGCCATTGACGAGAATTAAAATTAGGAAAAAAACAAATCATGCTATGCTATGCCATCCAAATATTTTGAAGCATGTATCTTTATTTCAAGCCCTTCAATTGGAAGATTTATTTTATAAAAATACATGGAAGATATATTTCAAAATTCCATATCATATAAAAGAATCATAAAGGCCTTCTAAACATGAGTATTCATTCATAGAACACCATAGAGTCAACTTTGTTAATCTTCCTCATAGAAGAGTTTCTTTTAGCTTTCTTTAATTTTTTTATAAGTAATTAATGGGATTGACCCCTCTTATAAACGGAAAAGTTAATTCATATAAAAATTGAAGGCTAGGGATTTTCGATTTCTATGGTAAGAAATAAGTGTTCTTTATCATTTTCTTGATTTTTATTTATGGATTTTTTTATTTCCTTTGTAGTTTATGTTCTACATATAATCATGAATTAGCTTTTTTTATTGGGATATTGCATTGATGGGTAGTGATATTTCTACATTAAATATTTAAATATTAGTATTCTTAATATTCTTGTCATTGAGCATGTGTTTTATAATTATTGAATATATGCTAGATTGAGTTGAAATCTGAAAAGAACTAAATTAATTCAATCGATTTTATGGTAAATTAACATTGGATTACAAGTAAGACATTAGCGATAATGCATTGTAATTGAGTTAGGGTTTAGAACATAAAAGATTAATTAACTAAATAATCTTTTCTTGAGATAGAAAGACTTAATTAATTAATTAGGGTAATTTATACTTCGAGAAAAGGTAATTCTATACTTCATTACTTTAATAACTTGAAAGGGAAATTAAAAGAAATAATTTAAACTATTCAAGGATCCAATATTCAAATGTTGTATATTTCAATATCATAATCGTTAATATCTAATTTGCTAGTTCATTGATTTAATCTTCCAAGTATTGATTTCTTATATTATTTATATTAATTAGAAGTAGATTTAATATTTTATATTAATTAGGACTAGATTTACAAACTTTTATTTTAGTATATCTTGGTTTGCTTAGATATAGATAGGACTAATATAACTGAGAGATAGTCTTAATCCCTATGAGAATGACTTGGTCTCACCAGCATTACATTGCATACGCAACCTAATGCACTTACTAGTATAAAATATGTATTTATTTACAAAAATAGTGGTTAGCGTATTAATGTTGTGCAATGGTGGACAGTATATAGTAACAATATGTTGGTGGTGGTTCTAGTAGGTTGATGTTTGCATGTAGTTGTAGGTGGTGGTGGAAAGTATGGTGTTGTGTTGACCGTAAGTGGTGGGTGAAGAGAAGACAAGGGCAGTGGGTATCTTTTGTTTGTTGAATTGGATTATTATATCCCATTAAGTCTCTTAAGTTTGTTTTGACAATAACAAAACATGCATTGAGTTATTATTAATATATTTATAAAGTGTACAGATATGTCGTGATAAAATAATGAAGTTAGTCAAAAGAAAGATAGTTAAAAAGTAAAAATGTATAAACTATATTGAAGATTTTGACAAATTCAGAATGTAAGTTAGAAACTAGTCAGAAAGTGTACTAGATGAAACTTTACAAAATTTTAGATGATAGCATTCAAAGAGTTGCTTAGAAAGTGATGAAAACAAAATAATGAAGTTGTAGTAATAATATTTCAAGTTGAACAAAGTGCAAAGAAGACATAGCTTTACTTTATTAAGTATATTAGAGAAATATGCACAATTCTGATCTAGTTAAGTTGGTTCATTATATCCATTGGGATTATTTAAGGTGGAATATTTTGGTGACTATAGATTTTTTATACGAATTAATTTATTGAAGTGGAATGAAGGTGAATATATTTTTTTTCAAGTTGTGGTATGTAATTATGTGTGTGTAATGTGGCAAGCTTTAGCAGGAGGTAACAATTTTTTTAAGTTAATGTGGCAGATCTAGTTCAAGAGAAGCTTTTTAATTTTATATTAACATGGAGCATTTTATTTGACAAAAAGCTTTGGAAATTTTATAACCAATTAAAACATTTTATTGTGTGGAACTCATTCATGGCTGATAAAGATTTAATAATGTGAAGATTATTAAATCAAGAGTCTTGGTCTTCATTAACATGGCAAATTGTTCCAGCTTTTATTACAAAGGAAAAAAAGTTGTTCACTACATGCATTTTAATGTGTGAAGAAACTAGATGTGTTAAACATCAAGCTAGATGCTTTGGTAATTGAAGTTCATGATTTCAAGCATTAATTTTCAAGCGTCTATATCCATTGTGGGTGTTGAATAGCTAGGTTTAATTTGCCTGAGCAAGTCATGTGTTCGATGATTAAAATAAGTAAACAACTAGTATGTCCAATGATTAAAATAAGTAAACAACTAGTATTTTAAGTCAAATCATCCATGCATAGCAAATCAATGGAGCTAATTTTTTTAATATGGCAGCAATATGGACAATGAAAGGATATGAATAACAAAGTATTATTACTACGCGATTAATATTGGTTCGAAGTTTATCAATGTAATTAGCAACTGTCGAGCTTGATTTTTCGGTTTCTTTTTATTTAAAAATTAATTTCCCATTTCCTGATTAATACTAAACTCTGACCCATTTAATATTAATTCTTGACTAAAGAAATTGAGAAATTTCAGTTTTTTATTGAAAATAATTTTTGGAGTTGCCACCTGACCAAAGTCGGGAAAAGAAAAAAAGAAACTGTAACCAATTGGGTGGATTGATTACGATTTGACTACCGGTCTTTGATTTCAATTTTAATAAAGAACTAGAGGGTTCCAAATTCGAAAGCTAACCTATT
Source organism: Lumnitzera littorea (assembly GCA_024138015.1). Classification (NCBI taxonomy): domain Eukaryota; kingdom Viridiplantae; phylum Streptophyta; class Magnoliopsida; order Myrtales; family Combretaceae; genus Lumnitzera; species Lumnitzera littorea. The sequence continues at coordinate 45,683,111 of JAMXBB010000007.1, read as the reverse complement.
ACTTCAACAAAACTAGACGAGGCCTGCTCGATGAGATGGGAGAAATAAGGCCTCTCCAAGGTATTAATGAAAGCCAATGTGAGCTCTTTCTCAATCGTTGGAGTAGAGATTCTTGCAGCTAAGGACCTCCATCTTTGATCATTTTCTTTGAACGATTCATTATTCTTCTTCTGTAGGGCAACCAAGTCCATCATAGTTGGGGCTACTTCTACATTGAATTTATATTGTTCATAAAATACTCGAGCAAGTTTTTCCCATGTATTTATCTGATTCAAATCAAGCTAGGCATACCAAGTCAGGGCTGGTCTGGTCAGACTGTCTTGAAATGTCTGTACCATGAGTGGATCATACTGAACATATTTACCCATCTTCCTAATATACAACCTAGTGTGGAGCTTAGGGCAACCCGTCCCGTTATACTTTTCAAATTCTGGTGCCTTAAACTTCTCAGGGTATGATCCCATGTCATATGCGGAAAACTCTGTGATCCCCACCTGTTCGAATCTATCACACCCTACGAATGCCTTCATCTTCTCAGTGATCTGTTGTGTCAATTTCTTTTCTAGTTCTTTCAAGTTATCCATACTTGGCGCATGGTCGACAGGTCTCGAGGCCACATACATGTCAGGTTCGAAGGTCGGGTTGTCTTTCGGGTAAACTCCTTTTGACTCGAATGAGTCTTTTTGATATTCGTGCTCTGCTTCAGGAACTTGTGTATCCTTCCCATAACGGGTTTTGGAACTTTCTTCATTAGTCGGTGCTGTAGCTCATAGCAAAGCAATGCTATCTACTAGGAAGCTCATTTGTTCTGCCATCTTCTCCATAGCCCTTTCTATGGAACGAAACCTCAACTCGGAGGGATCATTGATCTCAGGGTCTCCGTCATTTCCTTGAGTGGTGGCCATCCTGGTCTAGGAACGTGTTCTAATCGAACTTCTTTGAAAGACTTGACATTTGGGAGCTATCTTGAAATTTTACCTAATTATTATTGAACAACTCAACAAAGGGTTAGTACATATTACATTTTCCTAGAAAAGGGTTGTTAATTGTATAAACACAAGATACATGTCACACGAGTGCAATGAAAAATCAAGAATTGGGGAGAACCTTTTGATGTGACAAAACCTCACTAACTTTTATTAATTTTTTGCAATTGTGAAGCTTTACACCTCTTATTCTGTTCATAAAAATGAATTCCAATGAAAACATAAAAAACCTAAAATCTAAAATTTAATCTCTTAGTGGCTAGTAGGCTTATCCTACGTCTTTCTCTTCTTTTGGATCATGGGAGCTTGCTCTTCTTCGCCCTTGGTCCTCTTCAGTTGTGCTTCCAATGCCTTTATCTTCTGATGATACTCCTTGTAACGGCTTTCCAACTCCTACTCTCTTTTACTCATCCTCTCGGGTTCAGCTTGAACTTCCCCCTTCTCTTTGTTGTCTTCCATATCTTTTTGCCCTTTTAGCTGGTGATAAAGAAATTCTTTGGTTGTTTGGCTCCTTGCTGTTATCCCTTTAGTGGTAGGGATGGTCTTTCTCGTGCACCAAAGAGCTCGGATGCTCTGAAGCTTGGTTACTTTATCAGCCATCGTCATGCCTGGGTTAAGGAAGTCGAACGAGACAGCTTCTAATGATGTTTTGGGGATCATGTCCTCAATGAGTCCATTGGCTGGAACGTATGCAGTGTAGAGGTTGAAGCCGATTAGAGGAATCACTTTGATGTCTTCACATCCTCTTATCATTTCCTTGCTTGCAAACCACTTGGGTGTCAACAACAACTCTTCCGCTTTCATACTCTGAAAGTATTAGACTTAGTAGCGACTAGTTGTATTTTCTAGCAGCTCAATTCTTTCTCCAAAAGATTTGATGAGATCATATTGCTGATTAAACTCAGCTCGATTGAAATCAAGTTGGTAACTTCTTATGTGACTAACAAACCAGACCACCAGTAGGACCATATTAGTTTTCAGATCTCCTCGTTTCTTTTTCTTGAGATGGTTTAGTGACCGAATCTGTTCAGCCAGAAGGGCCGGGACATATAATTTCCTTTCAAGGAATTAGGTTATGAGTTCTGCAATTCTAAAATGGACTTGACGTCTCTCATTAGGGAACAAAATAGTATTGAAGACCACCAGTATAAAAGCGTTGATCCGGTACTGGTGCCATGCTTCTAAATTTACATAAAAAACCTCGCGTTTTTCTCTATGCTTCAATTCAGTAGAAAACCAGTCCATGACATCCTCTAATCAAATGGTCTTTCCTTGATTTAGAACCCGATTTATTTCAATTTTTCTTATTCCTAGCAACTTGTTGAAGATCTTTGGTGCTGTAGCTTCTAAGTCTGGGACATAGATATCATCAGTGATTGGAGAAGCCCATAACAATTGGGAATACTCTTCTAAAGTTGGGCTTAGCTGATGTAGGCCCATATAGAAATTGGTGGATTCGGGCTCCAAAAGGTTGACTAAGGCCTACACTAAAGTGATGTTCACATGGATCTTCTGTAAAGAGAGGATAGGCCCAATCTTATTCTTAATAAACTCCTGTTTATCTGGTCTGTAGAGTCAAAACTATGTTTGGAGCAGTTTCTGTGGCCAATGTAGTAAGTGGACATGAATGTCTTCAAAAGGCCCTTGACTTGATCTAACCATGATTGATGAAAATCAAAATTAAGTTACAATTACAATGTATTCTAAACTTTACATAAAATTATTATAAATTATTTACAAGGAAATATGATAACTATAACTTCATAATTGCCTTTATCCATTTAGGTTTACTACATCATAAGTTCTTGTGAATTTTTGAAAAAAAATTTCATGTAATATAAAGGGTAGGTTCTAAAGGTTCTTAAGTTCTGCAACCATTATGTTTTTCAAGGCAATGATTTTGTGGTCACATCTGAACTTAAGTGGCGTAGCCTGATCGACCCCGGAGGTGGTTACCCCACAACATCTGAAGCTTACACAATGGCCCCCCTCCTAAGGTCTTAAGACGGCCTGGTTCTAACCGTGTCTATCATGCATTTATGATGCAGAAAAGAAAAAATAAATAAAAGTAAAATCCTCTAAAATTCCCCCTTAAATAAACTGTCACCACTAAAAAAAATGTTAGTAAAAAACAAATAAATAAAATAAACAAATACATAAAATAAGATACCTAAGTTTTTTATTATTTTTATCATTTCATCTTTTTTTATTTTTTTATTTTTATTTTTTTAAAAAAATAATCTTATTTACGGTAACTTCTAGTGGCTAGCCCTTTAGTGGTTCCCCAATGGAGTCATCAAACTGTCGAGCCTGATTTTTCGGTTTCCTTTTATTTAAAAATTAATTTTTTATTTTCTGATTAATACTAAACCCTAACCCGTTTAATATTAATCATCGACTAAAGAAATTGAGAAATTCCGATTTTTTATTGAAAATAATTTTTAAAGTCTCTACCCGACCAAAGTCGGGAAAAGAAAAAAGAAACTGTAACCAATTGGGTGGATTCATTACAATTTGACTATCGGTTTTTGATTTCAATTTTAATGAAGAATCAGAAGGTTCTGAATTTGGGGGCTAACCTATTAAACCCTAACGGGTATCATTATTTATTTAGCGAAATTAGGATTATTCTTCTAATTATGATATTTAAAAAATAAATAAAAAAATAAAATCAAAAGAAAAAGAACCTAAATTTCTACATATTTTATCGTCGCCCTAAAGGTACCTACGTACTTACTAGTCGGGATCAGACGATCATAGTTCTTTTAGAAAATTTTTAATGTGTTGATTAATTTTAATTTTGAAAACCGATCGAGTTTATGTTATTATCAATTTAGTTTTTCAAAGAAAACTCTAAAAGAGCCCTAATTCACTAAGCTTTTATTTTATTTTATAAAAAAAATCTCTAAAAGTTCTATTTCTATTTTTTTTTTTTTTAAAAAAAGGGGTTTTCATTTTTTTATTCTTATTTATTTACAAAATAAAATTTCCTAAGTGAGAAAATCCTAAAGTCATAATGCTAAAAATATCCTTAAGCATATAAATACATACACATATATCTATTTACCTATCATGTCATAAACTTAACTAAATAACTAAGAGAATTATAATGATAAATAAAAAGACAAATAAATAAATAAAATAAAATAATCAAAACCGAACTTCACTTGGGCTGTTCGGTAAAGTGTTGGTGTTGGTTCGTCGAGCATGGAGACGTGACGGGCAGTGCTGAATCATGTGCAGTGGTGCTGTTGTACAGAACGTATTACTGTTTGCCTGGCGTTGCTGTCCGCCCAGTGTTGCTGTTACCCAACTGTGTCGTTGTTGTCCGTCTGGTGTTGTTGCTGTCCATCTGATGTCATTTGAGGAGAGAATGGGTTTGGCTGTGTATTGTTTGAACAAGGACATTGATGTGATCAACGTACGTGGGATTGGTACGATTTAGTTAGATGCTGCTGATTGTGTGAGTGCTGGCTCTTGCTGTGTTGTGAAATTCGTTGTGGATTATGTGTTTATGGACGTCAAGGCAGCATCGATCAGACAATTGGTGATATGCTGGCATGTGTTAACATGGCTAATGGAGTAAGGACGTTATTCTGTTCATCTGTTACTGCTTGTTGGACGTGAGGGGCTTGGTTAGTTTGTTGTTGGGATATCTAGAAGTTTGTGTGCTGATCGAAATCTTTACTTGTGTCAAGAGATTGCAGTTTGGCGTCAGGAGTTAGACAAGGAGCAACCATAGATTGGTTGGATTGTGTTGCGTAGATTGAGGTCAGGCAACTTCGATCGGTAGAGTGGACAGCTACTGCAATTTCGGATGTGCTTTAGGTTAGATGAGGACGACGGCGAATTGGATTGTAGCGTGGATTGGGGGCTGTTGGAAATCAAATTGTGGATGGCGTATTGTTGTGTGAGCTAGTCGCCGTGGAATGTTAGAAGCTTCGTTGGTGATCCGTCGGTATTTGGTCATGGCATTGTAAGGAGTCATCGAACGTCTGGTCAAGGCTAGTCGGCAAGGCGTGGACTTCAGGCGTGGAACGTACAGTAAAGATTGTGGGGGTCTTCGTGGATTACTGTAAGCATTGGATAAGAATTGTTTAAATTGTGATTGAGGGGGCATGCGGACTGTCGCATGGAGATTGGTTAATTATGGCGGTGTAGGTCTGAGAATAAACTTTTTAGTCGCTGTCTGTTTTTCTGGCTTTGTGTGTGTTTATAGAGTCCAAATCATATCACATCTTGTCATATCTAATTATATTTGATTCGGTAATTAAACTAGATTCAAATGAATTCATAGTTGATTTAATTGAATTCATATAATTCAATTAGATATGACCCATTTTCATCTTGCTTCTGTAGAGATAGAAAAATAAAGATATAGATGCCTGCTGAGACTCGAACCCAATTCCTCAAACTAAATCCACTCTAAATACTCCAATATTTATCCATTAGGCCATTAACCTATACTTTGACATTTAATACAATTAAATTATATTCAAACTATTCGATTCCCTAAAAATTTTTTTTTAACTAAACTAAAACTATTTATTCCTAATATAAGTTACTTCCTAAAAATCTACAAAACTCTTTATAATAATTTTTTCTTTTCTTATTTTTTTGGTATTTTCATCATTTGTTTATTTTTATTATCTTTTTATCTTTTATTTTTTTTTTGTTTTTTATTTTTGAATTAGGACCTTTTTTGTAAAAATAAAAATTAGAACTACAGAGGAGTAAAAATTAAGTATCTACAGCAACTTTCGTGGAGATAATAAGTAGGATTCAAATTTAAAATAAGGAAGAGGAAAAGATAAAGATATATTTGAGGAGATATAAATGAGATATGGATTAAGCTCGAAGAAATATCTTAAATTCAAAATCAAATAAGAAAAGATGAAGATATGGATAAAGATTTGGTGCATATTTTTTGGGGATATTTTTTCAAATTGAAATTATGTATATTTGGTGGAGATTTATGAAGGATTTCAATTTTAAAATGGGTAAGATACATTTATCTGTGGAAAGAACAACCTTTTTGTAGATATTTAAGCTTTAAGATGAAGATTACAAAGGGAAAAATATGGTTGATTTTTTAGGAGGAATTTTTAGATAATAGTCACAATGAGATCTTTTCCTAATTTAGTGAAGGTTTATCATAATAAAACATAAACTATTATTCAAATTCAAATTCAAAACTGAAGGATGATAAGACACGAGAGATTTTCTCCACTTCGTTAGAATTACAACAAGAAAATCTCTCCATCATTTTCTATATCAACTAACCTTTTTAACTATTGATTCAAGATTTATTTTATATATAAGTCGAGCAGAAAAGCATAACTAAAGACAGAGAAAGATATCAAAATTTTTCAAAAAAATTCGTACACCTAGACTTCATTTAGAAACTAAGTCAATAAACAAGTAAAAAATTACGTAAAACTGACATTCTATTCTATTGTTTTTGTATTCAAACTAAACCTTTAGAGAGGACATTTCCATTATATTTCCTCATTTTGTTGTAACAACTTTGAGTACTTGTGCTTGAGTGATTGTGAGGTGTAGGGAGATCTCTATAGCCTATGATTAACTTAGGGAGAAACTGGTGAGATAGGACATGGAGTGATTGATATTTACTATAACTTCAGGTTTTCTAGTGGAATGATACTGGTAAAAAAGATTGGATCCCCTACAGTGGAATTGGAAGAAAGTAATAGATACAAGGTTGAAGCTCTTTAAATCAATTTCTTGATTTTCTCTCTCTCTCTCTCATTTTATTTTTTGCACTTTATTATTTGTGTTATTGATTTTATAACTAGAATTTAACAATGAATATACTATTATTCACACCATACAAAGTTATTAAGAGGGTTTTTTTAATTTGAAAAAGTTTCAATATTTTAAAGATATCGATTCAAACCCCCTCTTAATATCTTATACCGAACCTATAAATCTAAGCTATGAATATCAATTCAATAAATAAAGAATTAAAATTCCTAATGGAATTCCTATTAAGCATTTAAAAATGAAGCGAACACTATAATATGAACTCATGAGAAATAAAGGGGGAATGGTGCACATCAATATAATGAGACTTTCAAACCGCTTGAACCGTAATAAAAGGTCAGTAAAGTAACTGAACGTGCTATAACTTATTAAATAAAGTACAGCAAAACCTTTATAAATTAATAATTTTGGGGTCATGAAATTTTATTAATTTAGAGAGGTATTAATTGATTAATAAATTAATAATTATTAATTTAAAAATTACTACTTCAATTCAATGTAAATCTTATTGAGGATGAAGTTGAGGATCGTTCAATATCTATGTAACTAATCACGCAAGAGGAAACATTCATAATGGCAACAGCTTTTCACAATTTTTTGTTACAATTAGAGAATACAATACCGGTGCTTTTAAATGTAATGACAAAAGTTAGAGATGAAATCCACCTAAATCTAAATTTCAAGGAAAAAAACAACAATAGATTCATACTTTATTCAATTGTCTTAGTTATGTTTGTAATTTTAGATAATTATTAATTTATACTATTGATAGGACTATAGTTTTATATAAGGGTTTTCCTAAAAATTATTATTTTATTAATTTACTGAAATTGTTAATTTTATAAACTCACTTAAGTTGGGATTGAAAAGAAAAGAAAGAAAAAAATTATTTTAGAGAGATTATTAATATATTGAATATTAATATGGAAGTTTAACTACAACTATATACATGATTAAGTTAGTACGATAATCTGCATGTTTGTACTATATTTAAAACGTGCGACTTTTACCTAATAAAATTGCATTTTCACAGCAATTTCATAGTTTTCTTTTATCTTTTTTATTTTCGGTGAATAGGAATACATTCGACATAAACTATCTACATTTGCTCATTCAAATCATATTATGCAAAATCGCTCCTATAGGAGCTCAATCCTGCTTAGAGCACAAAAAGAGTCGAGGAAGCAGGTAGAAGTACTGAAATGAAATACATCATTAACCAAAATATTAACAAAATCCCTAAGGGCATTTTCAAAAGAATGATAAGTAGCAAATCCTTGTTGTACACATCTAGCCAACCAACCTGCTACTTTGTTCCTTTCTCGCGTAATAGCTTCAATTCTCCATTGGCATGCAACCCATGATAATACTTAAGCTTTGTATCACGATTTGAAGATAAGAGAGCAGCGGCAAGCTTTGAATCAATTTTGATATTCACATAGAACAGTCCTTTTTGAATACAATGCGAAAGGCCCCATTAAATAGCCTACATCTCAGCAGCAACAATGTCAACACTTCCTAGCTTATAAGAGTAACCAAAAGTCCAATTCCCATCGGATTTTCTGATGACACCACTTGTTGATGCTTGCTCAATAGCAAGTGTATTTATTGAATCATCCATATTTAAGCACACCCATGGTTCTTGGATTAGAGATGAAGCAAACTCTTTACTCACAAGTTGGTTTAATTTCTTTTCTTTCTGCAAGACTACCAAATGCTCATGACTGAGTTTTCTTGTAACTTCTCGAAGATTAAAATCTGTAGAATCGGGTTGAAAAAAAAGTTTGATTTCGTGTTAACTATGTATACCATAACATAAAACCAAAAAGAAAAAGCTTTTAGAGGCTTGTTTTGTGCGGGAACTTTTCTTTGAATGACAATTAAACTTTATCCAAGTCAAAAATCACCATTAACTTGAGTAGCATTAGAGCCCTTGGTCTGCCAAAATTCTGCAATATTATTAAGGTTTGGAAGACAGTCCCTAAAGACGTGCCATAAAGATTCCTCAGATGCCCCACATCTAGGACATGAAATGGTAGGTAAAATCCTTCTTTACCTTAAATTTACTGTAGTTGGCTAGCTGTTGCGTTGAACCCTCCAAAGCAAAAACTTGATTTTTGGAGGAAAATTGGAATGCCCAATTTTCCATTAACATTCACTAGCTGATTATAAATATTAGTAAATGATATCGGCAACCTGGCATTTCTAGAAACACTTCTTTGATCTTCTTTTTCTAAGGGCATAGTTGGATCTACAATTAGATCAGATATTGTGGAACCAATCTTCTCGTGGTCCTTTCCGACATTCATGGACTGTCAAGTCTTGCGCATGCAAATGAATAGACCTGGCACAATTTGTCTAATAGTGAAGCAGTTAGACCCTTTTTTCCCACCAAAATTTTGTACTCTTAGCATTCCCTAACATGGTCACTCCATTATTCATAAATCATTAATGCCCCTCGTAAAGATTTTTCACTAAGTGCTAGGCATGACTGAGCTTAGGCACTTCATTCTTTAGCTTTGACCTCTTATGCTTTGGTTTAACTAAACTAGCTCAAAAAACGTGTTTGAGTTTTGAATTCTCAGTATCTTTTTATGTGATAGTCACGATTATAGTCTTGAAGATTATTAAAACCTGGCCCACCAAGTTCCTTAGGTAATGTTATCTTATACCATCCGATCCAATGAGTCTTGTGTGTGTCATTAACACCATTTCATAAAAAAATCACAAATGATTTGCATATACTTGTGCAAAATGGTTACTTGCGTATAATAAGCAGGAAGAGATTCTACAACTGACTTAAATAGTATACCTGTCACTCCTGATTGAAGATAAGGTCCTCTTGCTTTGTTTGAAAGATAAACTTTGCAAAAAGCAGCCATGAAAAGCTTACTTACTTACTTACTAAGTTACTAGTTCAGAGGAATAACAAAAACTGCCTCTATAATCTGACAAGTATATTGCATCTCAAACTTTGCATTTCAACAAAATGGATGACTTCATAAAGCAAGCCAATAGATACAAGCAAAAGAATGCGTTATCTTGCAGACGATCCAAAGCAAAGACATCTACTGAGAAGCATAAGCATTTCACCGGTCCTATAGTACTACAATATGTTTCATGTACAGTATGCAAAAGAAACATCTACAACAATTACAAAAAAGCGCCAATTCAACCCCCAAAAGGCCACCATGCACTTTTTGTAAAGAATGGCAAAAGAGTTTCCCCGGCGGGTTGTATAAGGTCTCACCGTTTCTCTGCTAGATTAGAGCCACCAGGTTAACATAGCCTGTTGAAAATGAAACCATCAGTGGTTATGCAGATACGATATTAAGTCATTCTCCTAACTCTTATTCTTACTGATAAACATTTACATTTAGATGTATAAATAGTTATAAACTGCATTTTATCCATCGTTATAAACAGCCAGCCTTTTCAAGGTAAAAAAAATACCCGAAAGTCACTGAATCAGTATAAACTCTAGTGTCAGGTAACGGTAAAATTGGATATATCCTATCATAGCCATTCTGTATGGCAGCCCATCTTATCCTACTTTTGTGGGGGTTGTTTCAAGCATGATCATGATCTAAAAATTTTGCAATATATTGACAAAGATGAAGGTATAAAACGAAAGCCAAACATAAAATATACCTCCTGCAGGACAATCAGCTGAGAGCTGTCAACTTTGGGGGCCTTATTTTTCCTCCAACATCTAATCTCATTCTGTATATAATTTAGATGCTCCTGAATCTCCTTCAGTAGCTTCAATTCCTCATCGCCTTCATGCAGCGTTGTCTCTTGGCTTCCGACGGTTTCTTCCTTTTTCTCAAGATGCTCAATTCTTTCAATTAGTTCTTGAATCTCGGTTTCAGATTCATTTATCCTAGTCGAGAGAGGTAGAGCAGACGTAGTTCTTGAGATACTTGCTTCAGCCTTGGGTGTAGATGGCTTTCTCTCATAATCCTGGTTTAAGGAAAGCAAGAATTTCTTTATCCACTCCGTTTGATCTTCTGCTCTTGAATCTAGACTCTCCTCAGTGTCTGTATCCGGCTTCCCAAGCCTGCGCTCCCCATTTGGCATTGATTTACTCCGACCTCGTAGCTGAAATCCAGGATCTTTACGATTATCGTTAACTAGCGAGACCTCGAAAACATCATGTACATTTGTGGAACCAGTTGGGCTGTCAATGGCATCTCTTCTGTGGAGATCGCAGAAATACAGTTTTTGATCAAAATTGCCGTTACCTGCTCTTGCCGAAAACCAGCATGGACTTGCACAGGAAGCCATTGAATAAGGGCTAGACACATCTTGCATATTCAGAAACTTATCTGTGGAAGAGTTTTTGTCGTGATCTGCTATCTCTTTCACTCGAAGATCTAGTTTTTGGATCTGCTCCCAATAGGCGTTGAAGTCTCCACTTTTATGAGTTATTACTTTCTTCTCGGAATCTGGGAACTCATCATCTGGTTTCCCATCCATGTTCCCTTCAATTGCTTTAGGGCTGAAATCTAGATTAGGGAGACCGGATTTCTCGTTTTCGATCATAGCCTTCTTTTGATAGAGATCCTTTAACAGCGTTGGTGGGAGAGATTTCATCTTCCTAACGTTGCCATTCAAACACCTATCCCCATTATTATTCCCATTGAACCTTTGAAGGAACACATTCTCTATGAACCTATTGTCCCCGGAATTCAGATCAGGACAGCCTAAACTCAAGAGTTTGTACCTAAAAGCTTGGACTTGGAACTCAAGTGACGCAATCTCCATCTCTTTCTGACAAAGGACATCCTCAAACACTGCAAGAGACTCCTCAGCATGACACATTTTTTCCTCCGCCACTCGCCTGTATTGACTAGCTTCCATCTTCACTGCAGCCTTTTCGCCTTGCAAACGCAAAATCATCGATAACGCTTCGCTGGCAGCTGTTGCTGAGGCCTCTCTTTCCTCATCTAATTCACTGTACAGTTTCTGCAGAAGCTGTTGCTGGGCAAGAAGCGTTTCCTTAAGAGTCGAGACATCGGTTTCGGATATCACGAAACACGCACTACTCTCAGCCATGATGTATTATATGACAGAATCAAACCTATGCAGAAACAAAACAAACACCCAAACTATCTCATCACAATACAATGCAAACAAAACAAGCAAAACTTCCCCAATCGTACCAATGTTGTTAAACCCTGAATTGGTCATTCAGAATCAGAGAAATTCATGAAAACGCGAAAAATGGACGATGAAGGATTGAAAAAGTTACCTGTTGTGTTTGTGAAGAAGTAACTCCCGGTATTGTTTGTCTTCACCAATGGGAAAAAAGATTGAATTTCAAAACTTTCTCAGTCCTGTTATCAGTTTCTCAGAAGAGGTTGACCAAAAACACATGGAAAATCAAACAGAAACACCACTCTCAAGAAGGGCCAACTCATTATTCCCAACGGTTACAAGCAACATAAGACCAGTCCAACCCCTTTACGAGAGACAAAGCAAAAACAGAAATAGATCCTAGGTTGCTTTATCTGACGAGGATTTCGAGAATGGCTTTTTAAAATGGGTAGAGCCCAATCGTAATTCGTCCTAGAAAAGAATATCCAGATTATTATTGCCAAATGTATAATATGAATTTTTCAAAGGGAAATCACATGAAGTCTGGTTATTTGCTGGCAAAATACCATATTTAGCTTACTAGTCAGCCAAAATTGATTACAGCATTCCCTTACAGCTACGCAGTCCCCATTGATCCCTTTAAATAGAATCGAGTGGACGCCACATCCGTGCCACGGTATCAGAATAGATAAACAATTAAATCAGTTAATAACTCTAATTTACCAAACCAATTTTCTTTTTTCATGTAACCCACCCTTTAAATAACTATTCTATTTTCTAAAACATATAAATCAGTAACTAATTTATGTCTGGGGAATACGAATATTATTACTATGTGTGCTTTAGCTTCCTTCCGTTTCCCGCAAAGAGAAGTCGAATTAAAGAATGAGGCAACTTTTTCGATAAAGGATCGTACGCGTAATTATTTTCTTACCTTACTCCTTAGTTTTATTGCCTAGAAATAATAAGCGGTTAAAATTGTTATAGAATTCAACATAAGTACTTTATTATATGGTTTTAATTTGGAGGATTCTCGGGATCTGGCCACCGATTTTTCCCTTTTTTTATTGTTTTGAGGTAACAAAGCGTTTTCTTTGTAGTAACTTTTTTTTTTAAAAAAAAAAAATATGATAAAAGTTAGAACTTATCAATTTTTTATAACTTTTTGGTAAATAACGCCACAAAAAAATAAATATATTTTTACCCCGTGAAAATCAATCGCCTTTAAGCGACTAATCAGAAGTATCGCCCTTTTAATTTATTATATATTTTATAAATATGTGATGTTTTATTTGGTCTATTAATATGTATAATGCATTTGGATACTTCTTAATATTTTTCTTATCATATAATAGTATGATATTGATGCGGGTATCTTTGGAGACATTCATATTAATTCAGTATTAATTTGTTTTTTATGTTATACATACACACATATATATATATATAATATATATGAACTATCACGAGATAAGATATCTATTTATCTATTCATTATATTAAAATGGATGGGACACGTAGAGGGCTAAATTTCATTATATTAATTATTGGATTAAGATTATTATTTATTTGAGCATAACTCCTTGAGTTATGTGGCAAAACTTTTAGATTTTGGTTTATTTTGAGATAACTTAAGGAGAATTGGCTTAATGAGTTTAGAATAGGGACTATTGGATCAATCTAACCACCTCTAACATCTCTCAAGTAGGCCTATGTACTTATGCAAAAGGCTATTGTCCTTGGGTCTTAGGTTAATTGCAAGCTTATTTAGGATAATCATAAAACAAGTAAGCAATATCTAATCCGTTAATTATCAAAATGATTTAATGGATATCATCATACCCAAGAGTCTATAACTCCTCATTTATAATATTGAGAGAAAGTTAAAATAGCATTACTCTATAAAACTCTACTCTTCAAGATTAAACAAGCAGTTTAAGCAAAAAATTGATTTCATTCGTTCAAACTATAAGTTAAATGCCTAAGGTTCGCTAAGGCTACTTGTCTATCACTTACGTATTTGATACATTAAAATTGTTTGTTCCATCATTTCTTAGCCATCCTACCGGGTGTCTTTCTTACATTGCTTCCTTAAAGTTATTTGTAATATGTTACTTACGTAGCACATACGTAATTACTTCAGTGAGAACCTCGAGCAGTATGCACATGATTGCTCTAGTTAGAACCTCAAGCATCTATAGGAAAAATTGGTGTTTTACATAGATGATATACATAATACATTAAGTAAATTGAATTTAAAAATAAAAAATAGTTATAGTCGGAGAAAAATTGTTTTAGGTTATACTGACTTATTCTTTTTGTCTAATTGGATAATGAACCTCAAATGACTTGTGACAAGAACATATAGTCAAACTGAGTGCCAAAGTTTACTTTAGCATGGTTACTCTAATGGGTAAGTTAGTTGTAGATGATATGGGTATTGTGTATATACAAATATGTGTGAGCATAAGAATTGTAGAAGATGCAACCTAGGAAATTATAAATGGGGATGCTGAGTACTAATTAGTTGATAGTTTGTATGTAAGATGTCTTTAGACAACTCTTAGGATATAGGGTTGGTGTAATCTTCTAACAATGTCAAGGGACAAGCAGCATGATTACCTCTTGGCCTCACACTTGTCTTTTCCTATCTAATACGTTACAAGCATTATAGGCTTGAGGAACATAGCCTCTTAACAATAGGCTCTACCTAAACACCGAGCATCTTTTCATGTCTAGTGTACGTCAAGGAGCACTCTTAGGATTAAGAGATCAGGCATTCATGTAGCAATATTACATGAACCAAGGGATGTGGGTCCTAGCCATGAGATGGCCAAAAGGTTAAATGGGAGTTAATGGGTAAGCAAAATTTATGCACAACTTAATGGACATGACTCACCACTTAAGCTCACATAAATATAGGAATTAGCTTAATGTTAGCATAAGCTAGTTGCTTAAGGTCACTTGCCATTGTTTCTTGCTTAGAGAAATATATAAGAGTAAACTTGAACTTGGTAAGAATATACATATGCAAGAATAAGGGAGGAAGAAGACAAAATGTTGAATATTCATTGACTAATGAGGCTAATCTACATCATGGGGTTTATATACATCCCATTTAGGACAACTCTTAGGTTAAGGACACATTTAGCAAGAAGATTCTAGTTAAAAGTAGTACACAACATGTGTTTAAGGGTAAAAATGACAAATACTAGGAAAATCTATGAATAATACATGGTACAATGTCAAAAAAGTAAAGGATGTGTGTCAATTGGCAGATGGTAGATTTTGACAAGATGGAATTGCCCTTAAATGGAAGATGGTTGTAAATCAACTAGGCAATCAGGTCGGCAACCCATATGGATGGCTCAAAAGTATCGTAGCTAAGCTAGATGTGTCATTTGCAAGTCTTGGTCAAATCAAAATGAAGACGACTCTTCTCCATCTGGGAGATCGTATAGTGTTGACAGGTGCTTGGATATGTAGGTAAATCAGTTGTTTGGAGGAACTTAGCTTCCTTGTCTGTTAACTATTATGAGAGAGCTTGGAAAACCAATATGGCTACTCCACGAGCTTAGAAATAGGTAAGAGGGCCTTAATTCATATCATCTCCTCTAGGCTATTTGAGATTTAGCATCAAATATGTCTAGGCTTCATTTTGCCATTCCTTAAGGATGTGTAAGCTTGGGTCAACGACATTAAGGGTACGTTCAGTGCATGAAATTGGAATTTCATTCTCTTTTTATTTCGCCATTACCATGTTTACTTGGTTTTTTATCACGGAATTGCAATTCCACAGGAATCCCTATTACTTGAAATCAAGGAATCCTTATTTCTCAATTCAACTAAGGAATCATGATTCCTCACTATTACTTCTACCCCCACCATCATGGTCATTGCCGTTGCCGCTACCGCTATCGCCACTGTCATTAATCACCACTGCTACTGCAATCCCACCACCCATCGCTGCCACCACCATTACCGCCATCGTTGCCACCATCATTGCCGCCGCCACCGTTGCTGTCCTCACTACTATCGACCATTGTAGCTACCTCTACTACTACTGCTGACACCACTACTACCATCGTTGTTTATAAATCTAACTAAACAAAGTAATATGTATTACACTCTTATTTAATTCCTTACGAAATTCTAATTCCATTCCCTTCTTATTTTATTCCATGAACTAAACATGCCGTAAAGGAATTAAATACTTTAAACCATTCTAATAAGTTGACTTAATAGGCATTCTAATTGATCTTCTCAATAAATTTGAAAATTTCGTTTGCCTTAGGTGACAATTTGCTCTTCCTCAAGCTTTGGAATCTTCCTTTACCTAGATGAATCAACACAAGGTCACTAGGCTTAAACTCTTTGACCTTTCTTCCTTATCCTTTCTACTTGAGCTTGGTCATAGCTTAAGTTAGGTGCTCAATCAGTTTTTAATGCTCAATCATCTTTTAATACATGACCTTTTTGCTCATGTGGAATATTTGTGTATTGTCCTTCAAGAGCTATGCAAACATAAACTATACAAAAAGCTATCAAAGTGTAAATTTTGGTTGGATAGAATCATGTTCTTGGATCATATCATTTTCGATGGTTGAACCTTAATAGATCCTGACAAGATAAAAGGCTATAGCTAAATGGAAAAGACCTAAAATCGTTGTAAAATGTAAAAGTTTCCTTAGAGTAGTAGGATAGTACTGAAGATTTATTAAAAGTTTCTCTAAGATTGCTAAATCCCTAACCATGTTAACATAAAAAGGGGTTAAGTTTGAGTGGGATTAAGAATGGGAAGTTAGCTTCCAATGTCTTAAGAAAAGACTTACTCTACTCCTATATTAATTATTCTTGATCCTAATGAGTCATTCTGCATATATAGCAATGCATCACAACTTGGTTTAGGTTGTGTGTTGATCTAAGATGACAAGGTAGTTGCATATGCCTTTTGACAGCTTAAGTCCCATGAACAAAACTATCTTACCTACAACTTAGAACTTGCTACTATAGTCCTTGCCTAAAAAATTTGGAGGCACTATCATTATGGACAACATTGTGATATTTACATTGATCATAAGAGTGTTAAGTATATCTTTACTAAAAAGAGTTGAATCTGAGACAAAGAAGATGATTAGAATTAATGAAATATTATGACTTAACTACTAATTACCATCCAGGAAAAGCTAACATGGAGGAAGATGCCCTAAGCATAAAGAGTTATAGCCAAATGGCCACTTTGATTGCCATTAAAAAAGAATTAATTTGTAAATTTGAGCAACTACAGTTAGACACAATATACTCTAAGGCAAATGCTCTATTGATGGCCTTGGAGATACGGTTATGTATATTAGATGGATTAGATAGAAATAACAAAATGATGAGCACTATCAAAAAGTCAAAGAATATTTAGTTTATGGAGAAAAATGGGATTATAACTTAGATAATTCAGGTCTTCTTCGATTTTATCAAAGGATTTACATGATGGAAGATTTGGATCTAAAGAATAAGATCTTAGATGTAAACCCTACAGGTTTTTGAACTCAATTGAAAGTTAGTAAAGAGAGAGTCAATGGATAATCCCTAAAACTTTATAGAATATTATGATAAAAACCTTAAATGAGACTATCGAACCCTCATTAATAGGTTAAAAACCTTAAAGAAAGCTTGACCTTAAAACCTTAATTATATGCATAAAACCTTAATATGCGAGAAACCCTAAAATGACTATGAGACTCCAACAAATTACTTAAAACCCTAAAGCAATGAGAAAAACCTAATCATATAGTAAAAATCACTCATTACGTGTAAACAAGTACTTCAATTGCCTAAAATCATAGTTCTTAAATGTGCATACAATCCGATAATTATAAATGGACTCAAAACCCTAAGGAAATCCTAAGAGTATATGTAGGGTACTCCAATTAATTAAGTTAAAGTAATAAAATGTAATTAAACCCTAAAATTCCCTTAATCATGCCTAATGTGTTTAGTTGAACCCAATTGTAATAATTACCTTAATTACACCCTAATCCTTAACCAACCTTCATTATATCCTAATTAGCAACAAGATAAACACAATTAAGGGCAAAAGACAAAATGATTAGTTATGGTATTAAAGGACATATATCCTTTTGGGAGACAAGATCATATCTAATTTGGTAAAAAGTAAGGAAGGTATGATGGCACATGTTAGGACTATGTACCACCTTCCTAAAATAGCCTCACTTCGTCCCCTCTCTCTCCCTCACTCCTACACTAGCCACCATCTCTCTCATTTATTTTCATTTTTTCATCTCATTTCAATCCTTACAAACATCCTTAAAAATCTTTCTCAAAAACCACTCAAAACACTCTCTCTCTACCACCCATCAACATCGCATCGCCAACCACTCTTCCCTCACCATCACACCACTCAAAAACCACTCAAAACACTCTCTCTCTACCACCCATCAACATCGCATCGCCAACCACTCTTCCCTCACCATCACACCACTAAGTACCACCTCACCTCTACACATCCCCCTTCTTGGCCGACACACACACTCATGCCACCACCTCACTAGCTTACGACCCATACTTAGAAAAAGGAGCCACCATATCTCAACTCTAATAAGTTATCTAGCTTTCTTTTCTTTTGTTTTTCCTTAAGTGTCACACAAGTTCTTCATATTTTAGACATATACACATACCTATACATGTATATTCTTGAGTTTTAAAGCAATATAATGTAGGGTAAGTTAAAATAATGCACAAATAAAGCTTAATGATTTAAGTAATAGCAATAATATATAGTGGAATAAAGTAGTTATTAAGTTTTGATAACAAATCAAAAAGAAAAACCCAATGACCTTGTTACTCTAAGCATGTTGCCACCCTCTTGGCATGCCACCATCTTGTTTTCATCATATTAGGTGATAATATTAACTTAGAATGAGTAAAAATGTGATTTAGATCAAGGAAATACACTAAAATGGGTGATATGTTGAAAATGTAGAAGAAGCCCTAGAAAAGCCACCTTGGTCGCCATTACTGGAAGGCCAAATAATCTGGAAATTTAGATTAATTAATATAATAACATGATTAATTAGTGTTAAGTATAATTTAGGATGTGATTAACTAAGTTAAATAAGGTAATGATGAGTTATTGGATTAAACTTGCTTAGTTAGTAATTAGAAACTAAAAAATAGTATTAAGAACCCCATTAATGAAAAGAACCAGATCTGGAACCTTAGTAAAAATGGACTAAACTTAAGGCCTTTAGTAGGCTTAGGCCTAAGATGATAAGTGGGATTGAGTTTAAGGCCTTAAAATACAAGATAAGCTCAAAAGCCTCTAAAAGATTGAAGATTAGGGCCTAATAACTTAGTACCTAGTAAAAGCTTATAAAATAAAATATAAAAAGCCTATTAAGTGCTAAGGCCCATGCAAGAGATCCCTTATAGGACTCTTAGTGAGTTAAGGCATTAAACTAGTAAAAAAAGATCCATTTAGGCCTACAAGATTAACATTAAAGCTCAAATTGAAAGTTATAGAATTTAGATAAAAACTTAAAATTAAAGTACTTAAATAAAAGCCTAAAAAGTCAAGTATAGGGCATAATCCTTAAAAATAAGCCCAAAGCCCTAAACTTAAGATAGTTAAATCGATACTATTGAACAATGAAATTGTTTGGCCTAAACCAAATTCTTACAAGTCCAAAAACCTAAAAAAGACCTTACCAAATGAAAGAACACTAAAAAATGATGGAAAACGACTACAAGATCGTTAAAAAAGAATTTAAAACGAAAAAGTTATGACCAAAATACGAAAACGGTAAAAAAAAGAAGTTTAGGACAAGAAGGAACAACTAGGTAGTTGAGGGCATAGTACTTATATAATTCAATTATAATCTTTAGGTGATGTGGGCCCAAGAATTGATTTGGCTGAGGATTATTAGGATTGCTAAACACTATAATTGAGTGAGTAAGCGTAATACCGTGCTTTATGTAATCACCTATAGACTGTATATGATGTGTGCATTTCATAGTCTTGTCTACATTCAATATGCGTATTTAATTAACTTACTTGTAAATTACTTGTTGGCAGGATAAGGAGGTTACTCTGAGCAGTTGTCACTTATGCCCTTATAGTTTGTTGTTGTAGCACGATTTATAGCTAGAGCTAAGCTACAGGATGTATGAGATTAGCACCAATAGTTTTGGGGTTATCAGAGGGAAGATGAGAGCATGAGCAGATATTTCCTATATATTTCAACTTTTAAGTATCTATTTTATCTTATGAGGACTTGTAGTAGTTTAGATTATTGACTGTTTAGTTATGGCTTATAGGACCTATTTTAGGTGAATATTGTGTATCCCCCAGCTTTATGTTATTTATTAATAATGTTTAGACATTAAAATTTTGCTTTGATATTACTTTATATGAGTCTCCCTGGTGAAAGCTAAGGTTGTGTTGATGCCTTGTGTAGTGCGATGAAGGTTTTTTATCAGTAATGATACTGGTCTTAGATCTTCCTGTAGTACACGGCGCCACTACGACAACTTAATCGCCCCTTAGGTTGTGATACTATAAGAAGCCTATTGTGCCGATTCAATAATGTACTTGGGAGGGAATAAAATATACCAGGGTTTATAAACTTTGCTTTGGTGGTCACGTATGAAGGAGAATCACAGAATTCATGTCCCATTGTACTACTTGCCAATAGGTAAAAGCTAAGCATCAATGTCCCAACAGGTTGTTATAACCTTTCCTAATTAAGAAGTGATAGGAATCAACTCTTCAGACCAATCACACATAGCTGAGCTAAAGAACTGTAAGGACTCACACAAAGAATACTAACTTAATAACCCATTCAAGACGAAGATTCCTAATCCAATTTCCATCTTTTATACTATTGCCGACTCGAGCATCGAGCTCTCATAAGTTTCAACACAGTTTTTGAGCTGCCAAGCAATCGTGCTGACTTGCCTCCTGTTCGTGCCAAGCAACTATATCTATTGTTGAGCTTATGCCATGATCCAAAGAGCTTCCGAGCTGATTAGTGTCAAACTTCCATTCAAGCTAAGTTGCCTAAACACTCGACTTGTAGAGGGTTAGAATTTTTTCCAGTACCGGAGCTTTGACCTAAACCCAACTAGGTCAGCTTTGACTAATGACTTCCTTTTAGACTTGTCTGAATAGGACTCTACAATTGTGTAGTGGCTTGAACACTCATTTCAGCTTAACCAACTGCACAACTAGACTCCAACCACCCCTTGATACGTATCTTCTAGCACGATATTCCAAAATGATTCCTTGCTTTGTCCATACAGAATATTCTTTGTCTTTTTTAGCCTTTTTAGTATGTTTTATGTACTCTATTTTAAATTACCTTTTTATCTTTTCCATATATGCCTTATAACCTTAGTAGAGCTGGTATATAAACCCCATTTACTTGTACATAGACACATCATTGCATTATTGAATATCAATAGTTTCCTTCTTGAGCAGCCTTAGTGTTCTCACTCTCTCTTAAGTCTTATCTATTCCCTTTAGTAAGAGCAGTGGCAAGTGACCCTATAGTTTGGACCAATGAGTCATATTTAGCGAATTATAGGTCAAGTAGGATCAATTAGTGTGTCATATTCGATTAGTAGCTGCTTAGATTTGCTAATCCTTTTTTACTTTCCTTTAGTTCTCATTTGTTATGGTACTTCTCCATGTGTACAACTACGAAGATGTATCGACTTTACTAATATTAGAGAATGGTCCTAAGAGGGAGTGTATGAAGTTACAGTGAAGGCTACTATGCTCTTTCATATCTACTGCAATGTGTTTGCGTGAAGTTTTGAAGTTGAGGGTTGTATAATGGAGGTTCATGGATTGGTAAGTGTAGTTCTTGTATGACTCTGTTTTTCACTACGAAAATAGAGCAAGTTTGTTCCATGGTATTTGTGTGTATTGTGTGTTAGAGTTGTTAAAGTGTGTTGGTAAGGTTTTCGATAGTGAGTAGAACTATTTGTTGTGTATTGTGTTTTCAATTTGTTGGAGAAGTATCATACTATGTCGGATTTAAGTGTTCAAGGTGTTATTGGTGACCTGAGTAGCAGTATTCATATTGGTTAAGGTCAAAATGGTAGTAATACCTATGGGTTTGTTGATGATAAACTTAACAAATTCACTAATCTTGTTGAGAGTTTGGTTACTGCAATGCAAGTCAATAGATAGTAACCATAGGGTGTACTACATCATAACCTACCTAAGAATGTTCTTGAGAGGTGATATGCCTAAAGTGGCTGAGCTAATCGCCTAGCTTGACCCCATCGAGTTGGAGGAGTCGCAGACTGAGTTGCTAGACGAAAGTTAGAGTTGGAAGAGATTGAAGGGGTTGATGAGGAGGTAGATGCCAAAGTGTATGGAGAGAATATTATCAAACACAAGAGTGAGGATGCTAAGCTCCTTGTGGATTAGACAATGTCCAGGTCCAAATCGCACCCTTTAGTGGAAGTGGAGATGTAGATGAATATTTAGAGTGTGAAGAGAAAGTGTTTAATTTCTACAGATACATTGATGCCATTAAAGTGGGACTTACTGCACTTGAATTTTCTACATATGCTACCATGTGGTGGAAGAATTTGAATGCGGCTAGAGCAAGAGATGGACAACAAGGTATAAGAACTTGGGAAGAGATAAAAAGATTATTGAGAGGAAGGTTTATGCCTGAGACCTACTTACAAGATACGTTTGCAAAGTTACAGGAACTTTGCTAAGGAAGTCGATTTGTCGGTGAATATATGAGAGAATTTTATATGCTAATGATCCGAGCAAATGTGGAAGAGCCCAAAGCCCATACTGTATCTTGTTTCATTTATGGACTCAAATATGAGATTCGTAATATTGTGGAAGTACAGAGGTTGCATACATTGGAAGAGGCCATTAAAGTAGCACAGAGCATTGAAAAGCAAAGAAGAAATGCTTCGAGCTGACTTAGGCTAACATTTTCCCGAGCTCCTATTTTGTGTTGACCTACTCATGCTGAGCTAAGGTGACCTGATAATAGTTAAGTAGGTTAGCAAAACTGATTTGAGAAAAGGCTAACCCCGAGGACCTAAGAAAGGGCAGACCTTTGAATGGAAGATAAGAGAGGTAAAGTTCTTTAAATGCTTGGGTTTTGGACACACGACTGTTGAATGTCCAAATCGATGTGCCATGGTGCTCTGAAGAGATGTAGTAAATAGCACTAATGAGAGCGAGTCAGAAGAGAAGAAGAATGTTGGAAGAGTTGAAGCCAAGGAGGAAGAGGAGACTTGTATCTATGCTGACAGGGAGAAGTGATGACCCTAGTATTGAAATGAGTGCTAAGCTCCTTGTCGAGCTTTAAGGAAGACTAGAGAGAGAATTTATTCCATATAAAGTATACTATCTAAGGACGGTTGTGCACCATCATTATGGATGGAGGGAGTTGTACCAATGTTGTTGCACAGTCCTTTGTGTAAAGGTTAGGACTACTGACCTCTAAGCACTCCTGACCTTACAAGCTACACTGGCTGTCACGTTCAAAGCGGTAGAGTCGTAATAGTCTCATGAAGCAAACTATTCTAAAATAGAAGTTGAAAATATAGCCGCTATCTTAGACTTAATTTACATAAGGCATTCACGACTAACTTGTGTCGAAGTAAACGGTTTATAGATTAAACATGTTGTTTACCTATGAAATCATAAAATTATACATATTTATACTAAAATAATCTGAATATGTTTACAAGATTTAGTATTTTAATCATAATCTATTTTAGTAATACATAAATTAACAATAAAAGCTTTAAAGATGAAATCTAAACTTAAGAGTATATCTGATTCTTCAATTTTATATTCTCACTCCATAGGATCCAATAGTTATTAGCTTTAGGATAGTTATATTGCTACTTCTTAGTTAGCACCTACAACATCTATAAAGATGTGAGTAATCAACAGCTTAATAAGTTGAAACGGATACTTAAAACTATACATTGAACATAAGCAGGATTATCAATCAAATTAATTAGATGCAATGCATATTCAAGCAAATACCATCACATGACGTTGTCCAGTCCGTCGTGAGATAAGAGAAATTACATTCGCTCAAATCTGGGTTGAGGAGTTTCCATTTTATGCAACAGCTCATGACCAAACCTAAGCTTATGTAATAAAGATACCGCTCCTCCTATGATTACCTTCAAAATATTGACTTCACCTTTATCCTGACCTCTTTACTTGTCACTTAGTTCAACTAAGGATGAAGAAGGGACCCATTATACTATTCAGCACTATCCCTTTCGAAGGGATTAGTATTTAGCCAGAGAACTCTAATATTTCCGCTAATAGGTTGCTATGCAGGTTCGATTTATAATTATAAGTTACATATTTAATTAGATTCGGTTTAAAGTGTTTAAACATTTCAACAAATTACACGAGTACAAGCTAGAGTAATAAACCAGAATCATATCATCGAACTCAGGAACAACCACATACAGGCATGTGTACAATCAACTATCTAGCAAACATAACCAAGTACAATTTTAAGCCTTCAAGTACTACAAATTAATACTAAAAAATACAGTAACGTAATAATCCCAGCTTAGCTGGACTCCTTGCTTGCTTACTCTAGGTACGACTTACACAGGCCATCGCCTATAATCTCTATAATACAATGTTGTTTTAGTTCCCACATAACTATCATAGATAGGTTTTGTTCTAAGATTCTTATTATTATCTCCAGTTTGGGTTTTATTATACCTAATTATTCAAGGTTTTAAGTTTTTTACAATTATTCTTAATTTATGCTAAGTTTTGGTTTAGTTTTCAAATCAGTTTCTAAATTAGGTTTTAATTCAGTTTTTTATTACAATTTTATACGCAAACACTAGGAACTTGTTTCGAATCATTATGTGAAGTCAATCACAATTCACTCAAGTATCCTAAATCTTCATTTTATCTCCTAATCAGCAGTTCAATCGGTACGATATATTATAATCCTAATTTAGCTACCGAATTTACTTCCGATATGAGAAAATTTTATTTTTTTGTATAATTATATAAATTTATATTTCATATGAGATTTATTTTATATCAATATTATTATAATTCATCAATTTTGACATAATATTTTCCACTCATTAATTTCTTATATTTACATATTATGTGTTATTACATAATTCACTCCTAAATCACATATTTAACACTTCTAACACTACATATATCATCCTTCATCATCCAATAATATATCAAATGTCTAATGATATCATAAATCAGAATTTTATACCTAATTACTCTAAATTATAAAATTAACTTAAAATATATCATTTTACCTATTATATATGTACTACATAATACACCTAATAATTACATCAAATAACCTAAATGCTACAAATATCACACTACATCATAATTTAACATCCTAAAACACCTAATATATATTAAATTAGTAATTATCCATTTAATTACTCAATTAGCCCTAAATCACCCATTTTATACATCATTTTAAGGCCTAAAAATTATCTAAAAATTTCAAAAATAGGTTTTTGAAAAATCTTTTTATAGCACTATTTTAAATACTTTAAATAGCTCATACAAAAATTTTGAGCTCAAAATGACATCTTTAAGATCATTTAGTTCTAATTCGAAAATAAGCTCGAGTTCAGGGATTTCTTAAGCAATATATATAATGGAACCTAATTTTATCAAAATAATATTTTTTTCTAATAACTACATATAAAAATGTCTCAGAATACTAAATTTCATAATTTTTATAATTATTTAATATTTTTAGTAAATAATGTAAATTCGGAAGGTAAATCGGATTCATTAGAAACTGACCTTTTTCCCATCTGCGGCCACCTTGGGTGTATCGGCTCACCTAGGCGGGTGGTTTACTACATGGTTGTCGGTTTGGTTCCTTCCCAAGTGGTCATTGGATGTGGTCTTTCCTTATAAGCCCTATTTGCATTGTATTTTTCTAATTTTTTGTAAAAATACTCCTCCCCCTCTTCTTGATTTCTCTCTAATTTTCCTAAACTCTTAACATGTCCAAATGAATTCCAAAAGAGGCTTTCCAAATTTATAGGGTTAGTTTAGGATTTTCTTTGTGCTAAGTGTCCTTATCTTTTCTTTATTACACTTTTTATTTGGCTATATTTGATTGGTTGATTCTTTCTTCATTCCCAGCGTACCATACGCCTATTTTAGACAATTCCATACTTTTCTTGATTTTTCCATAATTTTTTAATGAATTTTTTTAATTATTTAGCATAATTTTAGTATATTTCAGGTATTTTAAGTAATTTTGGGTATTTTTTCCTACATGTAAATACATATTTAGTATAAACAAATACTCGTAAATATTATTTTATAATTTTTAGTATGCA
Organism: Lumnitzera littorea; assembly: GCA_024138015.1. Taxonomy (NCBI): domain Eukaryota; kingdom Viridiplantae; phylum Streptophyta; class Magnoliopsida; order Myrtales; family Combretaceae; genus Lumnitzera; species Lumnitzera littorea. The sequence continues at coordinate 45,656,856 of JAMXBB010000007.1, read as the reverse complement.
TATAACTTATTTCTATTGATTTATTGAAACTCGTTTTACGTATTCTGATAAATAACGAAAAATTTACATATAATTCAATATTATAATAATTAATTATTTTATTATTAATTTTTCTTAAATCTAAACTCAAGGAATTACTTTTACTGGTATTCCTAGTTTCATTGTAAAATTTGGGTTTGATCAAACAATTTACTCTATTGCTCTAAACTTTACGGATTGAATCCTAAATACCAAATTGCAGGGCTTACCCTGGCTTCATGATAAGGATGTTTTGCACATTATTGAATAAGTAGCCGTACCCTTTAGTGTTAGGAATGTGTACAGGGATGAAGTGGTGTATGATGTTGTCCCCATGGGAGCTTCACATCTGTTACTTGGAAGACCCTGGTTATTCAACTGACATGTTACTCACAAAGAAGATAAAAACACTTATGCCTTTGTCAAGGATGCAAAGAAGATTATGCTGTAACTTATGACACTAACCTAGGTGAATAGGACCCATAACCAACTTAGCCAAGCCAACAAGAAGAAAGCCTTAGTTATAAGCTAAAGAGAGCTCCAAACTGCTGAGAAGGCCGATGAGCCTATATTTTTATTGATTAGAAGATTTATTGGAGATGAGAAATCTAAAAGATGTTCCCGATATGATCCAAAGATTAATTGATGAATTTTTCGACCTATTCCTTAAAGAGTTGCCTAGGGGACTACCCTTAGTCTGAGGAATAGAATATTGTATTAATATACAACCAGTTATAGTCCCGCTAAACTAACCCACTTACAGAATGAATCTTGACCAGGTTGTCAAGCTGAAGAGGCAAGTGGATGAGTTAATAGAACGAGGTTATATAAGGGAGAGCATGAGTCCTTATGCTGTAGCAACTTTACTCGTCCCAAAGAAGGATTGTTCATGGTGCATGTGTATCGAAAGCTGAGCAATCAACCGAATTACTGTCAAGTATAGAATCCAATACCAAGACTCGATGACTTATTAGATGAGTTACATCGTACTTGAATATCGATGAAGATTGATTTGAAAAGTGGCTACCACCAAATTTGCATTAGACTTAAGATGAATGGAAGACTACTTTCAAGATGAGGCATGGTCTCTACGAATGGTTGGTTATACCATTTGGATTTATAATGCACCGAGCACATTTATGAGGCTTATGAACCATGTGATGCATCTGCTAATCAGAAGATGTGTGGTTATATACTTTGATGACATATTAGTGTATAGTACCGACCTAAACAATCATGTTCAACATCTCTAAGTCGTTTTTGACATCTTATGAGTCGAAAGTTGTATGGGAACCTGGAGAAATGTTTGTTCTATCAAAGTGAAGTTGTCTTTCATGGTTATGTAGTATTTAGAGATGGAATTTGAGAAAATGAGGAAAAAGTTCGAGCTGTCTTAGAGTGGCCAATGCCAAAGAATGTCATTGAAATATGAAATTTCATGGCCTTACTTCATTCTGTAGGTGATTCATTAAAAACTTCAGTACAATTGTAGCACCCTTGATCGAGCTAACAAAGAAAAATGATGGATTCCGATGGAACAACTGAGTTGAACAAAGCTTTAGGGAAATCACGAAGAAGCTTATTACCACCCCTGTCCTATCCTTACCAGTTTTTGACAAGCCATTTGAATTAGAATGCGATGTGTCAGGCATCAAAATTGGTGTCGTATTAATGCAAGAACAATAACGGTTGCCTGCCACAGTGAAAAGTTCAATGGTGCTGCATTGAACTATTTTATGTATGAGAAAGGATTATATTCACTATTTGAAGCTCTTACTGTTTGGTAACATTATTTATTACCATGAGAGTTTGTAATTTACATTAACCATGAGCCATTGAAGTATCTTAGGAGTCAAAATAAACTTTTGAAAAGGTAAGCTAAGTGGCTAAAATTCATGCAAGGTTTTTCCTATGTGATCTAACACAAGAAGGGTAGTGCCAACGTGGTTGCAAATGCCCTGTTATGTTAACAAACCTTGCTAACCACCCTACAAACAAAATTATTAGGATTTTCACATATTACTAAGCAGTATGCTCGCGATCCCCATTTTGGTCCTGTTCTTGAGCAATATAGAAGAGTTGCTGTTGGAGGATATTATCTCTAAGATGGCTATCTATTTTGATGCATCTCTGGGGTCGGACACAGGGAGAGGCACCACAACGAGCAAAAATAAGGAAATAAAAGGGGGGGTTAGCAAATCTGTGAGTTATCTAACTAGATATGATGCACCAATAAGATCTTACACAGCCTACAATTTGCCGAATATAACACACCAATTCTAATTGAAGGGTCACTCACCACTACTTCTGGCTAGAGGGAATAGATAAGAGTTGAAGAGTAATGAGAACACTAAAGTTGCTTAAAGGATGCTTGAATAATCTGATATTGATTAGTTATTTGTCTGCATACAAGAAAGTGGGGGTTTATATACCTATCTATTAGGGTTACATTACATGTATTAAAAAATAAAAGGGTATTCTACAATTAGGTTACATGAAAGTTACTAAAAGGGGGTAAAAGAGAAAGAATATTTAGAAAGAAAAAGTGAAGAATCCTTTTGGAAAGATCGTACCAGAAGATACATATCATGTAGTAGATGAGAGTTAGGACTATGATATAAAGTAGATGAAACAGAAAGTGTTGGCAGTCAGAGGTCGGCCTGATTTGGAATAGGTCAGAGACCAATTAGTTATTCTGAAGAGAAGTTAGCTTGATTTGTAATCAGATGCCTGTGGTCAGGTTGGGAGCTTGCCTCGGCTATTCTTGGGTTGTCTTTTAGGATAAGGCATCACTGCTGGATAGGGGTGAATTTGAAATAAGTAAGGATATGATAATCAGGTTAGCAGGAGAATAGCTCGGGATAGGAATTTTTGTCTCAACTATGGATTAGAGTTAGTATCCTCCGAGTGAGTCCTTGGAGTCCTCTAGCTTGACTATGCGTAATTGGTCTAAGGGGTTGATTCCTAACATTTGTTTAGGGGTTGGAAAGATTTGTCCTCAAATTTACAGTTGTCTCTGCTCTTTCTTCTAGGGCGTTCGCAGGGTCTTCTTCAATTGGTTGGTGAGGAATTAGATTGAACATGTTGAAGGTAGAGGAAACACCATAGTCATCAAGCAACTTGATTTGGTAGGCATTGCAGTTGATCTTCTTCAGGACTTTGAATGGGCCATTAGCTTGAGGTGAATCCATACTAAGTCTCTTAGTTGGAAAGAAACAATTTGGCAACTTCAGCTACCTATCTCTTATTGTCTTTAATTGAACTTGGCGATCTTCTTAGTTACAGACTTGTATAGCTCTTGCAATACTTAGGCTCAGTCAGCTCTGAATTGATTCTCTTTAGTAGCTACTGGAGTACTGACCATATCCTGGGGAATTGTCGGATTAAGGCCATAGATAACCTCGAATGGAATCTTCCTAGTGGTGCTATGGATAGTTCGGTTGTATGTGAACTCTACAAATGGTAGGTACACATCTTAATCTCTCAAGTTCTTTCCTACAATAGCTTTGAGTAGATTGCCTAGTGTCCTATTCACCACTTCAGTTTGGCCATCAGTCTAAGGGTAGCTACTGGAGCTTAATACGAGTTTAGTTCCAAGTCTTCTCTAAAGAGTCTTCCAAAAATAGCTTAAGAATTTTATATCCCGAGCTGAGACAATAGTCTTCGGTACCCTGTATAATTAGACAACTTCTTGTAAAAACAAATTAGTAATAGATATAGCATCGTTAGTTCGGTGGCACGGGATGTATCATTTTGCTGAAGCGGTCTACGACAACAAATATAGAATCTTTTCCTTTGGAAGTCTTAAGTAACCCTAGGGTAAAGTCCATACTAAGGTCGGTCCAATGTAAGGCTGGCGTCGATAAGGGAATGTACTCTCCATGGGGCTCTTTCTTTCCCTTAGCTCGCTTATATACCTCACAATAACCAACTACCTTATGAATATCCTTAGCCAAATAAGGCCAATAAAAGTTTTCCCTTAATAAATTCATTGTCTTGGTTTCCCCGAAACGACCAGATAATCTTTTGCTATGAGCTTCCCTAACTAATAGCTCACATGTGGAGTAGTTTGAAATATATATCTTGCGGTCCTTGAACAGATAGCCATCCTTAAGACAATATCCTCCAACAACTAGTCCTTTTCAACACTATCTAACAACGGGACCAAAGAGAGAGTCATTAGCATACTACTTAGTAATAAGCGAGAATCCCAATAATTTGTCTACAAAGTGGTCAGCAAAGTTTGCCGTCATGACAGAGCGTCGACAACCACATTTGCACTTCTTTTCTTGTGCCGAATGACATACGAGAACCTCTCCATAAACTCTAACCACTTAGCTTATCTCTTTGAGAGTTTGTTTTAACTCCCAAGATGCTTCAATGATTCATGGTCGGTGTAAATAATAAACTCTTCTGGTAGCAGATAGTGTTGCCAAACAGTGTGGGCTTGGAAAAGGGAGTATAAGTCCTTCTCATACACAGAATAGTTCAAGGAAGGACCACTAAGTTTCTTACTGTGGTAGGTGATGGGTCGTCGCTCCTACATCAAGACAGCACCAATTCCAACTCTTGATGCATTATATTCTAATTTGAAGGGCTTATCAAAATCTGGTAGTGAGAAGACAGGTGTCGAGGTGAGCTTTTCCTTGATCTCTTTAAAGTTCTATTCAACTCGATCATTTCACTTGAATCCTTTACTCTTCTTTGTCAACTCGGTCGATGGGGTAGCTATTGTGTTGAAGTCTTCAATAAATTGCCTATAGAAAGAAGCTAGGCCATGAAAACTTCGGACCTCAATGACATTCTTTGAGGTTGGCCATTCCAGAACAGTTCAGATCTTTTCCTCATCTGCTCGGATCCCTTCTCTTGACACTTTAAATCTTAAGAAAATCACCTCATTTTGGCAGAAAGTACACTTCTTCACATTCCCATACAACTTCTCAGTTTACAAAATATCAAATACATCACGGAGATGTTGAACATGGTAGTTTAGGTTGGCATTATATACTAGTATGTCATTAAAATACATGACCACACATCTTTTGATCAAAGGGCATAACATATGGTTCATTAACCTCATGAATGTGCTCAACGCATTGGTAAGTTTGAACGGCATAACCAACCATTCATAGAATCTGCGCTTAGTTTTGAAGGCAGTTTTCCACTCATCTCCTGTTCTCATACGAATTTGGTAGTAGCTTCTTCATAGATTAATTTTTGAAAACGTCTTAGCACCATGAAGCTCATCTAGCATATCATCGAGCCTTAGTATCAGATATCTGTACTTGATAGTAATTTGGTTGATTGCTCGGCTATTGATGCACATACACCACGAACCATCTTTCTTTGGAACGAGCAGAACCGGTACTGCGTAAGGGCTTATGCTCTCCTTGACATACCCTCGCTCTATGAGCTCATCTACCTGCCTCTTCAACTTGGCTGCCTGCTTAGGGTTCATTCTGTATGTAGGTCGGTTTGGTAGGGCGACACCTGGCTGTAGATCAATGCAATGCTTTATGTCTCGGATTGGAGGTAGTCCTTTAGGCAATTCTTTAAGAAATAGGTTGGAAAACTCATGTAGCAGGCTTTGGATCTCTTCTAGAACATTCTCTAATTCCCTCATCTCCAACAGTCTCCTAACTAACAGGAACATAGGTTCATCAGCTTTCTCAATAGATTAGAGCTCTCTTTGGCTCATAACTAAGGTCTTCTTCTTACTGGCTCGAGTGAGCTGATTATGGGTCTCATTCACTTAGGACAGGGTCATGGGTTGCAATATAATCTTCCTTCCATCCTTAACAAAGGCATAGGTGTTCTTATACCCATTGTAAGTAACATGTCGGTCAAACATCCAAGGTCGTCCAAGTAGTAAATGTGAAGCTCCCATGGGGATGACATCATAAACTACTTCATCCCTATACATACTCCTACCACTGAATGGTATGATTGCTTGTTCAGTCATATGCAAAGCACCTTTATCATAATGCCAATGTAGCTTGTAAGGTCAAGGATGCTTTGAGATCGGTAGACCCAACTTCTATACAAAGGATTGTACAACTACATTAGTATAGCTTCCTTCGCCTACTATAATGGTGCACAATTGTCTCTTGATGGTACATTTAGCATAGAATAGATTTTCCCTCTGGTCTTCCTCAAAGCTCGGCAAGGAGCTCAATACTCATCTCAAAACTAGGGTCATTACTTCTCCCTAATCGAGATAAACACAGGTCTCTTCCTCCTCCACAGCTTCTGTATCTTAAACATCCTTTTCCTCTTCAGGCTCACTTTCATCGGTGCTATCCACTACATCTCCTCGGAGCACCATGATACATCGGTTCGGACACTTAGCAGCCATGTGTCCAAAGCCTAAGCATATAAAGCACTTCATTTCGCTAGTCTTCCGTTTGGAGGTTTGTCCTTTCTCAAATGTCTTCAGGGTTGTCGTAACCTTAGGTTGACCTGTTTGACTAGCTCGACCCTATTAGTTTGCTCTGCCATCATCACATTAGTCATTCTTATCCTTGGCCCTGTATGGCCTCCTCGGCTTGGCTTGAATAGGTTGGTACGGAACTAGGGATCAGGAGAATGTTGGCTTAGGTTAGCTCGGAGCATTTCTCCTTTGCTTTTCGACCCTCTACGTTATCTTAATCGCCTTTTCTAAGGTATAAAACCTCTATACTTCCACAATGTTGCAAATCTCAAATCTGAGTCCAAAAATAAACCTTGATACGGTATGGGCTTCTGGTTCTTCCATGTCAGCTCAAATCATAAGCGTTTGGAACTCTTTAACATAGTCATCAACAGACTAGTTTCTTTGGTGAAGCTCCTGTAACTTTGCAAATGTATCATGTAGGTACGTCTCGAGGACAAATCTGCCTCTTAATAACCTTTTCATCTCATCTTAGGTTATAAAACCTAGTCTTCCATCCCTTGTTCTGGCTGTGTTCAGATTTTTCCACCATATTGTAGCATACCTAGCAAACTCTAGTGCAGTAAGTTAAACTTTGACGGCATCTATATACCCATAACAGTCAAACACCTTCTCGACCTTCTCTTCCCACTCTAAGTATTCATTGGCATCTCTAATTCTACTGAAGGGTAGAATTTGAACCTTGACATTATCTAGTCCTCGAGGAGCTTGGCATCCTTATCCTTATGCTTGGTACTAGTTAGCCTTTTCCTCTTCTTCCCTAAACTCTTCAACATCTAACTCCTCATCATCTTCCTTAATCTCCTCTAACTCCAGTCTTCGTTTAGTAGCTCTTTTAGCTTGAGGGGGTCGAACTAGGCGATGGGCTCAACCAGCTTAGCTATAACCGCTCTCTCAAATGTTTTTAGGTAGATTTTGTGGTGGTATACCCTGGGGTTGTTGCCTGTTAACTTGCATTGCTGTGACTAGACTCTCAACAAGGTTTGTAAGTTTGTCTAGTTTATTATTGATAGATCTTGGGGTGTTACTACTATCATGATCACAACTGGGTTGAGTACTACTACTCTGGTCACCAATAACACCTTGAACACTTGAATTTGACATAGTACAATATTTCTCCAACAGATTAAGAACTCACTAACAACTTTAGTGCCTAATAGTCACTCAAACAAAATAAAAACAAACTTGCTCCGTTTTCATGATGAGAAACAGAATAAAAATAGAGTAACAATAAAACCACACTTGCTATTACATAAACACACTATAGTAGCTATGGAAGGAACACAACAGCCATTAACAGTCCAAAACTTTACAAACTCCTTTGCGGAATCATGCTCTGATACTAATGAAACTGATGTGTCTCCGGGATTGAACATACGAAAAGGCACCACAATGAGCGAGAATAAGGAAATAAATGGGGGGTTAGCAAATTTATGAGCTATTTAGCTGGATATGACGTGCCAACAAGATCTTATACAGCCTACAGTTCGTCGGATATGATACATCGGTCTAAACTGAAGGGTCACTCGCCACTACTCCTTACTAAAGGGAATATATAAGAGTTAAAGAGTAATGAGAACATTAAGGTTGCTTAAAGGATGCCCGAATAATCTAATATTGATTAGTTGATTGTTTACATACAAGAAAGTGGGGGTTTATATACTCATCTACTAGGGTTACTCTACACATATGAAAAGACAAAAGGGTATTCTATAATTAGGTTACATGAAACTTACTAAAAGGGGTAAAAAAGACAAAGAATATTCAGAAGGAAAAAGTGAAGAATCCTTTTGGAAAGATCGTGCCAGGAGATACATGTTATGTAGTGAATGGGAGTTAAGACTATGATATAAAGTAGACGAAATAGAAAGTGCTGGCAGTTAGGGGTTGGCCTGATTTAGAATAGGTTAGGGACTGATTAGTTCTTCTAAAGAGAAGTCAACTGGATTCAGGGTTAGATGCTTATAGTCAGATCGGGAGCTCACCTAGGCTATTCTTAGGCTATCTTTTGGGATAAAGCATTGATGCTGGACAGGGGCAGATCTAACACAAGTAAGGATTTGATAGTCAGGTCAATAAGAGATCAGCTTGGGATAGGAATTTCCATCTCGGCTATAGATTATAATTAGTATTCTTTGAGCGAGCCCTTGGAGTCCTCTAACTCGATTACGCGTGATTGGTCTAAGGGATTGATTCCTATCATGTTCAAAGAAAGAAGGTTATACATATCGAGCTATTCCGCATGTGAGCTGTTGGTGAGAGAAGCTTATAATGGTAGATTATCTGGTCATTTTGGAGAGATCAAAATAACCAACTTGTTATAAGAAAATTTTTCATGGTCTAATTTGGCCAAGAATGTCCATAAGATAATCGATAGTTATAAAGTGTGCAAGAGGGCTAAGGGAAAGAGAGAGCTACATAGAGAGTACATGCCCTTACCTACACTGATCTCACTTGGGCCAACCTTGGCATGGACTTTATCCTATGGTTACCTTGGACATCTAAAGGAAAGGATTCAATCTTTGCTGTAGTGGACTGCTTCGGTAAAATGGCACACTTCATCTCGTGCCATTGAACTAAAGATGTTATATATATTGCTAATTTGTTTTTGTAGAAATTTGTTTGACTACATTGAGTGCCAAAGACAATTGTTTCAGATTGGGACACCACATTCTTAAGCTATTTTTGGAGAAGACTTGGAATTAAACTTGTGTTCAGCTTTAGTAGCCACCTTTAGATTGATGGCCATGCTAAAGTGGTGAATAGCAAGCTAGGTAATTTATTTCGAGCTATCATTGGAAAGAATTTAAAGGATTATGATCTGTGTCTACTTTTTGTGGAGTTCACATACAACCAAATTGTCTACAATACCACTGGGAAGACTCCTTTTAAGGTCGTTTATGGCCTTAATCCCACTATTCCCTTAGATTTGATTGGTACCCTCGCAGTTGCTAAAGAAAGTCAATTTAGAGTTGACCAAGCCCAAGAATTACAAGAGTTACATCAGTTTGTAGCAAGGAAGATCATTAAGTTCAACTAAAGACAATAAGAGATTAATGGTCATAGTTGTCGAATTGTTTCTTTCAGACCAGGAGATTGAGTATAAATTCACCTCAACAGAGAGCGATTTCTATACCTTTGGTAGAGCAAGCTATCTCTATGAGCTGATGGTCCATTCAAGGTCCTGGAGAAAATCAATTGCAATACCTACCAAATCGAATTACCTGAGAACTATGGTGTTTCCTATACCTTCAATATGTTCGACCTGATTCCCCATCAATTATAAGAAAACTTGGCAGATGCTATGACAGTGCAAGAGTAAGAGACCTCTTTGGATTTAAGGACAAACTTCCAACCCCCAAGCAGATGATAGGAATCAGCTTCATAGACCAATCATACATAGTCGAGTTAGATGACTGTAAGGACTTACACGAAGAATATTAGCTTGATACCCCATTTAGGATGAGGATTCCTATTCCGATCTCCATCTTTTACATTACTATTGACCTGAGCATCGAGCTCTCATCAGTTCTAACATAGTTTTTTAGCTACTAAGCAATCATGCTAACCCACCTTACATTCGTTTTGACTTGCCTTGCATACATGCTGACCAACCGAGTAGCCATATCTATTGTCAAGCTCATGCCATGATCAAGAGAGCTCCCGACCTGACTAGTGTCAAACCTTTATCTAAGCCAAGCTACCTAAACACCCGACTTGTAGAGGATTAGAATGTTTTCCAGTATTTGAGATCTGACCTGAACCTGGCCAGGTCAGCTATGACTAATGACTTTCATTTGAACTTGGCCAAATAGGACTCTACAACTGCCTAGCGGCCTCAACACTCATTTCAGCTTAACCAACCGTACAACTAGACTCCAACCACCCCTTGATATGTATCTTCTGGTATGACATTCCAAAATGATTCCTTACTCTTTCTGTACGGAATATTCTTTGTCATTTTTAGCATTTTTAGCTTGTTTTATGTACTCTATTTGTAAATTACCTTTTTATCTTTTCCATATATGCCTTATAACCCTAGTAAGGTTAGTATATAAACCCCATTTACTTGTACATAGACACATAATTGCATTATTGAATATTACTAGTTTCCTTCTTAAGCAACCTTAATGTTCTCACTCTTTCTTAACTCTTATTTATTCCCTTTAGTAAGGAGTAATGGTGAGTAACCCTATAATTCGAACCGATGAGTCATATTGGATGAATTATAGACTAAGTAGGATTAATTGGTGTGTCATATCCGATTAGTAGCTGCCTAGATTTGCTAATCCTCTTTTATTTTCTTTTGTTCTCATCTGTTGTGGTACTTCTCCATGTGTTGGAGATGCATCGGGAAGAATTTACATTCGAGAAGTTGTATGATTGCATAGGGTGCAACTTGGGATAGTATCCAATTGAGATACTAAATTCACCTCCAAGTTCTATGAAAGTTTACATCAAGCCTTAAGGATTAAGCTTAGCTTTTGCTTTACTTATTAACCCCAAGGTAATTGGATAATTCGAAAGAGTTATGCATATTTCAAAAGATATGTTAAGGGCCTACATTATAGATTTCTCTGGTGACTAGGACACTCATTTGCCCTTAATTGAGTTCACCTACAATAATAGCTATCAATCTACTAAACATATGGCTCCTTATGAAGCCTTATATAAATGAAAATGTATATTCCTACTATATTGGGAATGAGAAGAACAAATGACTGTAAGGCCAGATATGATCCGTCAAATGAATGAAAAGACTCAATTTATTCAACAAATTATGAAGCAATCACAAGATAAGTATAAGAGTTGGTTTAACCTCAAAAGAAGACCTTTAAAATTTGCAATTGGAGGTTACGTTTATGTTAAGATCACTACTTTTAAAGGACTCATTGATTTTGAGTTAAAGGGAAACTCAACCTTAGGTATATAAGATCTGTAGAAATATTGGAATGAATATGTGAAGTTGCATATAAGCTTACATTAACTCCTAACCTATCAAATCATTATCATGTCTTCCATGTGTCACCACTTTGAAAATACATTAAGGATCCAAATAAAATCAATAAATTGGAACCAATTCAATTGAAGAGTAATTATGTATATGAAGAAAAGCCAATTCGAATCTTAGACTCTCAGATCTAAAATTAAAAAATAAAGAATTAGAATATGTTAAAGTGTAACAGAGGAATGACAATAATGATATATTCACCTAGGAGCCTAAGGCTGCTATGGTGGAGAAATACCCATGGCTCTTTTGATAAAGGTTAATATTAGCCTCGATACTTATTTCATCCATTTGGTTACCAACTTTGCCAAGGTTTTGAGTACAAAACCTAATTTAAGAAGGAGGGTAGAGTGTAAAAGCCATCGGCTTGCCAGTACATGAATCTTACCTAAACCCTAAAGACTAAGTTTAAGATCAAATTGTAACCCTAGGACTTTTTATAATAATTTCTAGACATAGAAAATTACTAATTTAACTATAAAATTAAAGATAGGAATGAAAATAATAAATTAAGATATAAACAACAATCTACCTAATTAGGGGTATGGCTAAATCAAGAGAACTAAAAATATAATCAACAAATAAGGATTTTATTAGCTAGATAAATTAAGTAGCTTATAGTTTATAAAAATTAGTATAAGAAATAAGGAATTGTAGAAAGAGTAATTACCACGGGGTAAAGAATAAAAAGTTAACTTCAAGGCATTTACCAAGGATGAAAATAATAAGAAGTAGAAAAAAGACAAATTCTATCAACTTGTTTCAACCAAGGATAATAAGCTTGGTCTTACTTTATTATCAAGAAATGAAAGAATATTTCCATTTGCCCTTAAGAGTAAAAATGAATAATAAAAAGTAAAAATGGAATAGTAAATAGTAAATTAATAATAAAGTAAAGTAAGTCAATAATAGGCACAGGTAAGAAGTATAACAATGACTCATGCCCTTTACATGTAAAACATCATCATGACATTTCTTAATCGAAAAGTGGGGAGTATACTCTTGAATAGTAGTAAATTATTAAAATAGCAAGGTAAAAAGCTAAAATATGATAAAATACACTATAAAATCATCTTAAATAGCTAAGAATTAGCTACACCACTTCTACAAATGGCAAAAAAGTTACAACGTGCCTTGAATATATCCAATAAATTATGGAAAAAGAAGAAACATGCCTGCAATTTTCAAATTTAGTTAGAAATATTAAAATGAATATCAATAACTTCTTCAATAATTTACCAAAAATCCTACAATTGTCATAAAATCTTGAAAAATTAACCCAATACGTTTCACCATGTAAGTAACATGTAGTAAAATTTCATCATTTTTAGATAAAAAAAAAATTGAGAAAAAAATTGGATAAGGGCAACAACTTCTAATATAAATAATGCCTCTCACATTTCCTCATTTAGTATTAAGTTATTTGCCTTCACGAGTTATAAAAAGGTGACAGTCTCTCATTTTAAGCTCCTCTAAGGCAGGCTAACAACATTATTCAAAAATTGTAGAAGCTTTAAATCTAGTCCTTATGAGGAGCTTTTTTAATTGTAAGTCCTTCATTCTTATGCCTATTTATGATAATTTTCCTATAATTAATTTTGCATGTTTGGTATTTTTATAATTTTTGGAAGTTTTTGCACATTTTCTTGAAAAATAGTCATTTTAAAGAAAATTAGTAAAAAATTATTTATTAACTTCCTAAAATCTCCAAACATTTTGTGATAATTCATTATCTCTAACATGAATTTTAGGTACCAGACTAAAGTGGGGTTAATTTCTCTAGTCTTATAACGTATTGATTAATGTCGTGCGAATGATACTTGATTGTTGCATTACACTTTAAATAAAATTATTTTCCTTGTTTGTTCAGGTGCAACGTTTATTCTTTACCACTTTTAAGTTAAAGAAATTGTTTGCCTTGTTTGTTCAGGTACAATGTTTATCCCTTGTCACTTTCTAAGTTGTTGTTTTGCTCACTTCCTTATAGATTTTATAGGTTCTATGTAAAACTAGTCACTAAAATGGTTGCTCAATCAATACAGGTAAGTATATAGAGACTCAAGGTCAAAGAATCTTACCTACTAGGGTCAATCATCATCTATAAATGTAAATTAATGAGTAAATAAATGGAAGTAGGGTATTCCTCAAGTAATGGCATTGTTCTTTCTTAAGCCTTATGTATATTAAATGTTTATGAAAGTGGATACTTATCTTAAGCCATCATAAACAATCAATATGCATGACAAGATTGTTTCTTTTAGCCTAACGGGGTATGGCATCTTTCCTATCACACTGTATGCTAATTTATTGTAGGTGAATTCTACCAATGTAGCCATAAGGTTATTATGTTCCTTCCTACTGTGACTTAAAGCAATGACTCAAGCATTTGGTTGATGACCTTGGTTTAACCACTTGTCTATTGATAACATAATATAAAGAAGAGGAGCTTAGTTTTAAGGTGTTTCCATAAGGTATTCTAAAAGTAGCTTAAGATCTTTGGATCCCTATCTAACACAATGGTCTTCAGTACACCATGCAGTTTGATGACATCCTGCAAAAACAAAGAAGTGACATTGATAACATCGTTAGCCTTTTAGCATGGGATCAAGTGTGCCATCTTGCTAAACCTATCCACCATAACTATGATGGAATCCTTCTTATGAAAGGTTCTTAACAAACCAAGGACAAAATCCATACTCAACTCAATTCATAGTTTGGTTAGGATAGGCAAAGGCAATTACTTACCTAATTCAACTTGGCTCTTGGCTTACTTACATATTGCACACCTCTTTATCACACTACGCATGTCCTTCATTATCTTCAACTAAAAGAACTTGGACTTTAGTAACTCGTTTGTTTACTTCTTACTAAAGTAGCTAGACGATCCCCCTCTATATGCCTCACACATTAAAAGTTCTCTCATAAAGTAGGTTGAGATACATAGTGTAGAGGGTTATTTTGATAATTGGACCTTTAACTTAATTTAATGCCATAGACTAGTTAATGGGCTAATGATAGGGCTCATGAAACTAGGCCCAATTAGGGATGTCTTAAGAGTTATAGCTTGGAAGGTTCAGAACAAGGATTGCTAGATCAGTTTTTCTGCTCTTGACCTTGCTTAGTTGTCTCGTGTGTGAAAAGTAGACTTGGAAAAAGTCCTTCTTAGTCCTTGTTTAGCCTTCATATGTTTTTAAATAAAGCTTAAATAAGCCTTGGGTTTATTTTAAAAGTAGAATGGCTCATTTATAAGTAATTAGGCCTAACTTGGCTTAAGCTTAAGCCCAACCCCGAGGCTTGTCTATTATATAAGAGTTGGAGGCTTAAATCTGGATAGTTGATCACTAAGAGTTGATCTAACGGCTCCTATCAATGACTCATTTGATTAGTCCATCTCAATTTAATCCAACAGTTGAGATCATGAGCCAAAATTTATATATAGGAGTCTTCTCCTCCTCTTTTATAACATACAAAGCATTAGCAAGCTTCTTAGAAACACTGTCACTTTGCTAGAATGACTCAATAGAAGATCAAATCAACTGTCTCATGAAGAACTAATCAAGAACACTCAAGAGTCATAAAATTCAATCAACTATCACGTGTGCAAATATGAAACATTGAGCTTGTCTATTCCTTTTCCTATGCCTTTCTCTAAGATCATCTCACGTATCATTCGATCATAACTTCTCTAAGATCGATTGCATGTGCATTACACGTGATCTATTGATCATCAATAGCAACTCTACCATACATATAGTTTCCCTTTCCTAAACAGATGTTTGTCCTCCATGAAGCAATCATCAATAGTTCTCCCTTCACAACACCTCGCAACAATTGGACCAAAGTGTGGGTCTTAGGCATATAAGCCTTAGATTATAAAGAATCATAGAAGTTTGTTTTGTAGGCTAGTCAGGAAGGAGTGTCTTTTGGATAGAGCATTGACAGCGACCACACTAGTCGACCCTCTCTCATACTTCAGACTTCACTACATATGATAACTAATAAATGCTATATTATACAGATTCATATGAATTATTTTTATTGTGTTTTATATGCTTTTTAGGTACTTTTGGTGATTTCGGTATTTAATTAGTTTATATTTTAAGTTCAAACTTTCTTGCACAAATTTGAAGGGCTTGATAAAATTGTAGATGATTTGAAGATTATTTTCACAAGTTTTGAAGCCTTGAAGAGAATTGCACCTAAGAATATAAATTATGGGTTGAGATTGTTAGGTGAAATAAAAAGAAATTAGCTAATGAGAGATTCACATCCAGGAATCATCAACACGAACTCGCTTGTTGATTGTGCAATATTGACAATATGTTTGCAATGTTAATGATATGCCATGCTACATTTCCATGTCTCTTTTATTTAGTGAGCTACATTTAGAAAGTGAAATGAAAAGATATGCAAAAGACATTTTGAAGATACATTGGAGATCTATTTCAAGATTCCTTTTGTACTATAAATAAACACATAAGCCTTATAAATTGCCAAAGACAATGAATTCTTAGGAAAGAGAGTTGTGTCTTTAACATCTCTCTCTTTTATATTTCTTTTTAA
This sequence comes from Lumnitzera littorea, assembly GCA_024138015.1. Classification (NCBI taxonomy): domain Eukaryota; kingdom Viridiplantae; phylum Streptophyta; class Magnoliopsida; order Myrtales; family Combretaceae; genus Lumnitzera; species Lumnitzera littorea. The sequence continues at coordinate 45,640,837 of JAMXBB010000007.1, read as the reverse complement.
TTTCTTTGCATTATATTAATCTATTTCTTTCAAGTATTTAGATATTGAATCCTAAAATCTATGTAAAATTATCTATTTTGTTTTAATTTAATCTATGATTTTTGCTATTAAGGTCTAATTACATTGTGCTTTGATATTTTCAATTAATATTTAACCATTTTGTTAATTTAATGCCTAAGTTTCCTATAAGGTTCGTGAGATCCTATAGTAGATGGACTGATGTAATTAGAAGTAATTAAATAGAATAAAATGTTTAGCTATTTGATTTCTTTGGATTAGGGCAACCTAATAGTATTGTTCAAGGACTTAATGCGATTTTGAGATATTTTATTCCAGAAGCAATTCGGGTAGAATATATTCAAGGTTAAGAGTTAATTAAGAGATGTGAGTCTAGTTAACTTAATTTAGGAATTCTTAAGGTCCAAAAGTAAGGATGAGATCGAATATATCATAGATTCTAAGGGGAAATTCAACATTTAAATACTAAAGTTCATGTGTTCTCAATAATTTCATTTGTGTTCTTTTTTATTTTCATGTTTTAGTATTTTTTATTTTATTTTATTATTCCTTTAGATTAGATAAGATTAGTTTAATTTAAATGTAATAATTTGATATTTCGTGCTTAATTGTTAGGTTAGATAATAGGAACATTAAGGAAAAGTACTAGTAATCCATAATTAATCCTCGAGGGATCAATATGCAGACTCACATTCGCTATAATATAAAACCGATAGGTGCATTTATTTCCCATCAATAACCCTTCCATGAACTTAACTAACTTTACTTATCTCTTTGACATCTTTGGTTAGCTCTTGATTTATCTCAGTAACTCATGGTCTATGTAAATGACAAATTCTCTAGGCAACAAGTAGTGCTACTAAGGGGTTGAAGCTTAAATCAAGAAGTAGAACTCCTTGTCATAGATTGAGTAATTTAGACCGACTCCTTTCAACTTCTCACTAAGGTAGGCAATGGGTTAGCCTTCTTGCATCAACATAGCACCTATGCTAACTCAAAGAGTTATACTCTAGCTTAAAAACCTTTTCAAACTTTGGGAGAGTAAGGATGATGTAGTAGTCTACTTTTTCTTCACCTCTTCAAAACTCATCTATTCATTATCTTCCCCTTTGAACTCCATATTCTTCTTTATTAATTTAATCAAGGGAGCCATTATAGTACTGAAATTCTTGGTGAAGCGTTGGTAGAATGAAGTTAATCTATGGAAACTTTACACGTTGGTAGCACAGGTCGGCATTGGTCATTCTATGATAAAATCAAATTTTCTCTTCATTAACTCTTACTCCATCTTTATTAGTGGTGAATTTAAGACTGCCTCAAGTTGACATAAGTCACACTTTTTCAAATTACTATAAAGTTGCTTAGCCTAAAGCATGGGAAAAACAAATTGAGATGCTCACAGTAGCTTTATAGGTCGAGACTGTAAATAAGGATGTCATCGAAGTAGATGACCATATACTTTCCAATCAAATTGCAAAGCATATGATTCATCAACCTCATGAATGTGCTTGGAGCATTAGATAAATTGCAAGACATTGCCATCCATTCATAAAATCTATGCCTTGTCTTTAATGTGTTCTTCTATTCATCTCCAAGTTGCACCCTAATCTAATGGTAACCCAACTTAAGGTCAATTTTCGAAAACAGTCTCACCCCATGTAGTTCATCTGACATATCATCTAGCCTTGAAATTACGTATATGCGCCTGATAGTAATCTTGTTGATAACTTAGCTATCTATACAAATCCTTCATGACCCATCCTTCTTTTGCACTTGTAAGACGAGTACAACCCATGGACTTTAACTCTCTCGAACATATCTTCTCTTAATCAATTCATTGATGGTCTTTGGAGCTCAACAACTTGCTCCATATTCAATCTATATGTAGGATTGTTCAACAAGGGAGCTCCTATCTGTAAGTCAATTGTGTGTTCAACGCCTTGAAGAGGGGATAATCTCTTTAACAGTTCTTTTAGAAATAAATTTAAGAATTCTTTGATCAGCTTCTACACCTAGATTGGTAGCTCACTTCGTATTCCTTCATCTCCAAAGATCTTTGGATTAATAAGAAGGTTGGTACTTCAACCTTCAATTTAAGCGACGGTTTAACTTGAGTCGTAACAAGATTCTTCTTCTAAACTCGATTCAATCATGCTTACATTTTTCTAACTTGGTTTGGAGTCATAGGATTTAATACAATTCTCCTTCCCTCATACTCAAAACATAAGTGTTCTCGAATTGATCATGGATGACTCTCCAATCAAACAACTAAGGTCTACCCAACAAAATGTGTGAAGCATACATAGGTAAGACATTGCATAGCACTTCATCATGGTAAACTTTAATAGAAATAAGAACAATGACTTGATTTCACTAGTCTTCCTTCTTAGGGATTGTTCCTTTTCAAACCTCCTTAATATCTCCCTTTCAACAACTCTAGACTTTAGGTTAGCTTTAACTACCTCTAATTTGCTCAATTCTGACCTCTCTAATCGACTTGGTATAGGTCAAGTAGACTAAGACCGACTCAGAGGAGCTTAGATGTAATTTGAGCACCTTTTACGCTCGACCCTCTAAGCAACTTGGATGGCATCCTCTAGGGTAGTAAACTTTTGATAATCTAACACTTTCTTAATCTTAAACTATAACCTATTAATGAATTTAAAAATTGTACAGACCTCTAATTCCTTAACCTTATATCAAATCATTAGCATTTCGAACTCTTTGACATAATTGCCCACATTATGTCCTCCTTGCCTCAACTTTTGTAACTTCTTAAAGATATCTTGCATGTAATGATCAGGAATAAACCTTTTCCTCATGGTTCGTCTCATTTATAGGAAAATCCTAATCTTTGGCTCTGTTTCCCTCATTGATAGGCTTATAAATTCTTTCACAATAATGCGACATTCCTTGTGAATTTAAGGGCAACTAGCCTTACCTTCACACGATCATCACAATCATGACATTTAAATATTTTCTTGATCTTATCCTCTTAGTTTGAGTAGTCATTAGCATTACTAGTCACAAAGTAAGCCTACGTTTGCAATTTGACATTGTTAAGACTATAGGCTGGATGGGATGCCCTCTCATTTGCTTCATAATACTCTTTTCCCTTAGATTCTTCAAACTCATCTAAGTTAATCATTCTATAGGCTCTTTTGTGAACACCAACACCTTGGTTGTTTCGTCCTAGATACAAAGCATCATTTTGAGCAACATCATTAGCTTGATATCCTACTGCCTGTAACCTTCTTTGTTGAGGATTAGTCTAGACATTAATAGGGTTATCCTCAATAACTTGGCCTATAGTTAGATGGCTCATAGCTTGTGTCAATTCAACCATCATGGTGGTAAGTTCATCCATTTGTTTGTTAATGGACCTAAGGGTAGCTAAAACAGGCTTTCAATAGTAGGGAATACCATTTTCATTATCCCTAACAACAACACTGATATTGGAGTCGGTCATCTTCAGTACTAACTTTAAATAACAACTCTAATGACCTCCAACTCAAAACAATATCAATACTAACAACTCAAACACTAAACAAATACCAAACATTAATATTCAATAACCCATAACATACAGAGGCTCTTTAATGCAAACCTACGACTGTACTACTTTAAACAATCACATAAGCAACACTAACAATGTAATCAAGAACAAAACTAGTCAATACTTGACACAACAATAGAAAACACTACCCTTAGCTCCTTTACACATAGGCACTACTTTGTAATTAGGAAGAGCAGTTCTAATAACCCATTGTTGCTAAAACTCTAATACTAAGGTGATAAACTATAATGTAGATGAACACATGTACTACAATATCACACGAACCAAGGGATGTAGGTCTTAGCCTTGAGATGGCTAGAAGGCTAAATGAGAGTCGATGGGTAAGTAGAACTTTTGCACAACTCAATGGACACAACTCATTATTCAAGCTCACAAGAACCTAGGAACTAGCTTAATGTTATGCACTAGCTAATTGCCTAAGGTCACTCGCCCTTGTTCCTTACTTAGAGAAATAGATAAAGGTAGACTTAAACTTGGTAAGGAAATACCCATGCATGAATAAGGGAGGAAGAAGACAAAATGTTGAATATTCATTAATGAGGCTAATTTACATAATGGGGTTTATATACATCCCATTTAGGGACAAGTCCTAGGTTAAGGGCACCTTTACTAAAAAGATTCTAGCTAAAAATAGTACAGTACATGTGTTCAAGTGCAAAAGTGACAAATACTAGGAGAATCTATGCATAGTACAAAATATAATATTAAAAAAAGTAAAGGACACATGTCAATTAAGGAATAACGGATTCTAACAGAGGATGGTTGTAGGTTGGTGATCCAAATGGGTGGTTCGAAAACACTATAATTGAGTTGGGTGTGTCATTTGCTGAATTGATCTTTTTCAGGTTAGAATGAGGACGACTCTCCTTTACCCAAGAGATAGTGTAGTGTTAACAGGGGTTCGAGTGCCCATGTAGGTCAATCCCATAGAGAATACTCGTTATTGAGCTGCTGGGAGAGAGCTTAATGGGCCAATGTAGCTAGTTTACGTGCTTAAGAACAGGTAAGAGGGCTATGCTTCCTATTAGCCTGCTCTATTGTATTGGGCTATTAGACTTGGCTACATTAGGCTCTAAGGTCTACATGAAAAATTAGCCATCAACAAGTTGTTATGTAGATACTCTATCTCTCTTTCTTAAATGATAAGTACCATATAAAAAAAATCATTTTCTTTATAATGGCTTTTATATTAATGGGAGAAGCATCCACAATTCATATGAAATGACATGTATTAATATTTTTTTTAGAGCGCCTCTATTGGAGTTGTTTAGTGCATGTCCTCAGGCCAAATGACTTTATGCAAACAACTCTCACCAATAAATAATGGTACTTAAGTTTACAAAGTTGCTTATCAAAGCAACTTTGTCTAAAGATTATTTCTTTTTAAAAAAAAAAAAAAATTTTAAGATCATGAGACCCATATAAGTTTTAGAAATTTTTTAAGTAATTATCTTACAATATCATACAAATAAAGTGGAGAATTCTTAAATAAGAAAAGTTTTGAAAATATTGACATGATACCTTGAGAAACTCTAAACAATCTACTAATGAAAATATTCTTATAGAACTCATAAGTGAAAAATGTCTTATGCGGTTTTTAAGATTATATAGAATGTCCATTTATGAAATCTACTAGAAGAATATCAAAAAGGAATTAAATAGAGCTTAAGACAGTAAAAAATAATCCGTTTAACATTGAGTTTGTAGAGTAAACTAAATAAAGGACTTGAGCTACCCCCTTTGAACAGCATTATCTAAGTTTTATAAGTTCATATAAAGTTGATTACTGTGTAATGAGCCTTAATTTTAATAGTTCACATTTAAAAGTTCATGGTAGTTAACAAACTATACTTTCAAACTTTGACTTTCATCATAAATCCGACAAAACATCTTTTTTAAGGAATGGTTACCATTATTGAAGAGTAATACTATTCTCTAAAGCAAAAAGAAGGCAGGATCATGGAACATTTATCTTAGCAAAGATTCATGCACACTATCTCAATTTTGCTATTTCAATGCTGTTATAGCTGATCATGATTAAATATCTAACAATTTAGATAATGAATATTTAATATTTGATTGTTTAATGTGTCTAAGTATTAAATTATTATTGGTGGAAACACAATTGGAATACTAACTTAGGAGCAAAGAATTTCCATCCATCTTAGCAACTCCCTTCACTAAAAGTTTCACATGTAGAAAAGTAATCGCACATGCTTGTGATGTGCCTCAGAGGTTAGAATCACTAGGGCTTATCACAAGTAAGGGTAGGTCCTTCAAGATATCAAAGAATAACAAGGGCATGATCAAGCGTATGCCTAGCAAGAGACGATACAATAGTACGACCTACATTACTGTATGCCGAACAATCTTAGTACCAGCCTTCGGGAAGGTCTACGACTGGTTCTACTGATTTAGAAAAGACCTAGTGGAAGGATGGAAGATACAAACTAATCAAGTGTGGTAGGAGCTCGGGTAAAGGCTCTAAGGCTCGAGTTATGGTACAACAGCTCCACAGATGATGAGCTTGGAACCCCTAAATGTATTCAGCTTGTCCTTATTTATTTGTCCACTAAGTACTTAAGCAACCAAGCTTTAAAGACCCTTTAATCAACCTCGAGTGAGTAGGCCTGAGCTTAATACCCTCAACTTTGGTGATGATAAGTTCCAAGAAGAGGTCGGTGCACCATACAACTAACTTAGTCTACGTTGGTCATGGGTCAGATTCCCATCATGTTCCTGCTTACATTATTTAGAAACTATTGATAGTATGTCTTTAGGGCAAACAAAAAAAAAAGGATGGTATAATTGCAACAAAGGGTTAAATATTAAAAGCTTTCCTAGGATTAAATAAAAGGGGGTAAAACTGTTATAAGACAAAAAGGAATATAATACAATCATTATATAAAAGGGAAAGGAAGAACATATGTCTTCGGTTTAGTACCTCCATATTGTACAAGGGCTCCATTCGAAGAAAGTAGGATTCTCTACTAATTGATGTTATAGGATAGAAAATGAGGCCATTTTTAGTAAGGCCGTCCTAGGGCAAGGGTAGAGTAAGCGCTAAAGCTCTAGTTGAATAGTTACCTATGCTTGTTGAATTGTTGGAGAGGTCAGCAGCTCGATCACAAGATAGATGTTATCCTAAGTTGAAGCTTGGTATCAGTTTACCAGGCTGCTTTTCATTTGGTTCAAGGTTAATCTTCGAGGTTAGTCCTATACATAGCTCGGTTCTCTTATAGGTTAGTACCGACCTTTATCTAATTTGATGCACATCAATAGCTCGGTAGCTTAGTATCTTCCATCATCCATACTTGAACAACTCAAAGCTGAGTTCCATTCAACTCGAATGAGTGTTCAGTTTCTTAGGCAAGTCTACAATCAGTGAAAGAAGGCATCATACATGTTGGTCAACTTGTCTTCGGTAGGCTAGGCAATTATGATGCGCTTGACTAGGTTTTGTAAGCCTACAAAATCTTGCTCTTATGACGGGACTAGAGCTTAGCATAATCTTGGTTAAGCTCAAAGTCCCATCATGTAGGTTCTCTCTTTTCAGGTTTTTTTTTTTTTTTGGTGGATTGGATAAGGGTATTATAATGGATATTTAGATGACTAATTTATCATGTACTTGATGTAACACCTTAGGACTAAGACATGACAATTGCACTACGTATTTTATCTTAATAAGGATATGTTAAAGCTTAAAATCTATCTAAATACAATAAATAACTTGTAATAATTATCAACCATGTAAATATCACATAACTTTGAGTGGCTTTAAGGAATTTGACTCATGCTCCAAAGATAACTAATCAATATAAATACATAACTAGAAGGGTAGAATCGAACATGACAATATTTAAGTGTAAGTCCACTTAGTATGGTGTTATTATTGTAGAATTAAGTTAAATACTAAAATTATATCAAGTGCCTATTATGCAAGGATATCCAAAAGCCTTTATTCATCACTTGAGTTATGCTTTATTCTATGATCACGGTGGCAACATGGACTATGTTTACTTTGATTTGGGTTGTCATTATAGGGATGTTTTTTTAGTTGTGTTGTTATATTAGCTGTACATAGTTTGTCTAAAGACCTTGATATCTATGTTTATAGATGGACTATTTAGGTTAGTAGCTATATTTGATAGACTTAGTTTAGTGGACTTACATTCGCATATTGCCATGTTCAGTGTGACCTTCTAATTGTGGGAAAGTGCACCTACTAGTCTATAATATAGTAGATTTGAGTTCAAATGTCGATACCTTAAGACTATCTCTTGAAGTACTAGTAATTCTTCTTATTTCCTTATTATCTAACCTAATAATTAAGCCATATTGGTCATATCTAAACTAATTTACTTAAATTAAACTAACGAAACATAAAATAAGGAAACAAATAAGATTATGGAAAACACATAATCTTTAGCATACAAATATTGAATTCCTTAAATTATCTATGTATGCATCAATCTCATTTTAATTCACTACATTGTGAGAAGTCCAAAACTATACTGCTATCTCTTTTAAGCAGATCTTTAATATTCAAATATTGAATTCCTTAGATTATCAATGTACGGCACAACAACTAAGGTTATTACTATGGTTAGTTCCTAAGTCAGGATAACTTAGATTACTAAGGATAACTAAGAATCCTAAATAACCTTAGTTACTATCTTTATTTAAGGTTATTCTCGGATATATTTACTTGTTCTTGGTTTTTCTAAGGATTAATAACTAAGGTTATTCGAAGGATAACTTAGTTAACCTTAGTTTTCATTAGGTTATCCCATAAGAATAACCTTAGTGTAACTAACGTCGAATAACCTAGTTAACCTTAGTTTTCATTAGGTTATCCCACAAGAATAACCTAAGGCTAACCGAAGGATAGATATCCTTAGTTTAGGAACCAAGGTTCTCGTGGAATAACCTTTGGCTATTGGGAACAATTATTTGATTTTACGATTGAAGATAGCCAAAAGTTCCTAATTTAAAGATAACTAAAACTCTTGAGTAGCTAAAGCTTCTATCAAGAACAACTAACGTTCTTATGGGATAACTCAGGTTTCAAAGCAGATGGATTACTTCATTTCATGATTTAGACCAAACATGGAATCAATAACCTATGTAAATATCAATTCTAAGAATAAATAAGAATATGTAATTATATCATAATAAATCAGAAATCATTGATTGGACCAAAAATAGAAAATCTCTTTACATAGAAATCTAAGTTCAATCTTCGAATATTAAAAGAAGAGATCTACATTGAAAAGAAATTAAAGATGAATAAAAGGAGAGAGGATTTAAGATACTACCTACTTTTGTGTTTTTGAACCCTTACTTTCAATGAATGATTGACTTTTTTGTTATAAGGCCTATCTCTCTTTATATACAAAAGAAAATTCATAACCTTTTAATGACAATGCACCCTTTTAACACAATCTTCATTCCTAGCCATGTAACTTTCTATAAACTATGAAATTGGCCTAACAAGCAACACGGCCACAACATGGAGTGTTGGGGTGTTTGTAATAGTAATATGGATTGATTCCTTCTCCAACATAATGTGCTATGTCTTGAATACCAACAAAACTGTAATACGGCCTCAACATGCCATATCAACCCTTTTTCCAACATAGGCCATTTTCAAACTTGGCATAGTGTGATTTACTCCTTTCATTTCCATTCAAATGCTATAAATTGAATCATTTTGTGTCCATTTCTTATAAACATCTCTATCAAAGTCTGATAATAAAACAAAACAAATTAAGCATTGAAATTAACTAATTGCACCTAAAAATATATAAAGTAATATAAAACTAACCTATAAAATAGGTGTAAATATGCATCATCACCTTCTAGATATGTATTTGTGTTGATAGTTTTAGGTCGTTACAACTTCAAATGGTATTAGAGCTTTGGTTAACAAATCCTTATATAACTAGTTATCGAAGCTGTAAGCAATGAGGTGAAGAGATAATGGTAAGTTTATGGGTTTGATTTAAAAGGTAAAGAAAAGTTTATGTAAAACCTTGCATTTGGTTTTGCTTGAAATGATCCTTTGTTGTATTTACTTACTATTTGAGTAACTTTTATATTTGTTTTTCACTTTATATATCTAGTACTTACTTTACTTGTGTATTTACTTTCTATTTACTTTAGTTGCTAATCTATTTATATCTTTTCATATATTTTTTATTTTTTCAAAATGCTTAAGAGAGGTGTAGGTCCTAGTTCCTCTAAATTTTAGGAATGATGAACTTGATCACCAACCACCTTAGGATTAGCTACAACATGGTCCTACATTGGCAAGAACAAATACTATACATTTAGTGGAGATGATTAACACCTTGGTTAGGGTAGTGGTGTAGCATCATAAAAAATTATAAGAGAACATATAGACCATTTAAGAGGAAGTAGAAGCTTGGAGGTGGGAGAGTTTGCATATGAGAGATGTTGATGGTATAGGTAGTGAGAGACAAAGTGGGCTACCTAGTTTAGATTGTTATGTGAGATTAGTAAGAGAATTCCAACTTTAGGCCATGAATTTACTAGATGCAAAGAGATGGAATGAAGAGAGAGAAGACTTTTCTTTCATTTGAGGTCCTAGAGGAAAGGAAAGTAGATTGTGCTACCTACTTGCTTAAAGGACTCATCGGATTGGTGAAGTAGAGTCTAGAGGCTAATTACAAGACCTATCACTTTACAGGATTTCGAAGAGGCATTCTACAATAAATTCTTTCCAAAAAGCCTTAACCAGAAGATGATGGCAGAGTATTATAATCTTAGATAGGGTGGTAGAACAATGTGAAGGATATGGGTTAAGATGAACTATTTGATGAAATTCGTTCCAAAAGCATATAAGGTGGATGAAGAGTCTAGGGTCCAGAGGTTTTCATTGGTTTAGAGCTAAGACTATAGCACAAGGTCATGACCTTTGAGTTGACTACTCTTAGCATGTATGGAGACTTTATCGATTAGAATGTGGGGTGGATTAAAATCTAGAGTTTTATGCTAGCTTAGATCGTGTTGTAATACAATTTTATAACCTAATTGCTGCTTTTATAAGTATCTTGATCAATCATATATTAATGGAAAACACAACTACTTTCCTCATTCAATATTCATCAATACATAATACTATTTGATTTGACAAAACATGGACGAGAGCACCACTTATAAGTATGAAAACTTCATTCAAGATAGAAATTCATCGTGTAAGATGAATTTGATAAAATGAAGTCTTATTGAATCGATTAGCTAATAAAATATAGGGAAAGGTATACATTTACTCTGCAATTATTACCTACTTTTTATTTGAGTTTGTTAACTTTACTAGATTTTCCATCCATCCATCCTTAACACGTCTCATTTTCAAATTGGTCCACAATAATTGATTTAATAAATAATAATATTGAATATATTTAATTACATAATATAGTAAAAGTAACAATAAATATACATTTACATAATGTAATAAAATTGATGAAAATAAAAAAGAACTATAAAAAGTTAAGAAGTTGGGCTATAAAAATTTTTTGCAAACCAAAGTCATCTTAGCAAAATCACCCCATTCAAAAGATGACATATCTTGAAGATGAACAAAAAGAACGAAAATTTTTTCACGAGTGCTCTTTAAATCACTTGATGTATTCCATTAAATCTTCTTGTGGCTTATATTGGATTCGCCCCATATTAGCTTAAGTAACTATTTGTTGTATAGAGAAAATTTTCTCTCAAACATCTTGCACTTGCTTCCCCAGAAGTCTATTGATTTATAGTAAAGATTAACACACTAGGTGTATACCTAACCTGATATAGTTTGATGTGGATTAACACATGACATCTGGTATCGTACGAACCAAAGGGGTATGTCCGAACCTCGAGACGATCTGAAGGGTAAATGAAAGTTGAAGGTTGAGTTGGGTTCCTCGTGCAATGACAATGGGTATGATGCACTAATGCCTCATACAAGTTTGAGTCGTACTTAATACGATACACAAGTGTGGCTGGAGGTCACTTGCCACTAGTCTACGCTTAATGGGCTAGATAAGAGTAATTGAGAGTAAGTAAAGAAAAGACTTAGCTCACAAAAAAGTATCTGAATATCAATTGTATTGATTGTTGCAGCTATTATAATATACAAGTATTTATATGATCCAATTAGGGTACATCCTAAGTTAGAGTAAATTACAAAAAAATGATTCCTACTAGTAAATGGAAAGGGAATAATTTATAGGGGTAACATTGTAATTAGACAGAAAGAATATTCGGTGGTAGAAAGGATAGTATAAATGTTAGAAAAAGCAGTACACATATCATTTGCTCATTCTGTGGTCCCAATGACACTATTGACTAAGTAGACCAAGTTCTGAATAGGTTAGGTTAACGTTGGCAATTTAGCAACTAAGATATTTGAGACTACGAAAGAGTTAGCTTAAGTGGTAGCTCATTGTCGTATCGGCCTTAGGAGGTTGGCTCTGGAGAGTTATTAGCTCGGCTTCGGCACAAACTAGGTTAGTAATATTCTAATTTGATACTTGGGTAGGTATGTTGTGGAGAGCTTGGCTTGGTACATCAGTTGGTCACCTTAGCAGCTTCTTGGATGATATAAAGAGCAACGTAACCCGGTAGGTCGAACTAGGCAATGCATTACTCCTTGGTGTTTAACTCACCTCAAACTGCTCTATAAACTATCAAAGCAAGTCCTTGAGCTTGAGAGCGCATAATTGGCTCCTCTAAGTTATTTGAGATTTAGGATCAAATCTGGCTCAACTCAATGTTACTTATCTTCGGGAGTATACGGATGGAGATCAGTAATGTTGAAGGAGTTTGAGACTCCGTACTCATCAAGTAGTTCAATCCTGTAGGCATTAAGATTGATCTTTTCAAGCACTTTGAAGGGTTGGTCGGCCTTGGGTGATAACTTGCTTTTCCTCAAGTTAGGGAACCGTTCCTTACTAAGGTGGATCCAAACTAGATCACCTGACTAAAATTCTCTTTTCTTTCATCATTGGCCTCATCCCTCAAGCTTGGTAACAACTTGGCTTAATTGTTCTATGACTTTTTGGTGCATAACTCTGATGGCCTCAACTCTTTTTGCTATTGGCTGGTCATCATCTAGGCTTAGGAGGGGTGTTAGGTCTATTGGGAGCTCAAGGTTAAACCCATAGGGGACCTCAAATGAAGACATGTTTGTTATGTTATGGGCAATCCTGTTGTGGGCGAACTCTATGATTGGAAGGCATAAATCCTAATTAGCCATGTTTCAACCAACAACAACCCATATTAAAGTTCCTACTATTCTATTAACAACCTCGGCTTCTCTGTCCGTTTGTGGATGATAAGACGTGCTGTATAATAGCTTAGTTCCTATGTGTCTCCATAATGTTCTCCAAAAGTGGCACATAAACTTTGGGTCTTGGTTTGAAATAATGGTTTTAGGCACTCTGTAAAGCTTGATTACTTCCTGTAAGAAAAGAAAATAAATAGCTAAAGCATTGTTAGTTTTTGTACAAGACATGAAGTGTACCATCTTGCTGAATCGATCCACAACTACCATGATAGAGTCCTTCCCTCAGGATGTCCTCAATTATCCTAACATAATGTCCATTCTCAGCTCGGACCAAGGTTTGATCGGAATAGGCAAGGGTAAATAATGCTCTGGCTTGGCTTGGCTCTTCGCTTTCTGTAAGTAGTATACCTTTCCAACATAGATTGGATGTCTCTCATCATTCTTAGCCAAAAGAATCTAGAGAATAGTACCTCATGAGTTCAACACTAGCCAAAGTATCCTGACAATCCTCCTCCATGCACTTAACGCATTAACAATTCTCTCATGGAATAAGTCAGAATATATAATCTCCTCTTACTAAACAAGTATTTGTCCTCCTTAGGATAGTTATCAAATGTCTATCCTTCCTCACACTTGGTAAAGATGGGACCAAAATGTGGATCCTTTGCATATAAATCCTTTATCATTGAAAAACTAAGCAACTTGGTTTGTAGCTCAATCAAGAGAGAATGTCATCTTGATAGGATGTCAGCTATTACATTGTTCTTCCAATTCTTGTACTTCACGACATAAGAAAATCCCTCCATGAACTTGACCCATTTGGTTTGTCTTTAAGACAACTTGGGTTGGCTCTTCAGATATCTTAAGGATTTATGGTCGGTATAGGTCACAAATTCCTTAGGTAGCAGATAATGTTACCATACAGTTAGGGCTTAGAGCAAGGATTAAAACACCTTAACATAAATAGAATAGTTGAATGTAGCTTCTTTAAGATTTTCCCTGAAGTAAGCAACATGTCAGCCTTCTTGCATCAGCATGGTACGTATGCCTAGTTCAAACAAATCATACTCCACTTTGAACACTTTGTCAAAGCTTGGCAGAGTTAAGATAGGGGCTGTAGCTAACTTCTCCTTCACCTCCTCAAAACTCCTCTGTTCCTTCTCTCTCCATCTAAACTCAATGTTCTTCTTCAACAGTTTGTTGAGTAGGACCACAATGGTACTAAAATTACATATAAATCTGTGATAGATGATGCTAGATTGTAGAAACTTCTCACATTAGTTGAAGTGGTCGATACAAGCCACCCGATGATCACTCTTATCTTCTCATCATTGACTCGTATTCCTCCACCACCTATAAGAAACCCTAGGAAGATTACTTCAGGTTGGCAAAAGTTACACTTCTTTAGATTGGCGTAGAGGCTTTCAAATCAAAGTTTTGCAAAGATTGCTTGAAGATGCTCTTGGTAAGTCTCTAAATCAAGGCTATACACTAAGATGTCGTCGAAATAAATTACTACAAATTTCCCTATTAGTTCTTGGAGCACATGATTCATCAGTTGCATAAATGTGCTTGGCATGTTTGACAGTCTAATGGCATCACAAGCCATTCATATAACCCATGGTATATTTTGAATGCAATCTTCTACTTATCACCCTTACGCATTCGGATTTGATGATATCCAAATTTGAGATCAGTCTTAGAGAATACGCTTGCTCCATTTAACTAATCTAGCATATCATCAAGCATTGGTATAGAATACCTATACTTGATGGTGATACGATTAATTACTCGGCTATCTACACACATTCTCCATGACCCATTCTTCTTAGGTACCAATAAAGCCAGCACGATACAAAGGCTAAAGGATTCTCTTACATACCCTTTCATCATCAACTCATATACTTGTCTTTGCAGCTTGGCAACCTATTCTAGGTTTAGCTTATAGGCAAGCTTGTTCAGCGATATGGCTCCAGGCTACAAGTCAATTGTACGTTTGATACCTTAGATAGGAGGCAGACTTTCAGGTAGCTCACTTAGGAATAGATTGACAAACTCATCCAATAAGATCCTTACCTTAGAAGGCACCATTCCTTCCTGGAATCTCACCTTTAGCAACCTTCTGACAAGTAGATAGGTCAGCTCTTTAAGTTCTATCTCTTTTTTTAGCTCAACTCAAGTTGTCACCAAAGCTTCTTTCTTCAAGACTTGGCTTAATTGGATTTGCATGATTTTATTTGCTCAGCAGTCATAGGGCTCAACTTTACCCTCTTGCCCTCATGCTTTAAGGAACACATATTCTTCCTTCCATCATACATCACGGTTTGGTCAAACATCTATGGTTATCCAAGTAGAATGTGGGACGTCCTCATGGGTAACACATCACAGAGCACTTAATCTAGATAGTTGTCAATACAGATCGATATAGATACCTATTTGTTCACTTGTAGGGCTCTCTTATCATTGAGCCAATGTAGCTTATAAGGTTTTGGGTAGGGCTTGATCGGCAACTTCAACTATTGGACCATGAAAGTAGAGGCTATATTGGTGCAGCTCCCACTGTTAACAATTAGGGTACATAGCGACCTACTCACTTTGCATCTAATGTGGAAAAGATTCTCTTTCTATTTGTCTTTGGGCACAGGACTCACATTCATTGTCCTCCTTAATACTTGGCATAAAATTACCTTCCTCGCTATAGATGACTTCCTCCTCTTCGAACAATTTGGTCTTCCCAGTCTCTTTTGGGTCTTCCACTTCCTCATCAGTACTATTTGCCTCAATAGTCAACGCTTCACCTTGGATCACTATAGTTCTTCTGTTCGAACACTGAGCAACCATGTATTCAAATCCTTGATATTCGAAACATTTGATCTCACTCATCTTTTGTCCTGAGCTCTAACCTTTCTCGAACTTCCTTAGGATCTCCTTCTCCTCTTCTTAGGCATTTTGAGTAAGGTCTCAACAACTTTACTTAGTTCTATCTACAAAGGTTTGCTAAGAACAGATCGGCTACTTCTGGGTTGGCATATAGGGGGTCGGAACCTTCTTGTTTGATGCCTTTCGATTCTTTAGGCAACTCGAATAGCGTCATTAAGTGATCCAATATCCATGGTTTCTAAAACATCTCCAAACTTGTATTTCAATCCACTGATGAATTGAGATACAGTTTAGTCTTCGGGCATAATGACTTTGCATTGGATTATTAGCATCTGAAATATCTTTACATATGCATCAATAGTCGATCCTCCTTACTTAAGCTCTTGTAATATTTTGAAGCCATCCTGCAAATAGTAGGTTAGCACAAATCTCCTCTTCATGACCCTCTTTATCTCATCCCAACTCCTAACTTTACGTTCTCCCTCTCTTATCGGGTGGTTTGCATGTTCTTCCACCATAAGACAGCATAACCACTAAACTCCAACATAGCAAGTCTAACCTTTGCATTATCTGGTACTTCGTGGCATTAAAATTGCTTCTCAATCTTATTTACCAAATCTAGGTAATCTTTGGCATCTTCACTCCCAAGAAAACTTTGACTACGCATCCTCAACCCTTTAACTCTAGAGGCTTGAACATTCCTTTCTATGGGTTCATAGTACACCTCCGCTTTGTTGTCTCCTTCTTCTTCTTCCTCTTTGATTTCATCAAGTGCTAGCTTACACCTAGCAACCCTACCTACTCCTTTAGCTTAGGGCAGTTGAATTGGGGCATTAACTTGGCTAAACTAACCATTGCCTCTCTTAAGTTGTTCACGTCCTCTATATGGACCATTTTTTGCTCGCTGCTTATCTTCATTTATGACAGTCACGAAACTAGCTATAAAGTCGGTGAGCTTGTTTAGTTGGTTGCCATTGATTGGGGTGTAAAGCTTCCTTATTGACCTTAACTGTTTTGAGCACTACTCTCTTGGTTACCTAGAGTTCCTTGAACACTTAAATCTAACATTATTGACTAACTCACAAGATTGATGCTTAAATTACCACTTAAAGTCCTCTTTGCGAATAATAATAGCAGAATAATAACTAATACCCTCTACTACTATGACAGCTATATACAATAAACAAGCAAACACTTACATTTTGTTTTGTGTATAAGAAATAAGGGAAAATAGAGCACAAAATTTCTCCAACAGTATTCACCAACCAAACTTCGATGTTAACAACATAACTTTTAATGCACAAGAGTAGTAACAATTTACTCAGAGAACAAAGCAATAAAACTAGCTTTGAACGTAGCCAGGCTCTGATACCAAAATGATATGATCCAACATGGATGAACACATGACATCCGGTATCACATAAACCAAAGGAGTAGGTCTAAACCTCGAGATGATTTGAAGGGTAAATGAAAGCCGAAGGTTGGGTTAGGGCCCTTGTGCATTCACAATGAATATGATACACCAATGCCTCATACGAGTTTAGGTTATACTTAATATGATGCATAAGTGTGGCTAGAGGTCACTCACCACTAGTCTACGCCCAATAGACTAGATAAGAGTAGTTAAGAGTAAGCAAAGAAAACACTTAGCTTATGAAAAAGTATCAAAATATCAATTGTGTTAATTGTTACTACTATTACAATATATAAGTATTTATATGACCCAATTAGGATAAATCCTATGTTAGAGTAAATTACTAAAAAAAAAAAAGGATTCCTATTAATAAAGGGAAAGGGAATAATTTATAGGGGTAATATTGTAATTAGGCAAAAAAGAATATCTAATAGTAGAAAGGATAGTAAAGATGTTAGACAAGGTAGTACGTACGTCATTTGCTCATTTTGTGGTCCCAATGTCACTATTGGTTGAGCAAAGCAGGTTCTAAATAGGTTAACTCAGCATCAGTAGCTCTGATATTCGAGATTGGGATGGTGGTGGCTCATTGTAGGGTCAGCCATAGAAGGTCGGCTCTAGAGAGTTGTTAGCTTGGCCTAAGTACAGATCAAGTTGGTAGTATTCTAGTTTAATATTTGGGTAGGTGTATTATGGAAAGCTTGACTTAATATGTTGGTTGGCCACCTTGGTAACTTCTTGGATGATGTGGAGAGTAAAGTAACCCAGTAAGTCAGACTGGGGAATGCATTGGTCCTCGGCGTTTAACTCACCTTGAACTGCTTAGCAAACCATCTTAGTAAGTCTTCGAGCTCGAGAGTGTGTGATTGGTTCATGATCCATATCATAACATGCGAGCAAATTAAAGAGTTCCTTTAACTTCAAATCTTATTTAGTCCATAAGATATAAAGTTTCAATGAAGTTCAACAAATTTTTTTCATAGTTTATTTTCTTGCCATTAAACAACATAAATTTCATATTCACATAGTTTTTATGATATATTTTTGTAGCAATATGCTAATGGTATGAATGTTTGAAATACAGAACTCTCATGAGGTAAGGTAACATCACAACACCTACAAGTGCGAGTTGGAATAAAATTAGGGTGGTTAGCAAATTCACCAAGTGTAGTAGGAGGAGTAGCATGTAAGGATAAAGAGTCTTTAGGTTGAATTCAAGCATTCATCATCCAGGACATTAGATGTTTGTATAGTTACAGGCTCTAAAGTAAGGATTTCATTGATACTTAGAGCTAAGCATCGAGCTGAATTGGCTCGAAATTGCTAGTCAATAGGTTGGAGACAAGTTGAACCGAGTTGGCTTGAGGCTATGGGCTTAGACTAGTTTAGCAGCCTTAGAACCGTGTATTCCTTTTTTTTTTTTTATTTTGCATTTCCATAAATTATTGTCAATAATTTCTTACCTACTTGTGTATTTCTATTTTTTTTTCCAAATAATTTTAAAACTTTATGTGTACATATAGTGACTTGTGAATAATTCACTTTTATTTTTAGTTTAGATTTTTTTTTTCATTTTGAAATAATTGATTTGAATCGCGTAAACATGATATTATATTATAATATTGAGTAAGATTAGCCAAAGTGATAGAAATTGCAAAGGATGAAGATAATGTATTCAAATATTGGAATGCATTGTCAATATGAAAAGAAATAGATCATAACGTGACTATTAATTGTAATTTATGATAGTATATTATAAAATATTATTTTTTATACTAAAGTACTGTTGTTGAATAAAAATATAAATTACAATACTATCCATAATGGTATACAAAAGCCATTTCATAGTTTACACCTAGAGAAATTAGGAGTATTGGAGGAAAATTTTTCTTTTAAAGGAAAAGTTGATGGTGTTTGTGTATGTGTGTTTCTTTTTTTAAATTGAAAGTTTGGACGAGCCGAGTTGAGTCAACGATTATCCCTTAGTCGAATCGCTTAGACTCTTAAAGCTTGATAGTTTATAAACCAATTCAGGCCCATCCTTATATGGGCTGAATTAGTTCGAAGGCCATTTGGATTGGTTTCAAACTAGTTTATGGCTCCAAACCTACTTTTACACAAGTTTACTCATACCTCTATAGTGATATCAATAGCAAAAGGGTTAATTGGTTAGATAGTACTTTAATGCATAACAACTACAAAACTTTGGCAAAACCTCACCTTGTTAAGTCACAATGATAGCAACTATCCTTGGTATGAGTTAGAAGAACACTGCTTTGAACTGATTCATGGCTCTCTACACAATTCAGTCTAAGTAAGTAATCATTCAATTGATAACTAGAAATTAAAAGTTTTGATAATTTGGGAATGGAAGTTTTAGTTTTTAATAATGAGCAACAAAAGGGTTCTTGAAGGAAACTTTGATATTTTGACAAATTACATGGAAAAAAGAGATTAACTTTGTGTTTTATTTTCAAGTTAGATTAATTTTGATGTAATTTACACATGAAATATTGAATTAAGGATGTTTTAAAGTAAGTTAGATTTTAAGAGTCAACTAAGATCTTATGGGATCCCCTTTTGCAAGACGAGAAGAATGACTTATAAATTTTTAGTTTTATATTAAAATTGGAAGATAATGGGAAAAAACAAAAAACCCAAAGTTTAAAAATTGTTTTAAAGTACAAGACAACATTAAAGGCGCTTTAAGATTATATAATGTTTTATTATTATGAATTTTAGTAAATAGTTTCTTACCACATGTAAGAATATACGGCATTTATTATACTTTAATATACTCAGGGACTCAAAGTCCAATACCTTTATGATGGATTATTTAAATATAATTAAATCAAATAATTGGATTGTATTAGTTTATTAATATCGAACATGACGAAAGTACCTCCACTTACATGACTTATACGTTAAAATCAATAATATTTAGTTTGAATTTGATAGTTGATCTGATAATGATAAGAGATTAAGGATTTCGATTAAATTAAAATTAATAAAAATATTATAATATAACTCGTATTTATTTATAAAATAATAAAAATTATTTTTATTTTTTAAATTAAAAGCTAAATATTTTTTATAGTTTATATTTTGCTTTCAATTTTTTTAATCTGTATTTATTATTTTAACAAATTAGTATATTCTTTATAAAATATAAAAAGAAACTATATTTTAATATGAAAAAATCAGTTGAATTTTTATAGGAACCAATTAAATCGATCGGATTAACTAAATTGAATTGAGATTATTTATGAGAGACAAAGAGGGTAATTTAAATTGGTTTTATAATCTAAATTTGATAAGAATTCACGTGGATAAAAAGTAGGGAAAAGAGAAAACAGATAGAGAGCAGCAAAAGAACAAGAAGACGGAAAGACAAATCCCGATTCCCGAGGCGAGGCCATCTGAGCGCCGACTCAAACCGACGTCGCTTTATTCCTCATCGCTCTGTAAGCTATTAGACTGCAGCTCTCTCTCTCTCTCTCTCTCTGATTTGGTAAACTGAAGCGAGCTTAACCATTTACAGGATCTCCATCGCATTTAGCTTCTGACTAAAAAAGAAGCTTCCAGAGAAATAGGAAGATTGTCTCGTTCGTACGTCGAAGATGGTATGTACATTTGTCGTTTTCCGTACTGCTCATTTCGCATTCTCCGGTAAAATATTCTCCTCTAATTGATGTGCAATTGAGAAAAAAGAGATAACATCGGAATTGATGTGCCAAGGGGATTAATGAGTGGTGGTAGAAAACAAATGAAATTCTGATACAGGTGATAGAATAGTATTTCCAAATCCTTAGATGACAGTATTTCAAAAGCCGTTAGGCGGTTAGACTTAGTTGCGACGTTGCTTTACCATTCATCAATCCAATTCATGTGGACTGTGAGGTGCACTCGTGAGGTTTCCTTTTACTTTTCTCTTTGTACTTAACAAGTATATGAGAAAACATGACTCCACGGTTTGCTGATACAATAGCGTGTTAAATTTGCATGTGCGTAAGTTTTTCTGATCGTGCAGAAAAAAAATTATGATTAAGTTTGGATGGCCCAACTAGAGGAATTTTGCTCAAAGGAATAATGACTATTCTTATAAGCAAATGTGGATGATCATAGTACTGTTATTACGAAGTTGCTGTATCGATTCTTATCCCATTTATTTGATGGAGGTCATTGTTTGTCCACATTTATATTGTGATGTGTGCTTCTTCTTGTCCTTGATGCAGTCCTACTGTTTTCTCCACAAGGATATGTTAATTTGACAAAGGCAATGAGTAGCTGATAGTTTAGCAGATTTGCATGAAAGAACTGGATGATATATGCTGGATTTGTAAATACCCTTTTGTTTAATAGAGTTAGATCATACTGATTTTTCTTTGTTTCTTTTGTAATTATCTCTTCTTGTCATACAAATCAGACGGATCAACCTTTGTCTTCCTTCTAGTAGGGCAAAGTTAAAGTAAAAAGATCTTTAAAGCATTCCGGTCAACCTCATAGAAAACCGAATAAGCAGTTTGTGAGGTCATTCCACTTTCATAGAGAAGAAAGAAATTTGTCTTCTCTAGCAAGACAATCCAAATGCGAGTCACCTTGACACGAGGGAAAAATTGCATGTTGTATAATAGTGATCTTTCTTCTTTCTTTGCCAATGCTTTTTCTAACTGATAACTCCATATGATGGAATCTACCAACTAGGAAACTCTGTTATTTGTTTGGTTCTTCATCCGCAGAACATTTGTGATTGAAAATCAACAACACTTCTATTAGCTGATGGTCCTATTATTTGTAAAATCTTCCATTGAAACTCTGTTATTTGTTTGGTTCTTCATCTGCAGAACACTTGTGATTGTAAATTGACAACACTTCTATTAGCTGATGGTCCTATTATTTGTAAAATCTTCTATTGCAAAAATGTTCTCGAGATCCCTTTCATTGTCATGATGGGTACAGTAGGGATTGGGAGTTTGCTGCTTCAGTGGATATAAACGTGATCAAAATATTAACTCATTTTTGGGAAGGAGATTATGTTAGTATACCATGTTCTCTCCTGAGGTGGCCATATTTGCCATCTTTAAAATTGAATGTTTATGAGATACCGATATTCAATTACCAGAGAGTATCTCTTACGTGTTATCAAGTAAAGATACCTAAAAAATGGCTATTTCAGTAGTACTCATTACCAGCTTTTGAGAGTATCTGCTTTGGAAATTGATAAAGACCATGTAGAAGCTCTCCCACATTCCTAGTGCATGTTATGATGCAATGCTAACAGTAATTGAGCATGATTATTGACTCTGACTTTGCTGAAGTATTTTTTTCTTCCAAGTGTTCACCTTGTTTTGGCCATGTATATATTGCATGCCTTGTGGGTTATACTGACAGTTTGGAACCTGTGGTGAGTCTGAGGCTCACAGTGAGGGTTTTCCACCACCCCCCACCCTCTCTTCCCTTCTTTTTTTCTTTTAATTTTTCTTCTTCTTCTTCTTTCCCAACACCTCTCCTCCCCACCACAACAAAAAAAAAAAAAGCACATCTCTTATCCTTAGAGTGTTCATGTATGTTATCCTAAGCACTGCTATTGATGCAAGTATCAATTTTCTGCAGAGTATGTATATCCGTGTCAAACGCAATAAGACAACTTATTTCATTCAGTGTGACCCTACTGAGTCAGTATTGAAACTTAAAGAGAAACTGCAGTCACTCATTGACCAGCCAGCTAATGACCAGCGCTTGATTTTGCTGGGATCAGGGGAAGTACTAGAGGATTCAAAATCACTTGCAGATCAGAAGGTATTGATGCTGTTTTTTTGCTGCAGGTTTCTCTAATGCCTTAGAATTTGATTGTCAAATGCAACTATAGATCAAGTGAAAATGTTCTTATATCTTCTAAAGTTGAAAGTATTAGTCTTCTCCTATTTATATTTATAATTCAGACAGCCTTCTCTCTCTTTTCTCTCTCTCCCCCACTAATGATATTCCGTGAATGAATGCTTTCAGGTTGAAAATGATTCTGTTGTGGCACTGACCCTAAGGAAAGGTTGTCTCTCTATTGCTCAGTTATCTCCAAAGTTTTTGCAGTATTTTTGTCTATTGATACATGCAAATCTCAATGTTTGAAAAACTTGATTTTTATTCTGTTATTTAACACGTTTGTGAAGAAATAACTTCTCTATTCTTTCTCTCTCTCTCTCTCTCTCTTTTGGGCATAATATCTTCTCTATTAGATAATAAATAACACATTTTGGAGTAAGATATATTGAATGAGCAGTGGTCTCTGATCTTTTTCTTTTTTTCTTTGAATGGATCTCTAATCTTGTTAAGTGGATAAACTTGGGAACTTTTTGTTTGAAATTTTACAGCTCAAGTAGACTCATGACTTGAAAACTTGACACTTATGGTGAGGAAATGTCATTAACCTGAAAAGTTTCCTTCTGAAAGAAGGATCTTCATCATTTTATAGACAAATGGATTAGGATTGAGTTCTTGATAACCACAATTCTAGCTGAATCTCAAGTGAAGTTGCACTGTTATTCATTGTCACGACCAATTATTAAGATCATGTAATACATGCAGAACTCATAGTCCATGAATTAATTTGCAGTTATTGACATGGAAATTTTGGCATGTCTTTCATTTTCTAGAGGAGCCATTATCTTAGTTTGCTTGGATTGGCTTTTCTGTGACTTTGTGTAGCTTTTCTAAAAGCACAAAAAAGCATGTCAAATGATGACTTTATATTGATAGGAAATGTCTCCTATTTGCTCAGGGTTTGAAAGAATCTGACATTACACAAATAAAAGTACACATATACCTCCTCACAAATACCCCTAAGATACCTCTATGAAAGTAAGAGACAAAGATTTATCTTTTCAACAGTCAAACTTTCTTTTTAAGGACTTCTTATTTTAAAAAATAAGTAAATATACACCTTTTAGTCCTTTTCTTACCCAATCACAATCGTTATCATAATTACTAGTCATTTTTTAATACTTTATTATATTTGATTTTATCAATTCATTACAGACGAGAAATTATCTAGACCTCCATTTTAGAAGGAAAAAAGTACATAAGACACAAACAGAATACCCCAACCAAGTGGACCTGGTCATTCCATATAAAAATCAAAATAATGATGAAACTATTTTCATTTGAAGCAAATCTACCAATGTGATTGCCAATATGTGGATAATTTTTATCTATATGGTGTTTGTCAAGAACCTTTATTTTCCTTTCAGAAATATTTTTCATGATCTAGATGATGTATTTATTTGGTGGCTAACATTTTTTTTTCCTGGATTGAGAGAGTGATTAAGGCCACTAATGTTGCCATTTTAAATTGTTTAGTGGTATCTCTATGTTTTTTGAAGTCTCAAATTTATTACTCCTTGATAGATGCTCATGTATGAACTTTGGTTCTCATGTTCAACCATTAAAGATATAGATGGATCTTGTCAGATAGAATAGATAGGAAAGAGAAAAATTATGCCTTGAAATGAATATTACCAGGAATAAACTAGAAATTTATGTTTCAGTATTTACTTCATTTAATTTTGTAGTACATGCAATACCTATTCCAGTATTTATTGCATATCATTAATTATGGTATTATATTGGAAATATGGTGTAAAAATATCAATATACCCCTATTTGGTATTTTTGGAAATAACCAAAAGTCAATTAACTTTCTTATTAATTGAGTATGATTGTCCATTATTTGAATTTTTTGTTCTCTATCATCTTATAAAGGGGACAACTATTCCCTATAGGGAGGGAACATATTAGTAATTGGGAATGAAAACTTGATCAACTTGCAAGTAAATAGATAATAGGATGTAATATGAGAATATATATTATATTCTCTCTCGATTACCTCCTAGTAAATAGGCTGGAAAATACTTCTGCTCTTTAAGTTTAGCTGGTTCAGATTTCTCCTGGGCACCCAAGTCTTAAGCATCTATGGATGAGCTAGAATGAGTAATTAGGTCATGAGGATCACCGTATGAATCATATCAAAAACAAGTACGTAGGGTAGGAGCATTTGAAGGAGCATTTCTGATAAAATTGAGTCTCTTCCAGTTATATCTTAAGAAGACGTATCATCATGTTTTTTTCACATGGCTGCCAGTGTTTCCCATTTGTTATTTTTAGACTTCTGAATCTTAATCTGAATGATAGTCCTGCTGTAACATCAATCAATTCATCAGTACCTCAGATTGCAATCTACCACCTAACCACTACTGGAGAATTGAGGAAATGTTCTGATTTCAGTTGATACTCTGTTCATCAATACAAACAAAAAGGGGGAAAAAAAAAAGGAAGATATTTTACAAATTGTGTTTCTTGCTCAAGTTCCATTTTGTTTCACCCCAGTTTAGCTACCTGTTTTGAGATATCAAAGATGTTTTAATTGTTGACAGCACTCATTTTGCTACATCTTTGACTTAGCTTACCGAACGCTCAAAAGCTCCTTTAGGGCAGTTTCACTGCATTAAAGTATGAACTTTTTACCTGGTTACTAGTGCTATCCTTTACTGTTGTAAAAGGATATTGCTCTGCTCTGCCTTATATCACATAGGTGCATCACTGACAAGGATGACAAAGCCAGTAAAATATTTGCATGAAATATTAATTATTTTTCAGATCATGTTCTGATACTAATGTTCACTTGGCAGATGACAATGAATTTGAGGATGTGAACGTTGCTCGGCCAAACGATCCTTTTTATCAATCTCGTGATGGAGATGGGAGTAATTGGTGAAGCAAAGCCGCGTTTGTGAAGGAATTGGCCTTTTTTCCTCTTTGATGTCACATAGAGCCGTCTTCTGAAGCCCTTTATGATGTGAGGGTAGATTTCGTAGTTGTGCGTACTGTCTTTGAGTAACCTTGAACGATTTCTGTATATGGCAAAAACCCCAGTCAGCATCTTTTTTTTTTTTCTTTTCATTTTTTTTTTTTTTTGGTAAGTACCCCTTAGTATCTTGTACAACATCTGTCCCAAGCAGCTGCTTTTTCACTGGAGAACTGATCTCTTTCTAATAATTTCCATCTTTCCTAAGAGATTATGACTACTATGCTTGTATAAGCTAGGGTTGTAAAGAAGTTAAAGTTAGACACAATGCAAAGCTTGTCTCAACAAGCTTAATTCAAAGTAGTATTCAATCAACTTAAGTTGGACTTTATTGAGCTCTTTTTACTTATTCTTCTAAAAAAAAATTATTAATATGAAGAAAGTAATATTGACATAACAGTTCAACTTAAATTGATTGAAGTTAAACTCAAAGCAAGCTCGATTAGGTTTGTGATTGGAGCTAATTATCCTAAAGCTTGAGCTTGATGGAATAAACTACTTAGAGTAACAATCAAGACAAATTTAAGTAACTTATAAGTAGATTTATCTCATTTATGCTCTTAGTCAGAGCATTGCGTAAAATGTAATCTTTCATTCATCACTTTTATAGTGTTTTGTGTAATCAAAAGTGTGTTTTGGGTGATATTAACTCTTCTTTTACAATTTCACAAATATCCCAAGTGGCTTTCTAAATAATACTTCTAGCTATCACCCCCTTCTTTAAATGCTAAGGAACGCACTCTAACTTCTATGTGATTCATGATATCTAGTTATCTACCGTGTTCTAAAAGGTGAAGAAAAATTGTTTTCATCAATTTAGAACCTATTTACTGAATCAATAGGTGTCATCTAAAATCAAATGAGTGAAGATGATTAGGATAGACTTAGCCATAGTTAGTATCTGGCTCAAAGTTGGAATTGCTATAATTGGCTTTATATAAACAACAATATCAAAGATAAAAGTTATGGAAGATCTAATTGGAAGACAAAAGGCCATGACGATCATGATGCTCTATAACACCAATTATGAATATAAAATTTGCAGATAAAGAAATTTTATAAATCAAGTATTAGACTTTACAACTTATGAAAATCTTAAGTTAGAAGAATAAGAAAATGCTTTATCGATTCTTCACGGAAATATCAAAAGTAATATTATTTTTATTATCTTGAAAAATAAAGTATATATTGAAGATCTTATAAATGATTCTTTGTTATTATTAAATCATATTACTCAGTAATTCTTAGGTTGAATTTTTTTCTTGAACATTGAGAACAAGGTTCTTAAAAGTTTACTCTCTCACACTTTAACATTAAAGTCTTAAATGTTTGATGTATGCTACTCTCATGTGTCTTCAAATTGAACAGTCTTCCTCATTTATAGATCTTTTGTTGGGAGGAAAATGTTACTTTCCTTTTCTTGTATTGAGATTTTTCATTTCTATCATAGTTCAATTTGGGGGAAACCATTGAATTATCTTAATAAAATATGGAATTAGGCTTTCTAGATGAACTTTCCTCATTTAAGATGATTCTTCAATCCTTTGTGAAACTCAAATGCAAGCTAATAACTATTAAGATCTCTCAAAATGCAAGAAAGATACTATAAGGTTCTTCCATTTTATACTTTAACCAATCCCAAAACTCTATAAGAGAATCACCTTACAGAATAATTGTTAAGTCATGTATCTTATAAGACTTGCTTGCTTACATCTTTATATACTATTAATTTATCTCATCATTTTTTTTATAGGATTTGGATTCTATTTTAATCCAAAAGCTTGATCTAAATCCTATAAGGTTTTAGAAATTGCTCCAAAATCCTATAAAGAATTAGCCTTAGGGTAATTATTGGATTGGATAGGTTGGATACACCATAAAGACCTCTTGTTCGCATTCCTATAAAATATGAATCTTAGAAAGTAAGAAACCAATCATTATATCGTACAAATGAAGACAACACTTTCTAATTTTCACATTTATAAAGATGCACATAAAACAGACAATATTTACTTGGCATCTTTTACTGCCTAACTTGATTGATGTACCTAAAGTGGTATTGTGGCATGTGTGGCAATCTTTATAATTAACTTTATGAATCTTCAATCTTATGATCCGGATGAAATTCTGATAACTTTCCAAAGTAATGATGATTCAATGAAATTGGACAAAATTAGTCTCTATATCATGAGAATTCGTTGTAATGGCTTGAGTTTTTTGAGCTATTTTATTTAGGATTTCGGAATATATGTTTTTATTCAAATTTTGTGACGAGACCATATGAGTTAATAGAAGTCATCGTGTAAAGATGATTTTTCAAAATGAAGTTGATGATATAAATATAAGATTGTCATTATAGTGCATTATTTGCCGAAGTCAAAAGTTCTGGATTTGAAATAAATGAAATACCAAAAATAATTTGTTTGACTTGTAGAATTAGTAGTATGACATCAGATGATATCTGAAGTGTATAAATGCTCACCAATCTTGCACAATACATGATAGCATAATTATTAATATATGGGTAAAATACAACTTAAATCTAGATTTGTTATAATTCAGCAAAAGAGCTTAACTAACCTTACCCAATTTTAGGCATGGAGACAATAGGGGAATCAAAGCAACAAAAGTACACTAATATTTGTCAGGATTTTTAACAGCACAGGTAGTTGCTTCGTTGATGTTTCCAAAGTGGGCATTTGGACTACATCAATTCTCCACCAACTGCAGCTGCTATTCTAGCACTCCAAATGCAACATTTCTCTGGTTAACAACTCAAAAACTTGCGCAAATAATCAAGAAACATAAATTGAAGGGTCAAAAAATTCCGAAAAATTAATTGATAAAATTCTTGGGAGTATGGTCGCAATAGCGTACAGCCACTTATTTATTATATTATATAGCTTTTCGATTATGTAAGATGTTAAGGTGAATGTTTTTATGTCTTTCAAATGTAAAGAAATATCTATATATGGACAAAAGTAATATACAAGATCATTACATGATCGTACTCAAGTTGGACTACTTGAACATAAGAATAGAAGTAAATAGAAAGTTACATATCTAGCGACATAACCATGTTAGTTGATCATGTCAAGGAAGTGCACAAACAGAAAGTGACACGACTAATGACATAATTGTATTACTTAGTCATGTCTATGTAGTTTGTGTGCAGAAAGTTACACAACCTTGTCACTTGATCGTGTCCACTATATCGATGCGACTTTATATATTAGATGAAGTTTTTGTTTAATAAATGTAATGTATCATCTTCAAAAAGAAACATCGCTTCATAATGGATAATTAAGATTAATTTTAACTCATCTAAATATAATCTAATGATTAAAAACTAAGTAATCTTAATGGATCTATTATTAGGAAGAGTTGCAATGCTTTGAATTAGATGGTTATATGTCTAAGTATATATTGATATTTTACAAACATTTTTTCATGAATTTTTCATTATTTTGCAGAATTCATCATTAGAGACACTTCACCAACAATTACAAACCATTTTTGAAAGTTCTTTAAATTTGTGTAGTCAATAAGAATAAAGATTGCTACCCTGTTCTTAATACTCATTTGATTATATCTTGAAAGAGTTTATGCTTATCTTTAGCAAACTTAGTGTAGGACGTGTAAAACTCTTAAGGGTAATGTTCTCTACATGCCTTCGAATGGCCTTAATTCCCCATATCTAATATAAAATTTCTAAAATTCTCAAGTATGGCAAGTGAGACCAATGTATTCTCGAGAGTCATGAACTAGGAGTTTGTTAAACTTGATAGGTTTGACTGAACCAACTTCAATAGATGGAATTTATGAAGCTTGATGGGTTCGATAAAACAAACTTCAACAGATGAAAAGACAAAATGATGTTTCTTTTGTTTGTCCTCAACTGGCCTATGTGCTTGACTTGAATACTCCACAAATTGAAGATGCAAAAGAGTGAGCAAATCTAAAAGAAAAGTCTAGAATTCATATGTTGAAGAAAAAGCAATAAGAGGATGAATTTGCATGCCATGGACATTCAACACACTTTTGAATAGGTTATATGATCTATATATATCCATCCAATCACCTTTGAAAATATGTAAAGCACTTGAGGAGAAGTATAACTTCAAGCGTTAAGGAATAAATAAGTTTTTAATGATTAAGTATTTTGAATTCAAAGTGGTTGATAATAGTTTAATCATTGAACAAGTGCATAAATTACAAATATTAGTCAACCGTCTTCATGACCTATCGATAACAATTTTGAAGTCCCTTTAAGTGGGAGAAATAATTGCCAAAGAACTATCCACTTGGAATGGCTACCATAAAAAACTTTTACAAATGATAGAAGATTTCATGGTTAAAAAGATTGTTAGACATCTTCGTATTAAAGAAGAGTCTAGGAAACATGATTTAATAGTCATTTCAAATTCTGTTAACCATATTAATAATGTTGGCAAAAAGAAGCATAAAAGAAAGGATCTAATCTTCATTTCTAAGAAGAGATCCCAAAAGTGCTATAATTGTAATAAAGAAGGGTCATTTTGCATATGAGCGTAATCTTCCAAAGAAGTAAAAGAGAGAAAATGTAGTTCATTTTGCAAATATTAAACTTAATGATTTTGTGGTAATGTTGATTGATTATTTTGAAAGAATGCATATTGGGATGGTTATGGATGTTCACATGGCTACAACAATTACACCATTTAAGTGGTGGCCTGATTCAAAAGCACTAGTCTATATGTGCAATGATTGTTAGCAGTTCAAGAGTTATTAAGAAGTTAAAGACAAAGAAGTTATGATGGAAAATGGAAACTCTACAAAAGTTCAACGAATTGAAACAGTGGATCTTTACTTTACTTTAGAAAAGAAGTTATCTTTAGGCAATGTGTATCATGTTCTTGATTTGAAAAATGATTTAGCATATATTGGTTTGTTGTGTAAGAGAAGATTCAAAATGATGATAGAGTCTAATAATTTTGTATTGTCAAGGATGATGTGTACGTTCGAAGAGGGTATAATTGTGATGGCAAGTTTAAGTTGAATGTTGATATGAATAAAGTTACTAGTTCTGCTTATATTGTTAATCTTTGTAATATTTGGCATGCTAGATAGGACATCTTAATTATAATTCTATGATACACATGCGCAGTAATGGATATGATTCTATGAATGGAAATAAACCATAAAATAAATGTGAAGTATGTTTACATTTCAAGTTTGAAAAGAAACCTTTTCCAAAAATAAAAAGGAAAACCGAGTTGCTTGATTTAGTGCATTATGATATTTGTGAATTAAATGGTGTTTTAACTAGAGGTGGAAAACATTACTTTATAACTTTTATCGACGATAATCCTAGATATACATATGTGTATTTACTTAGGAATAAATATGAAGTGTTTAATGTTTTCAAATTATATAAGGTAGAAGTTGAAAATCTACATAACAAAAGAACTAGAACTCTAAGTAGCGATTAAGGCTAAGAGTATCTATCTAGTGAGTTCAATTCATTTTGTGAGGATAACCGTATAGTTTATCAAGTGACAACACCTTATACATAGTAGCAAAATGGCTTAGTAGAAAGGAAAAATCGTAGCTAAGGTTGTTATTGCCACTAGCCTAGCCTTTCATCGAGATAGACTAGACTATGAATCCCCCTTTCTTTATAATTAGCAAAAAAAAAAAAAAAAAGAGAAAGAGTGAGAAAGGAAAAATCGTACCTTAGTGGATACGACCAATTCCTTTATCTTAAATGCAAAACAATCATATAATTTATGGGGGGAAGCATTAATGACTGCATGCAATATTTTGAATCAAATACCTTTTAAGAAACTAGGTTTCTCTCTACATGAAATTTGGAAGAAAAGGAAACCAAATCTAAACTATCTAAAAGTGTGGGGGAATATATATAGGGATTAAGGATCTTAAAAGGACTAAATAGGACCTAAAGGACTTAAGGGCATATTTGTTAGATGCGCTCAAAACTCTAAGGCCTATTGCATGTTAAATTGAGAATCTAATGTGATTGTACAAACAAAAGATGTTGAATTTATTGACAATAATTTCAACACAATAGCAGTATAGAAAATATGCCTAACAATAGAATGTCGAGTGATGGATCAAAAAGGCATCTAAGTGATGCTTTACATGAGGAAACTAGAAGAAGCCAAAGAACTAGGAAAGAATAAGATATTGAACTAGATTTTATTTCTTTTCAAGCTTTGACCTTTTTAGTGGAAAGAAATAAAGAGTTGATAATCAATAAGATAACTATAGGGTTGCATGTAGATAGTGATCCTATGACTTATAATAAAGCTATAACATCTAAAGATTCAACTTTTTGGAAAGAGGTGATTAATGATGAAATGGAATTTACATTATCTAAACAATACTTAGATTCATTTATTTTCCTCTAAGGTCAAAGGCAATTGGGTGTAAGTGGGTGTCTAAGGGGAAATACAATACAGATGGGTCTTTATAAATTTTCAAAGCTAGATTAGTTGCAAAACAATGTAGGTAACATGAAGGTATTGATTACTTTGACACCTATACACTTATTGCTAAAATGACTTCAATTAAGACTCTTATCGCATTGGCATCTATATATAATCTTCATGTATATTAAATGGCTACTAAGATGACATTTTTAAATGGAGATCTTGATTAGGAAGTCTGTATAGAATAGCCAGAAAGATTTATTCTACTTGGTAATGAGATGAAAGTTTGTAAGTTGCTTAAATCTTTGTATAGATTAAAACAAACTTCTAAGTAATGGCATGAAAAATTTGATAAAATGATATTGATCAATGGTTTCAAACATAATAATGCTAATAAATACATATATTCTAAGTTTACTAACAAATATGGAGTGATTGCCTATCTTCATGTAGATGATCTTCTCATATTTGGAACAAATTTAGATCGTGTTAAGGAAAGCAAAGGATATCTATGTAAAGCCTAAGAAAAAGAATAACAAAAAGAGTTAAATAAATAAAATAAAGGAAAAGTTTTAGGATTGGTATAGCATGTTATTGAATAATATTTATGAAGGTATTTTAGTCAATAGAAAAATTAGAAACAATTCCCTTAACAAAAGAGATTAAAGCTTAACCCTATCCCTAATTACCCTTTTCCCTCTTTTGTCTAATCCTAAGGAGAAAACTCCTTAGCTATTACCAAAGCTAGAGTGCAAATTTCAGATCCTTGATTTTAGATGCCAAAGATTGTAAGGAAGTGTCAGATTTGCAAAGGGAATGAGATTTCTAAGTAAGTTTCCTATGTATAATGATGGAAAATTCATTTTTCTTCAATAAAGGATGAATAACCTTAATAGATTTGCATTTTTCAATGTTGAGAAGGCGGTGATTCGTGTTTTGAGTGCTACTCTGTTAGGAAAACAAGTAAGTTCTCTTAATCCTTTGGTTTTGTTTTGGTTTTGTGAAGAATGAGTAGAGTTAGGTTGAATTTAATGATAAAATGAAGTGTGGATGTTTGATTTTTGGTGTTTGATGAGAATTTAGGTGATTATTGATTGAGTTTCATTGATGGAAGGGTGTTTAGAAGTAGTGTTTTGCAGTTAGGAACAAATTTGGGGTAAGTGTTGCTAAGGATCATGAAATGCAATTTGCAAAAAATTGTAGATTGTAGTTGGCGTTCGGACGCTTTCACGGCTAATGTTCAGATGTTAGCCTTCTGTACTTACATCATGTAAGTTGTAGCATTTGAACACCAATACACCCTAGCATCTAGACGCTATGTTTGTAGGAGTGCACAGTTTGTTTTCTAACTTGTTTCCTTAAGTTTCCCTACCTTATTTTTTATCTCAACATGTTTTTCTGTTAATATTCCACATCAAAACAATTTCTAAAGCAGCTCTTTTCCTTTAAGTAAGTTGCTTTATCTCTTGTAATCGTCTATGTATAAGTGAAGAGCTGAGTGGTTAAAATAGATAAGAGTTCACTTTAGGTTGAGTTTAAAGACTAAGCTAGTACTACTTTTATTAATTTGTCAGGCTGTAGCAAGATAGTTTCAATTTGTGATGAGTTACTCAAGACAGTTATGGACACTTGCTTGCTTGTTGTGCTTATATAGGTTGTAAATATACTAAGTAACAGGAATTAATGCAAACTTAGACTTAATTAATGTGCTAATTATGCTTGGTTCGACCTCTCTTTGGTAGGGTCCATTTAGGTTGGTGAGGCACCTAGTGATCATACATGATTCGCCTATGAGGGGTTCCATATTGAGACAATTCAGTTAGATTTTAGGAAGGGTTACTTAAGTGATGGGTAGGACCTATACCAATACTATTATGTATATATATATATATATATATCATGCCTCGAGAGTGGTAGAGTTATAACAGTCCCGTCATATATACCAACCTACGATAGATGCTAGCCACTCAGCTGTTATTTACTCAGCTGCTATCATAGACTTGGTATATATAAGGTACATACAACTAAACAACTCTGAAGCATCTTCAGTTCAATAGCTAAAGTAAAATAGAGATATTTGGTTCATATATTACTTTGAAACATAGAAGTTTGATTAATATAATTCCTTTGAAAAATATTTGGAATTTTTTTACAAGAAAATTTATAAAAGAATCTAAAATCGTTTTTACAATAAATACAATATTATAAGTTAGTTTGAGTCATTTAAATGGCCCAGCTAACTACTAAACAAAGAAAAAAAAATATTCCAATTCATTTGCTCTTTACTCCAAACTTATAGTCTATCTTTAATATGCCCAAGGATTGGGTGATCTTGGTGTTTATCTTCTAGGACCTATGAAAGAACTATAAGGATATGAGTAATTGCCACTTGTAAGGGGATAGAGACGGAAGCATACACAACACAACAATCAAGCTGGGTTGTCATTTAGTTAGTTAGATGCAATGCAATGCAACATACATATGCCATCTGTATAACGTTATCCAGTTCATTGTGAAATTAAAGAAATTGCATCTGCTCTAACCCGGGTTGAGGAGTTTTAACGAGATGGAGGCTGGCCCTTGAGCAAATCTTAACTAAACCCATGTTTATGCAATGGAACTTACTCCTATCGAGACCTCTTTGAACCTACACCCCCAACCTTTCCCCTTGACCTCTTCTCTTGTCACTCAGTTGGCCTTGAGAATGGGGGAAGGTTAATTTCCGTTACCTCACCAAAGTGTCAGTGTTTGGTTGGACAACCCTAATTGTTCCCCTAATGTGTTGTAATGCGTGATTAGTTTGTGGTTAAATCCAAGTTTAGCTTAGTTTGTTTTAAGAGTGACTGACCAATTACAAATACTCAAATCAAGAAGTAAATATAGCAATACAATTGTAACATATAGCATAACAATCAAACAATTTAGCAAATAGTTTCTAAGCATACACGTCACATGCACACAATTAGCTACTTTACAACCATAAACAAGTGTGCACATTAGCCTCCAAGTACTTTTATATAGTACTCTAAAATGACATCAAGCACTGATCTTACTTACCTAAATTCCCATTCTCTCTTGTAACCTAGATGCCCCGGTCCTTTTGTCATCAATGGTCCCTATATTGTAAATCATATTTCTATTTCAATACAATTCATTGGAGTAAGAGTGTTTTAGTTATTGTACTTTCGTTTTAGGTTAATATTCTTTTAATATTCAACAGATGTTGGTTATGGGTGTTAAGTGTTATTACTTTTACATAGGTTATTTAACCTTTTACTTTTTCTTCTACTAAGTTTCTTAGGTTTTTAATACCTTCTACATGACTTTCTACTAAGATTTATTAGGTGTATGGTACCTTCTACTTAAATTCTTACTATGGTTTTAACTTATATTCTTTGATGTAGAACATTTTACATAACCTTCTATTAGCATCTTCTAGGCTTAGAGTATCTTTTAGCCAAGTTTATACTAAGATTCTTAGTTATATTCTTTGTCTATTGAACTTTCTACTCAAACTTCTATTAGTATTTTAACTCATGATTCATATTACAAAGGCCTTCTACATAACCTTCTATAGGAATTTTGTTTATATTTTCTATATCAAAAAACCTTCTATGGAAGTTTCTACTACTGTAATCTTATAGTCATCTTAATCAAGGAAGCTTTTGCAATATCTTCTACAAGTTAGCAATTTGCGCCAGTAGCTACAAAAGCTTATACAAGACCTTCTACAGCCATTAGTTTTTCATCAGCTCATCCAGAACTTCTACAACTTCTTCTATAGGCAATAGATTTGCCATATTTCACCAAAACTCCATTTTTCGCACTTTTCTTTACTTGTTCATGCCTAACCTTGCCAAAACTCTATTAATATTGACTCGCATAGTTTGAAAACTCAGTCACATCAACATTCACAACCCAAAATTGAACAAAAAAAAAAGGGTTAAACACACCTAATTAATTAATATACCTAAAAGACATGTTTAAGCTAGAAAATCATGGTTTTTATTGTAAAAATCTTTCATTTACAACTAAAATCTTCAATTTCCTACTAATAATGAATGATTTCCAACAAAAATTATTAATTTCATAACATAGTAAAAATCCACATAAACATTTAAGGAAGATCACTATGTTTAGCTTCAAAAAACCCATCTTGTTATAATATCTCCTATTCCCACTTAAAAATCAAGATAAACCTATTGCATGTAATAAAAAATTATTCAAAAAGTAGCAGAGAATTAGGTCTAACAAAATCATGTGAAAAATAGTAGATTTTCCTTACATTTCAACTTATTAGTCTTTCCAAAAATTAAAATTAACCCTCACAAAAATTACAATTTTTAGAGAATCTTTACATAAAATTTTTTATATGTAATAAGGTATTTACAAAAAAATTTTGGTAAAGAAACTATATCGCTCAAGTTTTTTAAAATCGGTCCCGAACAATTCATTTCTTAAGGGAGATATATAAAATGAAAGATTTTTATAAAAATAATAATTTCTCATGAAAATATACTTAAAATTATACAAGAATAAAATCTCTCAAAATTTTTGAATAAAATTTGATATTTTTTAACAAATTTTTGAAAATCAGGTGCAAAATCGAACTCATCGATACAAGAGATTTTA
Source organism: Lumnitzera littorea (assembly GCA_024138015.1). Taxonomy (NCBI): domain Eukaryota; kingdom Viridiplantae; phylum Streptophyta; class Magnoliopsida; order Myrtales; family Combretaceae; genus Lumnitzera; species Lumnitzera littorea. The sequence goes on along the minus strand of JAMXBB010000007.1, from coordinate 45,603,730 downwards.
GTGGCTAGCGGTGGCAATAACTTTATCGGCTTGAAATGGCATGACTTCCTCTCTTAAGTAGTGGTGGCCGCTTGGTGTCAAGTTGTCCTTATGTATCCGAACTCCAATCTTATAGATTAACACCTAATTTTTCCTATTGTCTTTCAGTTTCTCTAAAACCTTCAACAATTTCCCACAAATTTCCTTAGCTTCCAAAGAGTCCAAAATGGTGAAATGAAGAGTATTTATAAGTCTTGGGTTAAGTAAGTTAGTTAATTGCACATTGGATAAGTGTTGGGGTTCTCTTTCTGTATATACCAAGTGTGGCAAAACCATATTATATTTATGGTTTTCAAATAAAATCGGCAACTTTACCATGGTTTTGTCAAACCATGAGGCTCTGCTTGTTTTGGTCAATTATTTATTAATTAGTAAAGTATATTTTATTATATTTAATACTTAGGTATGTGGTAAGCTTTTTTAGAGTAGCTTGTATTAACACTTTTACAACATATGCTCAATTAAATAACTAATTATATATTATTATTTTATAATTATTTTCCATAAAATTTATTGATGTTCTTATGTATTTGGTTTATTTCTAAGCTCACGTTATATTTCAGGTTAATTTTTGATATTCTGAAATTTATTGAATGAAAGAGTTAGTTTTATCATTTCAATTTATACTAATATTTTAATATTCCATTTTAATATTAAATTCATAGTCTCTTTTGACCAACTTTTATGATCTTAACATTTATCTTGAGATTATTCATATGAATTTTTCGGATGCCCTTAATTTAAGAGCTTTAAAATTTTGTGATTATAGTTAATTAAGTTTTTTTCTTTTTTACATATTATTCTAAATATTTTTTTATTCATTATTATATATATATATATATATATATATATTGTCATCTCATTAAATTTTTATGTTGTTAGCTTATGTTTGATATCTCATTGACATAGTTATAGAGTTTAACAATTTTCTTGTTTTTAATAGATAACGAATAAATATGAAAATTTCAACTTTCAACTCATATTTATATTTTATTATTTTCTCTTAAGTGTTTAAATTCTATAGATTGTTTTAATGAATTTGTGACCTTTACGTACATTTCAAGTTATGCAAATAAGCTTTTATACACATATTGAATTTTTAATACTAAGGTTCTATTTGCTAAAGTTCAAGTCTCACTAAATATATGTACATGTGCATATGTGTGTGTGTGTGTAGCACATAGTGGTCATGAGGAACTTTAAGTCTTAGGACGCTGGAACTGTGTTGTTTATTGGCTAATAATTAAAATAATTAAATTATGCTTGTTGCATTAGTTTATTGAATCTTATATGAGAATTCTGATTATATGTAAGATGTGTATATGCATTTGGTGTTCCATGCTAAGCATAGCTCACCCTTTAGGGACTTGTTGTTTTTCTGTTGCAAATATAAGTTCTATGGAGAATTATGAGTTTATTGAGGAGACAGATTATGATTATGATTATGACTATTATTACAATAACGAGGAGGTCGGCTATTATTTTGATGATGGGATGGAATTAGCTTAGAAGTTAGACTTGATTTTATTGGACATTGCTAGAGAGTTATGAATAGTTATTTTATTATGATTTTTATTTTATGTATTTTATTTTGATAAAAAGATTGGTTATTTATGACTTTGATGATGGGACAAAATTTTCTTGGAAGCTAGACTTGATTTTATTTGACACTGTTGGAGAGTTATGAATAGTTATTTTATTATGAGTTTTATTTGGTGTTTTATATGACCATAGCTCACCCTTTAGGTACTTGCTATTTTTCAGTTGCAGATACAAGTTCTTGGGAGAATTCTAAGTTTATTAAGGAGACAGATTATGATTATTATTACTATGACAAGGAAACTGGTTATTATTACTTTGATGATGGAATGGAATTTACTTAAAAGTTAGACTTGATTTATTGGACATTGTTGGAGAGTTATGAATAGTTATTTTATTATGAGTTTTATTTTATGTATTTTATTATGATGAGGAGACTAACTATTTATTACTTAGATGATGAGGTGGAATTTGTTTGGAAGCTAGACTTGATTTTATTTTACATAGTTGGAGAGTTGTGAATAGTTATTTTATTATGAGTTTTATTTTGTGGATTGTGTAGGGATCACTTGTGACTCCTCATTGATTTTATGTATTGTTAGAGTATGAGATTTCTTGTTTGAAGTCTTGAGTTTTATTAATTGAATAAGTTAAAGAAGTTTCAAAATTTGAACAAGGTGCTTACAGATGGTATGTATTTGGAGATAAGTAGTTAATTACACCACTCTTCATTTAATGTTGATGAGATATTCATACTAAGTTGGTGGTTATCTATTTATTGTAAATCATTGACATGTGGCAAGTTATTAGATGTCTTAGTGTATCAGCTTTTAGGGCTAATACGCTACAAGGTTGTGGCTTTCTAGGTTCCGAGGCATTACAATCTATCATCTAAATTTAAAATGAAAGATTTGGTTGAGGTAGATACCGTGTTAGATATTAAGGTAGTTAGACATAATGGAGAAATATCTTTAAGTCAATCTCATTAAGAGAAATTGGATAAGTTTAAACATAAAAAATTTAAGGAGTGCAATACTCCATGTGATCTACATGTGAAGTTAGTTGAAAACAATAAAATGGTAATGCCTTAACTGGAGTGTGCAAATGCAATAAGAAGCTTGATGTATGCATCTCATTGTACTAGACCTAACATTGCCTATATTGTGTGCAAATTATCTAGGTATACTAGTAAGCCTAATACGAACCATTGAAAAGCTATAATTAGAGTATTTGGGTATTAGTTGAAAACTAAAATAAATGTGTCTACACTATGGTGAAGTTTTTGCTATACTAGAAAATTTCTCTTATGTAAGTTGGATCACTAATGTAGGAGATCATGTATTAACTTCAAGTTAGATATCACCCTTGGTTGGGATGCAACTGGTTAGAGCTCCAAGAAACAAACTTGCATCAAACACATTACTATGGAGGTTGAGTTCATAGCTTTAGCTTCAATTGGAAAAGAAGTGGAATGTCTTAAGAACTTGTTATTAGAAATAGAGTTGTGGCCATAAGCCTACAACCAATGTCAGCCATTTTAATCTTCTATGATAATCAATCAACCATCTCACTTACCTATAATAAAATTTATAATGTAAAGTCTAGACATCTTAGGCTAAGATATGAGTTTGTTAGAGAATTGATAGAAAATGGTGTTATAACCATGGCCTATGTTAAGACCAAGTGTAATTTAGTAGATCCATTGACAAAAGCATTGTTATGAGAGCAAGTTATAGAGATTTATGGTAAAATAGATTTAAAACCCAACTAGTTCATTTAATGAGAACCCTGCTTCTTCTCGATTGACCACCATTGTAGAAGTTTAAGGGGTAATAACAAAATTATATTGAACTATGAGTTTATACTTGAGTAATTTAGAGCGTAAGATATTAAAATATCTCTAATATACTCCATCTATTTGAATATTAAGGTGGTATTGCTTTTAAGCAAGAGTTGGTGGATGTATCTCTTGTAAATATTCTATGAGCCAGGATAAGTGCAAGGCGATAATAGTACTCTTAGAAAACTTGGTTTGTAAGAACAGGGGAAATGTATGTGGTTTCTCTAGTTGTAACACAAAGTTCATAGGTTCAAGTGAATGAGCCACCTAACACCCTCTTATAATTGTGAGAGATTTGCACTGTAGATTGGTTCAAATCCTTAGATACCATTCCTTATGCATTTTCACAATTTAGAAAAAAAATTACATAATTGGTAATTTAGTTGAGAAATATTATATAGATTTCCAATTATGTAAGATGTTAAAGTGAAGGTTTTTATGTTATTTAGATGTGAAGAACTTTTTATGTATGGACAAAAGTGATGTATAATATCATTACATGGTCATATTTAATTTGGGCTTCATGATATGTAAAAATAGAAGTAAGTAGAAAGTTGCACAATCAATGACATAACCATGTTAGTGAAGTGCATGAACAGAAAGCGACATGGTCCATGTCTAGAAAGTTACACAATTAGTGATACGACTGTATCGCTTGGACGTGTTTACTTTATTGACGTAATTCTTCATATTAGATGACGTTTTTGCTTAGTAAGTGAAATGTATCGTCTTCCAAAAGTTCCATCACTTTGTAATAGACAATCAAAATTAATTTTTAACTGACCTAAATATAATCTAATAATTAAAAGCTAAGTAATCTCAATAGATGTGTCATTAGGAAGAGTTGTAATGGTTGAAATTAGACGATTAGATGTCTAAGTATATATTGATATTTTACAAACATTTTTGCAAGAATTTTTCATCATTTTTAAGAATTTACCATATGTCGAGCCTGATTTTTCACCTTCCCGATTCTTTTTTATAAAATTAGGTCTTCTCTAAACCGATCAATACTAAACCCTACCCGTTTAATATTAACCCTCGACTAGGGTTTAAAGAAAATCATTTTTTCCAATTTAAAAAGATTTGGAGTCGCTACCCGACTGAAGTCAGGCAAAAGGGTTAAGTTATAACCAATTTGGTGGATTGGTTATAACTTAGTTACCGATCTATCAATTAAAAAACCAAGTTATAAATACGTTTTTTAAAAACTAGAGATTTGGATTCGGGGGCTAATTTATTAAACCTTAAACGGTACCACTTTTAACTTTCCAAATTTAACTTCGCTTTTCAAATATACCCTTTTTAATTTCTAAAAAAAAAAAATCTAATTATGATACATGCCACTAAATTGATTAATTTACATAAATATCTAAAAATAGAAAAAAAAAAACTTTCCATATTTTAAGTCGCCCCATACTTGTGTACGGGTGTCTACATACCCACTATTCGGGATCAGACGTACATAGTTCTTTTAATGAAAATATAGCGGGTTAATTGATTTTAACTTTAGAAAAATTGCCGGGTTTATGTTTTTACCCATTTTGAGTTGATTTGAGAAAAGATTATAAGGGGTCCTAAGTTAGATTTTATTTTTGGAAATTCTAAACGATTCTAATTTGAAAATTGATTGTTTGATTTTTATTTATTTTTAGAAAACTCAATTTTTCTAAGTGTGAAAATGATTTTTGTTTACTAACCTATTTATTTATTTTTATTTTTATTATATTATCTTATTTATTTTATACTTATTCTATCTATTTCTATTAAAATAAATAAATAGACTACTTTCTTTCTTCTTCTTGTTTTTCTTTTTTTTTTTTCTTCTCTTTCTTTTTTTCCATTTTTTTTTCTTCTTCTTTTTTTTTTTCTCATTTATAACATTTACAAATAAACAAATGAAGAAAAAAAAAAACAAGAAGGTCGGCTTGGAGTCGGCTCACTTCAGCTTGGATCGGCTCGGTCGGCTCACTTCAGCTTGGATTGGCTCAGTCGGCTCACTTTAGCTTGAGTTAGCTCACTTCAGCTTGAATAGGCTCGATCGGCTTATTTCGGCTTAAGTTGGCTCACTTTGGCTTGAGTTAGCTCACTTCGGCTTGGATAAGCTCACTTCGATGGTAGTGGTTTTCGTCAACAAACACCATAGGGAATACTATCCTAGAGAGAGAAGAATTGTGCTAGAGAGAGGAAATTTCGATTTTTTGCTTTTCTAAAGTGTTTCGAAGTTTTTGTTGTGTTGAAAATGAAGAATAGACCCTTATTTATAGGTATTATGGTCGAGTTAAAGATGGAAAAAATTAAATGTAACATAATTTTCTTCTATTTTTGGATTGGATGAACCTGGACAATATGTGGTGCCAAATACATAGCTCTATGTATATGAATGTGCCGGAGTGTGTTAGAGTGTATCTACCACACTTAGAAGTGAGTTGGCAAATGATGTAGTGACGATGTGGCCCGTGATGTAGCGATGACATGGTAATAAAGTGAGAAAATAAAATAAAAGTACATTTTGTACCTTCCATGGATTGAACCCAAGATCTCCAAGTTATATGCAATATCAAGTTTAAATGCTTATCCGACTGAGTTATTGGTTTTTCCTTATTCATATATGTAATTAATTGCACATATAGATCAAGTTAGCCTGAGCTCGATTTAAATTTAAGGGTAGACTCAACAGCCTTTTATTCAAAACTATTTAAATTAAAATTATATTCCATTTGAACAACCTAAAAATTTATTATTTTCTAAATTCCCTATTTTATTTTATGACTTTTCAAATTTCTTATTTTTTTGTATTTTTTTCTAAATTTCTCATTTTTTGTGTTTTTTCTTATTTTCCTATTTTTTAATATTTTTCTAGAATTCCTATTTTTTATAACTTTCATCATTTTTTTTTGGGCTTTATTTAATTTTCTATTTTTTTTTTAACTTTTTCTAATTTAGAACCTTATAACCTAATTTGAAAAATAAAAGAGGAGGCAAAAATTAGGTGTTTACACCATAAAAAAACACTTCACCAAATAATCACAAAACTTCTTCCAAAATTCTTTAAACTTGCGTGGCAATCAAGAATAAGGATTGTTACCTTATTCTTTATACTCACTTGATTCTATCCTAAGAGAATTTATGCTTATCTTTAGTAAACTTAGTGTAGGATGTGTAAGAATCTTAAAGACAGCGTTCTCTACGTACCTCCGATTATCTTCAATTCTATGTATCCAATACAAAATTTATAACATATTGTTTGTATATCTTTGTTCATTCACTTATTGTCAATGTCAAGAAAGGATTTTGATTGTAGTGTTGAATTGCTTATTAGGATTGATGAATGGAAGTGATTTTGTTGTAGCATTGTATGGTCGAATATGAAACAGTAGGCAAACTATACTAAAGTTTTTTTCGCGAAACACCCATAGTTTGTAAAGTAGTTACAAAAATCATGACTATCCTAATTCTGTACATATAACATGATATGAATATATGGATTACATATATGCCATGACGTAACATAGTTTGTCGTATATGCATTCACCTAAGTAATGGATATTAGACTTATAGTACAAGTAATAACAGGCTTAAGGATCATGGTTAGATAGTGGTGTAGAAACAATAAGAATTATCTTAAGAATGTGAATATGAACATCGCTGCTATAGTAGGAATATAGAGCTTGCTTGTGCATAGTGAAAGAGCATGAGTATGCCTCTATATAGTGAAAATGTAGATGCCCTTATAGTATAGGCATATAATGCATGTGTGGTGAATACCTAAGAGTGTATGTGATGGAAATATATATCTATTAGGGATGTTTCTATGAGTGCTTTTGGTGGTGAGATTACTTTATGATGAGAGTATAGTCTTGGTAATGATTTGAAGTACAAATGACACCAGTGCTAGTGATGGTAGGAACTTGTTGAGAGGGCACTACCATAGCATTTTCATTGCATGGCATATAAACATATTATACAAGAATTGCCTTATTATTCTGTTGTGATGTTAAGTATTGCATTTGTTATTGCTTTCTTCACGTAATTCAAATATGAGTTCAAGGGTTTGTTTTCTAAACTTAGATTCTAAAGATGGAACATATTAAGAACTTAAAGTTGGGTTGGCCCTAGAGCAAAATTAGTTACTTAAATTGCAATATAAGATCATTGTATTATAGTATGCGAAATAAGAACTAAGTGTTTGTGTCACGGGCGGATTCCCTCACTCGATCCCGTATGACACTTAGCATTCCTAACCACATTAAGGATGGCTAAGTCAACCTATAATAAACTCACAAGGTTTAGAGAGAGAAACTTTGAATGTAAAGTATATTCACTCAAATGACTGGTGCCTTACAACTGAGGGGAACACCCCTATAATACACAAAAACTCTACAAAAGAATAGTCAAGATTAATTTGATCTAATGGTTACAATTGATTCCCAACCATCACATTCGCTTACCTCACCTACTATCGTACAAGATTCTAGACATCTCTAGAACCTTTTAGGACTTTCCATTTTCTAAAAGCTTCTAGTGGGCTTGGGCTTTAGTCTTGGGGTTTAAGAACCTCCTGGGAATGGCCTATTTTGGGAGGTCCGTAACATTTTCCCTTGCTCAATTTGGCGATGCCCTTGTTGCTCCTTCATCATGGAAATTTTGAATATTGTCTTGGAATTGCCATAGTGCTTTAACCGGTTCCCAACTAGCATTACTCTCTGGTCTTCCCTTCCAAATAACCATATACTCATGCTTAGGAGTTTGTTTGCATTGTCTCATATGTCTATCAGCTATGATCTCTTTAACTTCTTTATCAAATGAATCCCGTACTCCTATTAGGGCCTTTTGTGATTCTACTCTTATGGGTCTTCCTCATCCTTGTAGAATGGTTTTAGCATGCTCATGTAGAAAATTGGGTAGAATTTCAATCTGGATGGAAGTCCCAATTTGTAAGACACTAGCCCTACTCGTTTTACAACTAGGAATGGGCCTTCATAGCACTTTATCAAACCTTTATGTAATTGACCCCTCGTACATTGTATCAAATGTAACTTAACAATCACTTAGTCGCCTACCTGATATTCCATCGGCTTACACTTCTTGTTTGCAGTCTTCTTTATTCTCTTGATGGCTCAATCTAAGTATACTCGAGCTAAGTCATGATTTTCTTGCCATTCCTTTGCAAATTTGTATGTAGGAGAGCTAGGTCTCGTATATCCCATTGTTACTGTATTGGGAGTTAGGGGTTGCCTTCCTAGGATGATCTCAAAAGGACTTTGACCGGTGGACTCATTCTTCTGTAGGTTGAACGAGAATTGCACCACATCCAACAACTTGGTTCAATCGCGTTGGTTAGCTCTTATAAAATGCCTTAAGTATAGTTCCATTAAAGCATTCACTCGCTTTGTTTGGTCATCCGTTTGGAGATGCAAACTAGTTGAAAAGTTCAACTCGAATCCTCTAGAAGTTTGAACAATTCCGTCCAGAATTTCCTTATGAACGGCCCATCTCGATTACTTATGATGTTTCTTGGCAAGCCTTAATACTTTACAATATGTCTCAAGAACAATCGAGTAGCATCATCTACCAGGCATACTTTCATCGCTGGAATAAAGGTTGTATATTTTGAGAACCTATCTACCACAACCAATTATGCCATACCCTTCTGACCAGGGCAAACTTACAATGAAGTTTATGGAAATACTCTCTCATAGCATTTCAGGAATGGGAAGAGGCTCTAGTAGCCCTGGAGTTGCCTTATGTTCTACTTTATCTTGTTGGCACACAAGACAAGTCCGGACATAGCTTTCAACATCTTCCCTCATGTGTGGCAAAAAATACTTCTCCTCCACTAATTATTGTGTACGATGCATTCCCGAATGACTTACCCATTTAGAATCATGACACTGTCTAAGTATCTCCCTTCTTAGGTTCAAGGAGTGGGGCACATTAATTTGATGTCCCTTTGTGTATATTAATCCATTCTCTTACCAAAATCTCCTTGTTTTCCCTTCTTTACATTGGATCAATAGGGCTTTAGCCAACTCATCAATCTCCACCCCCTCTCAAATTTTGTCAAAGAAGTTGCTTTTAGGTTTATTAATGGCTGCTAACTCAACCTTCCGGCTTAAAGTATCCGCCAAAACATTGGTCTTACTACTCTTGTGCCCAAGGTCAAAATTGAATTTCACTAAGAAAACCTGCCATCGGGCTTGCTTAAGAAAGAGCTTCTTTTGAGTCGAGAAATAGCTAGTGGCTATGTTGTCAATTTTGACCACAAACTTCTTCCCTAACGAGTAATACCTCCATACTTGAAGATAATGTACTATCACCATCATCTCCTTTTCATGCACTGGATATCGCCCTTCTGTCTCGTTTAGCTTCTGACTTTCAAACTCCACAGGATGTCCTTCCTACATTAAAACCCCTCCAATAGCAAAATCAATGGCATATGTACATAACTCAAAGGGTTTGTTAAAGTTGAGAAGGAGAAGGATTGAATCCTTTGTGATTGCCATCTTCACCGTCTTAAAGGCCTATCGTCTATCCGTACTCTAAACCTAAGGGGTATTCTTTTTGAGTAAGTTTGTCGATAGGCTCGCTATCCTTGAATAGCCCTTGATGAATCTTCTATAGTAATTCAATAGACTAAGAAAGGATCTCAATTTGGTAGGCCTGGTAGGCTCCTTCTAATCCCAGATGGCCCACACTTTTCCTTTGTCCATTCTAATCTTTCCTCGCCCTACGATGTAACCAAGGAATGTCACCTCTTCTTGCGCAAAAGCGTATTTTTCTATTTTCACATATAGGTCATTCCTTCTTAAGGCCAAGAATACCGAGCGAAGGTACCCTTTGTGTTCCTTCATCGTCTTACTATAAATCATAATATCATCCAAATATACTATTACAAATTGATCAAGAAAGGGAGCTAAAACTTGATTCATAAGCATACATAAAGTAGTTGGGGCATTAGTAAGGCTGAATGGCATTATAAGGAATTCAAAACCACCATACCTTATAACACAAGTGGTCTTAGGTTCGTCTCCTTCTACAATCCTCACTTGGTGATATCCCGACTGTCAATCTAATTTAGAGAAGTATCTGGCTTCCCCTAACCTGTCGAATAAGTCCGATGTCAATGGAACAGGATACTTGTTCTTCACAGTGACCTTATTCAAGGCTCGATAATCAATATACATTCAAAGTGACCCATCTTGTTTCTTCTAAAAGAGTACAAGAGCTCCAAAAGGTACCTTCAAAGGTCTAATGAAACTTGCTTCTAGTAATTCCTTCAGTTGTTGCCTTAACTCTTCTAATTCTAGAGGTGACATCCTATATGCAATGGTGGTAAGCGACTTGGCTCTAAGTTCCAATTTTATCACATGGTATATTTCTCTTCTTGGTAGTAACTTCTTGAGCAACATTGGCGGTATTATATCCTTAAATTCTTCCAATATCTCCCTTACTTAAGGTGGAATGCCTTCCTGACCAATAGTCTCTTCCTTGACTTTCAAGGCTGCTAAGTAAGTGACTTCATTTTTCTTAAGTTCCTTTTCCAATTGCATAACCGATAGGAATTTAGTGGCTTAGCCTAGCTTTCTTGTGATGGGAACTATACATTGTAAGTTGTGATTAAGTACACAAATGCAGTTAGCTCGAGGTATGATAAGTGCATCAATGTGATCTAGAAAATCCATCCCAATAACAAACTCAAAACCATCCATTGGCACTACTTTAACAGTCTCCCTTCCCTGCCAACCCCTAACATGGAGCTCTATCCCTCTGGTTACTTGAATAGTAGGGACTTCTTTTGAGTTAACCATTTTGAATCACGTTTTGGTCTCCTCTACTTTTAGCCTTAACTTCTTTGCTACCATTTTGGAAATAAAAAGATGGGATGCTCCTATGTCTATAAGGGCGTTAAGTTTCTTACCTACTGTCAATACTTCGGTATACATCGGTCTTTTCTTTTCTCATTAACATGAGATCGAACTGAGCCTAATTGAGCCTTATCCCCTTCATTTAAACTCTCACCTGCTGCTAAAATTGCCAATCTATCTTTCTTCAGACACTCATTAGTATAATGGGGACCATTGCAGAAATAACATTTTGATTCACGAGGTTTCCATCGCTCCCTATCTCTGCCTTCACTAGTTCTACCTTAATCGCTATCTTTCTCCTCTACCTTAGCTTACCCCTTAGAAGAGCACCTAATCTTCTCCCTCTCAACTGCCCTTTTCCATCTTCTCCCTAGGGTCTTAGGATCTATCTTCCTGAATTCTACTAGGCCTTCAGCAACTACTAAGGCCCTAGAGATGTCTTCTACTCCCCTTCGCTCTAGCTCTAATTTTGCCTAAGGCTTTAAGCCATTTTCAAACATTACCAAAGCATCTTCTTAGTTAAGGTCTGGGATCTCTAGCATCAATTCTGAGAATTCCTTTACATATTGCTTTATATCATCTTTATAAGTTAGGTGACGCAATTTCACCTTTACTTCCCTAATAGTATTTTGAAGAGAGAATTGACCCTTCAAGTCTAGTACGAAGCTATCCCACATATTGATATCGGTTGCCCTCCTGTGCTACCATACCATAGCAGAGTCTTTCAAGTACATGGTAGTAGTACGTGCCTTTCTAACATCATGTAAGATTCCCAAAGCGTTGAAATATTGTTCCACTCCCCACAAGAAGTTGTTTGCTTCCTGAGCGAATTGCATTCCATTGAAATGTTCTAGTTTGGGAACATTGACCCTATGACCTAGCTGGATGGTCACTCCATTTGCCTTAGCAACTTAACAAGCTGTTAAATGAATCTTGAGATCTTCAATCTCCTGGCACATTAACATTACCACAGCATCCATCTTAGCTTCATAAGCCCCTTCCTCGGTTTCTAAAACCGTAACTCAGGCTTGGAGAGCTTCATTCTTCTCTTTAATAATGTTGTCACGCCGCCTAAGCTCCTCTATTACCTGATTCATTACTCCTTACAATTTACCTTGGAGTTCTTCTTCCATCTCTGTAAGGCTAATTGTTCCTTAGCCTCGACAATGCTCAGCTTTAGCTTATCCATCCTATTAAGGAGGGAGTTCAACAAATCTCGGGACCTAGCCTTCTACCTAGTAACACGACGGTCATCCTAGTTAACCAACTTCTTGACCATTGAAGTGTTGTTATCTCCTACAGACGACATCTTCTTTATAAGTAATCTCTTTCTCAACTCTTATACCACTTGTCACGAGTGGATTCCCTCACTCAATCCCATACGATACTTAACGTTCCTGACCACACTAAGGAAAACTAAATCAACCTATAATACACTCACAAGGTTTAGAGAGACAAAGTAGAGAGAGAAACCGTGACTGTAAAGTGTATTCACTCAAATGATTGGTGCCTTACAACTGAAGAGAACACCCCTATGTATACATAAAATCTCTACAAATGAATGGTCAAGATTAATTCGATCTAATGGTTACTATTGATTCCTAACTACCACATTCACCTACCTTACCTACTACTGTACAAGATTCTGGACATCTTTGGAACTTTTCATCTTCTAAAAGCTTTTAGTGGGCTTGAGGTTCAATCTTAGGCTTTAGAAATCTCTTGGGCATGGCCCATTTTAGGAGGTCCGTAACATTTGCATGTGAAATACAAACTCAATTATAAAATGTATATTAAATATCAAATGTACGAGGATGTTTTAGGTCAAAAGTTTATTTATACACCTCTATTATTTGAATATATATATATGTATACATATATTGATGTTCTATAGAGTTTAATTATATACTTAGTTAGAGGTCTACCTTATCGTCAACTTGGGGATTGTTAATGACTATTCTTTCAAGCACCAGGGTTATTGTATGGATTGAGCAGATGCTTAGAGAAATGGGACATTACGTTTGTTTTCTAAGAAAAGATTTTTGGAGAACTACAATTCCTTAAATCTATAGAATTTGACAAAAATGATAAGGTCAAATTGTAAGTAAATTGTTCTCATTAAATTTATAAAGACAAACATATCAATTATCTCACCTTTTCTTTAATGATGGCAAAGCCTTTAATATGTTTCATTGCTAATAACTAAAGTAAGAAAGTTAAAGCACAAATGCAATATAAAGAGGGGAAAGTATGCTAGAAGACCCTTTATATTTATATCAAAAATCAAACCCTCTAAAATTATCAAGTCATTTAAGTCATATAAGGACATATCGGATTTAATTAGGTTCAAATTCTTGATGGTTTGAAGATTCCCTTAGGTTTGACTACCTAGTTTAGGCTTAGACTTTGATTAGGGATGAGGCTTACAAAAGATAATATATAAGCTAAGAGGACATTGGAGATAGATTTGGCTCGTACATTTGAACGCTTAAGTCAATGGAGTAGCCTAAAGAATAGAGAGAATTCCTAATATGAAAATTTGAGGTTTAAAGAATAAACCAAAATCAATATGGGAATTTAGGTCCTAAAAGGTTTGATCCTTGTTTAGGAGGAATCTATTTAGCATTATAGGATGGAGTAGCTCTTAGAATTAGATCACATGGATTGACACATGTGCTAATGGTGAAGGGAAGATGCCATGTAGACTAACAAATGGCATGACACACGTCACAACGTACCATGACACGTATCACCACATGGCGATTAGAAACCATATTGGCTAATGGGAAGCTAACATATGTCACCATAGTGTTTAACCAGTATGTGACATGCGTCTAAGTGGAGGGTAGAATAGAAAAATGAATTGTGCATATTGTGCAATGTAGGAGTCAAATCCATAACCTATTGGCTCTTGCATGCATACCGAACTAGCTGAGCTATGGCTTAGTTCTCAACATTCCTTACACATTATTTTTATATAAGGAATTAAGTAGCTTAAACTAATTTGAAATAATAAATTTGGTTTAAACCTAATTTGAACCTACCTTGACCTACTCTCTGAAAAATGAAAATATAATCTATTCAAGATGACCAAGTCAATTATGTATGTAAAGTACATTTTCTTAAAAAGAGTTCAATTTGATGATTTTTCAAAGTTTCAGCTATTCACTTGCTTGATTTATTTGATTTTGATTTTCTCATAAATTAATCAATTTAAATTCAATCGAGGCATCGTTTGAAATCACAATTTGCTTAAGTTGACCTCATTTTCATGATATAAAAATAATAACTTAGACTTTGGTCAAAATAAAAAATTTTATAAAAAATTTAATATTTTTAGATATAGCTCAGAACTTATCAAATTGCATATGCATAATTGACTTCCAATTTTACCTTTCAACTTCAAAATGCAAAATAACCTTAAAATGAGACCCTAAGACCCTTATTTTTTTTTTTTTTTTTTGTAAAAAACCTATTTCCCTTCTTTTTGGTACTTTTCTAATTTTCTATTATTTTATCTTTCTATTTTTTATTTTTTTGCATTTTTCCAATTTTTTGTATTTTTTCAAATTTATATATTTTTTGGGGTATGTTTTTTCAATTATGACCTTTTTTTCTTATATTTTCAAATGCTTAAAATTATAACAAGGGCACAAATGGTATGTTTACAGTATAGTCTATGAGCTCTGCAAGTGAGTCAAGGTTGGCTTAAGGGCTAATCTTGTTGATCTGCAGGTAAGGGTCTTGAGTTCATTTAGTTAGAATCTTAAGCTTAATTAGGACCATTGCCTCTTTTCCTAAGGTTAGGATGAAGGAGCTCCCTTCGTTGGTCATCTTTCAAGAGCTTATTGTCCTACAAACCTTTAACTTTATTGAGCCTTTCCTTCAAGTTGTTGACAATGACCTTATTTGTGGCTTCGACTTACCTACTATATTCTGGATAAGCAACTGAAGTATGATGAAGTTGAGATAGGAATCAGGCCCTTGAACCAATCACTCGTAGTCGAGCTAGAGAACTCCAAGGACTCACACGAAGAATACTAGCTCAAAACCAAAGCCAAGACTAGGATTCCTATGCCGAACTAATCTCTTGCCAACCTATCTATCAAATCCTCACATGTGTTAGATATGCTCTTACTTAGTAGTGAAGTCTTATTTAAGAAGACAACTTAAGACTAGCCGAACCGAGCTCCTCAACTGAGCACAGGTGTCTGACTCCAATTCAACTGACTTCTTTATTGGACTGATTGGCTCCCGACCTGACCCAAATCAAGTCGGCCCCTGATTGCAAACGTTATTTTGCTTCTACTTACCTTGTATCATATTTCTGCCATCTAGCCACCAAGCAATACGTATCTTTTGACACAATGTTCTAGAATTATTCTTTCTTTTCCATATTGAATATTCTTTACCCTTTTTGCCCCTTTTAGTAAGATTTATGTGACTTAATTGTAGAATACCCTTTAGTCTTTTCATGCATGTAAAGTAACCCTAGTGGATGAATATATAAACCCCCACTTTTTTGTATGCGGACAACCAACTAATCAATATAGAATTATTCACGTTGAGCAACCTTAGTGTTCTCATTATTATTCAACTCTTATTTATTCCGTTTAGCAAGAAGTAGTGGTGATTAACTCTTCAGCTCGGACCGAAGTGTCATATTTGATGGATTGTAGGCTTAGTAGGATCGGGTGGTGAGTCATATCCATTTGGTAACTGCTTGAACTTTGCTAACTTTTCATTGTTTGTTTTGGTTTGCTTTGTTGCGGTACTTCTTCGTATGTCCAACCCCAAAGACGCATTAAGCTCGGTCTTAAGATTTAAGCAAAAGCTTCTAAACCGGTCATTATGGAATTAGGTTCCATTGTCTGCTATGATGGTATGGGGGACCTCAAATTTGCATATGAGTGATGGACCTCCAAATAAAGTCCCAAACACTATTTTCTATGATCTTGGTTAATTTGTCTACCTCCATTTGGTGAAATAATCCATTGTGACTATGATGTATAGTCATTGGTCGGTTGCCTAAGGAAAGGACTAAAGATGTTGACCCTTCGCGTAAAAAGGCCAGCGGTTGGTAAGCACCATAAGGTTGTTGCTTGGGAGCCGTCTATCAGGGTGTGCTTTTGGCACTTCTTGCACATTTGGATTAGCTTCTTATAACTTTGTTGATTATGAAATATATATGATAATTTTAATAAAGATTGTTTTAGTAAAGTATCTTATTTGATAGGGAGATTAAGATATGTGATGCTTAAAAGGTTAAGTAGGAAAATTGATGAGAAGACTTAGGTTTTTGTGTAAGGGGCTGCTTTTGAATATGAAATGAAAGTTAATAAAAGTGTTATAGTCTTGATGATTTGAAGTGTTGAAGCCTATAAAGACTGTATCTATGCACCACAAATAGGTATATATGTGCAATCTTGAAGTTTAGTGTTTAAATGTTGTTATTTCAATACTAGAATGTATGAAGATTCATATTTGATGCATGTGATGATATGTGTTGATTAGGGATTAACAAAGAGTGATCTTAATTAATAAATAAATTTTGTGCTTAAGGTAGTAATGGGCTGTATACTACGCTAATAGGTAAGTATATCTAGTTAAGTTATAGTATAGATAAAATAGATTGTGAGTTCGAATGTCGATCCCACGAGGAACCATACATGGAAGTATGTCTAATTATTTTTAGTAGTTGTGCCCTATAAGTATTCAATTACCTAACTTAAATGATAAAAGATTTAATAGAATAAATTATAAGTAAAAATTGAACATTGCAACAATAACATAAAAGATTAAAGATAAAAATAAGGAAATCAATTAAAATAATTAACTAAGAATAAAAACAACAAAACAATTGAACAACTCAATTTAATAAATAAAAAGATATCGTTTTTCCTTAGTAAATCCTTATTGTTGTTTACTATCTAGTCCTAAGTGATTTATTCAATCTCAAATTCCATATTAGACCATGGAGATTTTTATTATGAATTAACCGAACTCGCTTTTCTAACTAATTCTTAATCTTGAAACTTTCTCTACTCAAATTGCTTTTGAATAGATCGTTGATAAAGGCATATTTTACTCATATTTTAGTTTGTGAATTATATTGAATTATTATTGATTTTATAGAAATCATTAAGAAATGGTACGTAAGTATTTTCATTTGGATATTTTAGGTCTTGAAGGAGTCAGAGTGGAAATATGAGCAAATTGGAGGAGTTTTACGCAATCAAAAGGAAGCCCGAATCAACTTGTAGCACTTAAGATTGAAGGCAATTAGCCTCGAGCTAGCCTACATTCAACACCGGTGGTTTACAATTCAACACCACTGACCTACAAGTTAGTGCCGCCAGCCTTCAGTGAAAAAAATCTAGTTGTGAGCCAGCTTTTGTTTACTCTATAAATAGATGTGTGTTGATATTTAGGGGGCTTTTTACATCTTCTTTTTTACTTAGAGAATTTTAGATGATGTTAGGAGATAGTTTGAAGAGTTTTTCTTTTGGTAGTTCGTGGATCATTGAGAAGACTTTACTATTATTGTAGAGATCATCCTTAGAATTTGCAATTAGAGTTTTTCTTATCAAATATCACAAAATTGGTGATTTCAATCCTATAACTATATATGTGATTCAGTGATCTGTTCTTATTTCCAATCATGAATTTTGCAAATTTGATTATGATATGTACTTTTGTTTTAGATTTCATGGCTTGCTAGGTTTAAATTGTGGGGAATTGATGAAACCCTAAATAGCTGAGATGATAATTGTAGTTATGTTATAGGGTTAATAAATGTGCGGATAATTCATGATTGCAATTTCTATGATTTTAATTATAATTCTCTATTGGTTATAATTGTTAGAAATACTATTGATACAGGAGTTGATATAGGGTTTGTTAGAAATTCTTGATTAAACTAATTAGCTAATGCAGGAACGGTGTTAATTAGATTAGTTAAAAATTATCTAAGGATTAATGCAATTTCTCAAGTTAATTATTTGTTAAGACATTAGAGATAATTGATTTAAAGCATTAGTCGATCATAACATCGGGAGATGTATGATTGTAATTTAGAGTCCACTGTTAATTAGAGATGTAAGAGTTAATCGATTAATTAGAGATTTAAGTTTTTAAATTTTAAGACATAATAATTTCACTTGAACAACCATATAGTTATTAATCTATATAACATGATAACAATTTGATTTGTATAACTAGAGTGGATTCTATTTTCCCACATTCTCAATTGATTGTTCAATTTTAGATATATTTTCATGATTTTCTCTTTGATAGTTTTAGGGTAATTATTAGATTAGTTAATTTACAATCTAAATTCAATTGCTTAAATATTGATAAGAGTTATGATAGGTTTAGTAATTTTATAGTCCTCAAGGAATCGATAATCTTACTCACTCTTTATTACTTGATTCTAACCCAGTATACTTGCTAGAGTATTCGTTATATTTTTATATATCTATTTTGAGTGGATCAATTGTCGTAAGATCGCATGAAATTTTTGAATCCCACTATTAGGTTGTCTTAATCTAGAAGAACTAACTACTAAATGTTTTACCTAGCCAGTTTTACCTAATTATGTCAATTAGTTATATTGCATGCTTTCGTGAACTTTACAATAAACTCTAACAATAACTTAATCACCGGTATATTGAATGAATGCAGACAATATAAACAACACAATTAAATCACAATATGTAAAATCATAAACCAAATTTCATTAATAAAAGTCACCCTTAGAACATAGGTTCAACAACGATTTCCCAAGTACTTTAAATAAAGACATGACAAATAAAAGAAAAGAGAAGAAGAAAGAAGTCCCCTTGGTAACTCTATATCGTAACAACTTATGCTTAAGGGGCTTTCTCTGCAACCTTCAACCTAAGAACTTGTTTATAAAAAGTGAACTTAAAATTATAAAGAAAACCTAACAAAAATAGAAAATATAAAATCATTATAGGTCCACGTTTGAAGTATACGGCCGTGAAGCTTAAGCTTGTACTTTTACTTTGCTTGCAATCTTGGAATTTTAATGGGAATCCATGACGTATGGCTTACGAGTAAGGACTACGATCGTGGTCCTTGACCATAATCTCTACTAGACTTCTTTCCTTAGTCGAAATTCATCTGCTTCACTCTTTGATCCATATTTTCACTTTAATTAAGCTCAAAATTTCATAAAGTCCTTCTAAATCTTCATAAAATATTCCTTGAGTTCCTGAAAATAGTAAGTAAGCAAATTAAGCTCAAGGTATTATAAAATTGACTAGAATAATGGATAATTTAACACAATTTAATCATAGAAAATGTATGCTAATTTCATGTCATCAAGCAGACATGAGCAATGAATGTTCTAGCACTTTTTTCTAACTACTGATGCATGATAGTTATGGAATTCCACAGAAATCTTGTGAATTTTGGACTTGAAATGAAATATGCAAAATTTATGTTGAGATAATGGCATAAAGGTGGGCTTCCTTCTTCAAGGTAGATGAGTAATACTTGAGGTAGAAAACTTTGACTGATAGAGCATGGCTCTGAATGTGATTGGTACATTCACCAGTGTATACATCTTATAGCTCACGTTCAACCTCCAATAGATGTAGGAAATTGAGGTAGAGTAGGTTATGCCCCTCCTGTAAAGTTAGCCATTGATGATCATGTATCAAGCCACTTGAGGCTTTAAGGTCTTGGTTGCATTACAATCTTGAAGCAAGATTCCACTCTTGAGATGGGAGATGATTGGGTGTATCCATCATAGCATGTTTGCGTCATTGGCTAGGTTTTAGGCATGCTTCTATTGGGTAATCTTTGATGAACACCTTCTTATCTAAGTTAAAGAGGAGACAAAGCTAACTTTGATAGTCTCTTTACCTGTGAGTTCTCTGCTTGGGGGATTTGGAAGGGATTCTGAGCATAGTATCTTGATGACTTCAAGGTACATAGCCATTCCTTCGTCTTTGGCCATTTTACTTGTTGGAAGATAAGCTAAGAGTCAAAGAAGATTTCTACTCTTTTTGTTTCAATCTCCTCTATTGGCTTGATCCTTGTAATGAGGGCTTCCATACTAGGCTATATTGTTGCTTGCTAAGAAACTACTCTTTAGGGTGTATTTTATTTCTACTCCATATCGTTTGTTTAGTATGAGTCTAATAGGGTTGGCAATTCATGTTAGTGGGTTGTATCCTGTATCCTTAATCATATTGAAAATGTATTAGTGCCAAAAACATGTGAAATTGAGTAGATATCACAAATAATTAAGTTACAATGTAATCACGTTTATTTATGTCATAATAGAGTCCTCTTATCGTGTATCATATCGTGTCTTGTGTTTTATCTTTGTAATCATACAGATAATCATATTGTGTTGTGTCCCACATTATCATGTTGTGTCAGCAATTGCCAGCCCTATGTTTGGCTGCACTTCCCCTATGGTGGAAGATCTATCTACATGGAGAGTTTATGTAGGTTGATCAAGTTAGTGAGATGCTTCATCATGATAGGTGAGCTTAGTGATGATGTCGGTAAGGAGTTAAGCTTTGATTGTCTCTTAAGGTTAAAATTGAATGCCGAAGGCACTAAATTCCAAGGTGCACATAATCAACCTTAAGCATTTAGCTTGTGTAGAATCTCATTGAAGAGGTTAGTTGGTTAGAACGAATGCTTACTAGGCTTTTGACGTAGGGTCAAAGTTTTCTAACGAATATGACAATTATAAGAGCGAACTTCTCAATTGTGGAGTATTTGCTTTAGGGTCCTTAGAGAACATGATTAACATAGTATATTAGCTTATATTTTCTTCTTGTGCTTGGACCAAGATGAAAGAGAGAGCCTTGGCACTAAATACCAAGAACAAATAGAGATCTTCATCTAGTATAGGCTTGGAAAGTACGGGTTCCTTAAAGGATTGTTAACATTGATTGGCCATTGGAAGTTGCTAAGGTTTTCTAGATTTTGAAGAACTCAAGGCATCTGTTTGTAGAGCGAGAAACAAAATCGTTAAGCGTAGCCATTCATCTAATGTTGGATATCTTTAACCATCTTGAGTGGTTACGTGTCCTAGATAGCTTAGATCATTTTTGGATTTACTTCTATGTAGCAGGTGAGGACCATCTATCTAAAGAACTTTCCTATAGATGCTTTGAATATGTACTTTTGGGGGGTTCAACTTCATGCTATAATATTTAAGCATGAAAATGGTCTCATGTATGTTCACAAGGTACAGATTGGGAGTTTTCTTTTGAAAATCATATTATTTACATAAACTTCAACGTTCCATTTGATATGGGGTTTGAACATTAGGGTCACTATCCTCCAGTGACCCTAATGTTCTTAAGACAAAAAGACATGATCTTATAGCAATAAGTGTCAAAGTTAGAGACAAAAGAGGTTTATACTTGGCTGGATTCCTCCATTCAAATCTAATTGTACCTTAAAAACACATACATAAAACTAAGTAATGCATGGCCGGAGGTTGAATATGCCAATTAGTTTATTCGAAGGAGTAGGAAATAGTCTTTTAAGTAGCCTTGTTAAGGCTTATGAAATTGATACACATTCACCATCTTCCATGAACTTTCTTGACCAAGATAATGTTAGCTAGCCAGATCAAGCATGACTCTCCATGGATGAAGTTTGCTCATAGGGGCTTTTGTACCTCCTCTTTTATTATTACTTGTCTTTATATGGTAAAATGTCTCTTCTTCTTTTTTTTTTTCCATGATTTTTGCATTGCAATTAATGTTGAGGTGGTATGTCATGAAATGCATTAGGATACTTGGCATGTCGAACTGTGACTAAGCAAAGATGCTAGTGTTAGCTTAGAGGAACTCAACGACTACTGTTGTGAGTCTGCAAATACAAATGATGTGCTGATTTGTGTTATCTTCTCAAGATGATCATTGATCTGGATTATTTTTGTAGGTTTAGTTGCTTCCTCTCTATTTCAATTTGCATGACCAGACTGGACTCTACTGAGAGGATGTACTTGCTGGAGAGAGCTTAAACATAGCAAGAGTGAGATACATGTTGGTTGCCTTTACAAATATTGACTCCCATGGATGTTTGGAACTTAAGCTTTAGGTATTTGGTGGATGTGATCATTCCAATTGAAGTTTGCATTGGCTAGCCCAAAATGGCGTTGTATAGTAACCAAGTATCTACTAGTAAGAAGTTGACTAGGGCTGCTATTATAACTCAGTGTTTCCAAGCTCTATAGGAAGGTAATGATGCCGACGACTTATGGTAAGGCTTAAGTAGAGTAATAATCTTATCTTTCATTTATGTGAATGATTTTATAAAGATAATGTTAGTGGAGTTGCTACTATAGACTAGTATCTTATGAACATTGAAGTGTGCAATCTTAGCCTATACCACCATGGAATCATTGTGAAGAGGGATGATTCCTTTCGCATTGGCTTTCCAAAAGGTAATGAGGTGTCATTCTTAGGCCTCTTGCTTTGTAGGCTACATACCTACCAGAATTGATCAAATGTAAGTGTACCTATCAAATTAAAATATAGTAAGCGGATTGAGTTCGAGTTATCGATTCCTCAAGGATTGCAAGTACTAATAGTTACTCTAACTCTATTATCTAATTGGTAAAATTGTTTTAAGTTAAAGCTAATTGCAACTTAATTGAATTCTTATAATTAAAGGAAAACCAAATTAAATTCAACTGAATATTAAAAGGAAAAAATTAACATTAGAATAAAGAAACCTTAAAATTGCAACATGGATATCTAGACATTATTTCACTTAGAGGTTAACATATGACCATCAACGGTATCTAATTCCTTCCCTAGTTTTATTAATCGAGAGAATTCCTTTTAATGAGTTAATAGGAATCGCTTCATTTATTAACTCTTAACTTTAATTATATTCTACCTAAATTGCTTTTGCAACAGAATATTTTAAGATAGTATTAAGAACATGAATTTTCTTTGTAGATTCTAGAAAAGTGTTAAGCTTAGTATTTCACCTCTTGTTTTTTTTTTTTTTTTTTTTAAATTCGGTTTTCTTTAAACTGACTAATATTAAATCCTTCCAATCTAATATTGACCCTCGACTAGATTTTAAAAAAAATCAATTTTTTTATATTTTGAAAATACTTTGGAGTCGTTACTCGAGTGGAATCGGGAAAAAGAGTTAAGCTATAACCAATTGGGTGGATTTATTATAACTTAGCTACCAATCTATCAATTAAACCATTTTATAAAAACGGTTTTTAAAACCAGAGATCTGAATCCGAGGGTTAGGAATTTTAAACTCTTACGGATACTATTAACTTTCTAAATTTAATTTTAACCTTTAAAAACCACCTTTCAAAAACAAAACTCAATTATTAGTTACTCTAATTAGATAACTGAAGTAATCTAAACTAAAAAAAAAGGAAAATAGATTTTTTTTTTACTATCGCCTCGTAGGTGTCTATATACTCACTATTCGGGATCAGACGTACATATCTGTTTTTGTAAAACTTTAGCGAGTTAAGTTGATTTTAATTTTGAAAATACATGGGATTTACATTTTTGATTCAATTTGATTTATTTAAGGAAAATTTTAAAAGTCCTAAATTGAATTGTTTTTTTGGAAAGTATCTAAAAGGCCCTAACTTTAAAAAAGTCCAATTATTTTTTATTTATTTTGGAAAAACCCGATTTTTCTAAGAGTTTAAAAAAAACTTTCATTTATTAACTTTTTTATTTTTATTATTTTTATATCATTTATTATTTTTTTTGTTTCATCTATTTCTAGAAAGAAATAAACTATTTTTTTTCCTTTTTTCTTGCTTTTCTTATATTCCCTATTTTTTTTTTATTATTACATTTATATTCAGAAATAAAATAAAACAAAATAAAAAAAATTTACAAAACCGAAAAAACAAAATCAAGAGAAAGCAAATAAGTTGGATGGAAAATAGGAACCGAACCAAAGGGGATGTGCGCAGGGTAGGTCTAGGTCGGTTCCCGGATCAAATCTCGGGTGGAGCTCTACTAGACTCGAGTTGTAATTGGTTTTCAACAACAGTAGTTGTGAAGGACGATTTGGGCTGTTCTGGTGATTGAAACAAGCAGGTAAAAGAAGATTCGTGAGTTTCTTATTGGAGTTAGGGGGGATAGAACCAACGCCTTGGCCAATGGAGTAGTTTGTGGTGGTATTCAATTGTAGTGATTGGTAGTGGTTGATGTAGTGCTTGGTTGGTGGTTTACTAGGTTCAAATGAGCGGCTGAGGTTGGGTTTTGAAGTATAGGGAGCTCAGTCGTAGTGATGATGAGGCCTGAAAGCCACCCAATGCAATGGTTCAAAGTAGAGAAGGGGGTAGTGGTTAAGGTTTAGGTGTTAGTGGTGCACAGCGTGATTAGGGGTTACGACAAAGGGTAGTTAGGGTCGGGTTGGAAAGTATGAGCTTTGGGGAGTCTCGCTAAAGTAGTAGTGTGCTTTAATAGTAGCTAGGGAGAGAAAGTCAAAGAGAGAGAGAGTGAGAAAGAGAGTGGTTGTGAGTGAAATTCCTCTTTTTATGTCGTTGGAGGCCACTAATTCTTGCTAAGCTTGGATTGATTTTGGCAAGCTCTTTAATGGTAGATGCCGAGCTTGGAAAGTACTTTTAATGGTGGAACACGACATTGACCATGAAGCTTGGGTAATCTTCATTCAAAGAGGAAATGGCATGATAAGTTGTTGGAAGGATGGGATTATAGTGTTTAGAAGATTCAATTTTATTTGTTTTTGCTTAGGTTCACAGCTGGAATTTCAAGTTAAGGTCGTCTTGGACTTTCTGAAGTTGATTTGATCCTCCAAACATTCAAATTGTGACATGT
The DNA here is from genome assembly GCA_024138015.1 of Lumnitzera littorea. NCBI lineage: Eukaryota > Viridiplantae > Streptophyta > Magnoliopsida > Myrtales > Combretaceae > Lumnitzera > Lumnitzera littorea. The sequence continues at coordinate 45,578,606 of JAMXBB010000007.1, read as the reverse complement.
TATTAGATTAAATACAAGCTATCTTAAGCAATCTTCGTAATTTCACCATTGAATTGGTGAAATTATGAAGATAAATTGACAAAAACAAAGGCATTGAAGTAGGCTAGTTGGACGGATATGGTACGAGAAAATGAAGGAAACAAGGGGAAAGAGATGGAAAAGAAATGGGTCGGCCAATAGCAGGCTGACACGTGTCCAATTGAGGGAAAAAAAATGAAGGCATTGAACGCTTGTTCCAAGGATCGAACGCAGGTTTGATTCGTATGTATGCATGTAGTTTACCATTAAGCCGTTGGCCTATGCCTCATCCATATATGCAATTTAGGCTAGATTCAAATCTAAGCTTAAGTCCAATGATCCTCCTTTTTAATTAAAATCTATTCTATTAAAAATTCCCTAAATCTTCTATTTTTTTCAAAAATGGCTTTTCAATTTTTTTGTATTTTCTAAATTTATTATTTTTTGTGTTTTTCCTATTTTTGATATTTATCCTAAATTTCTTGTTTTTTATGCTTTTTCCTATTTTTCTATTTTTTGTATTTTTCTAAATTTATTATTTCTTTAGATTTTCTTTAATTTTCTATTTTTTTTTGTATTTTTCCTAAATTAGGACCCTTTACCTTATTGAGAAAATAAAATAGAATAAAAGAAAAGAAAAGAAAAGAGGGACAAAAATTAGGTGTTTACAACTGCCTGTCTTTGTGGTAAAATTTGAATAAAACCTTACCATTAAGACGAAAGAGATAATATTTTTGTCCCAAGGAAGATTTTATAATGACTAACTAGCTATCCTAAACTCAATCTACTAAGGGTTTGGTAAGTAAATGAAACCTGGTTGTGCCTCCCTAAGCTCATTAACCTAGGTGGGAGTATCTCTAAGGGATAAATAACCTTATGCTGGAATTGATTTGGAGAACCTAGTCATGCCTCTTTAGGCTCACTAATCTAGGTGAGAGTGTCTTTTGAGATCTAGCAACTCTAAGTTAAGATCGATCTAAAGAACCTGGTCATGCCTTTCTAGGCTCACTAACTTAGGTGGGAGTGTCTCTCAAGGATTAGCAACCTTAAACTGGAATCGATCTAAAGAACCTGGTTATGCCTTTCTAGGCTTACTAACCTAGGGGGAAGCATTTATCGGGGATTAGTAACCTTAAGTTAGGATCGATCTAAAGAACCTAATTGTACCTCTCTAAGCTCATTAACCTAAGTGGGAGCGTCTCTTTGAGACTAGCAACCTTAAGTTGGGATCAATATAAAGAACTGAGTTATGCCTCTCTAAGCTCACTAACCTAAGCGGGATCATCTCTTGAGGACTAGTAACCCTAAGTTAGGATTGATCTAAAGAACCTGGTCATGCCTCTCTAGGCTCACTAACTTAGGTAAGAGTGTCTCTTAGGGACTAGCAACCCTAAGTTGAGATTGATCTAAAGAATCTAGTCGTGCCTCTGATAGGAATCAACCCCTTGGACCGATCACAAAAAGCTGAGCTAAAGGACTTCAAAGGCTCGTACGGAAAATATCAGCTTTAAGCCATAGTCGAGATGGGGACTCCTATCCTGATCTGACCTCCTGCCGATCTGTTTATCAGATTCTTACGTGTATCCAGCATGCTCTTACCCAGTTGAAGGTAACCCAAGAAAGGCTAACAGAGATGAACTCTTTAACCAACCATTGATGATTCACTCCAATTCAGCTAACTTCTTAACCAGACTGATTGGCTTTTAACTTGATCCAGATTAGGTCGGCCCCTGACTACAAGTACTTCATATTTCTGCTTATGTTGTATGATACTCCTAACTTATAACCATTAAGTGACACGTACCTTTTGACACAACATTCCAGAATGATTCTTTCCTTACCATACTAAATATTCTTTATCCTTTTTACCCCTTTTTAGTGTGATTAATGTAATGTAATTGCAAAATACCCTTTTGTCTTTTCATACGTGTAGAATAACTCTAACGGGCAAGTATATAAACCCCCACTTTCCTTGTACACAGACGATCATCCTTGAATACAAAAATTACTTATTTGAGTAACCTTAGTATTCTTGTTATTCAACTCTTATCTATTCCTTTTAGCAAGGAGTAGTGGTGAGTGACCCCTCAATTTGAACCGGTGTGTCATATTTGGTGGATTGTAGGCTAAGTAGGATCGAATGGTGCGTCATATCCATTCAATAGCTGCCCGAACTTTGCTAACCCTTTTCCTTATTTGTTTTGGTTCATTTGTTGTGGTGCATCTCTATGTGTCTGACCCCGAGAAGCATCAGCTTCACTGGTATTAGAGTACGGTTCTGTGGGGGAATGTGTGAAGTTACAGTGAAGTTTCAGTTTGCTTTATTGCTGGTGGTTGCTGTGTTCCTTCCATAACTACTGCAGTGTGTTTGAGTGTAAGTAAGTGCGATTTCATTGATACTCTGTTTTACTTTATTTTCCATTGCAAAGACAGAGTAAGTTTGTTAATCTATTTGAAAAGGTATTACGTTATGTCAGATTCAAGTGTTTAGGGAGTTATTGGTGACCAAGGGTAGTAGTGCTTAACCTGGTCATGGTCATAGTGGTAGTAATACCCTAGGGTCTGTTGATGACAAACTTGACAGACTCACAAACCTTGTTGAGAGTTTAGTCACCGCAATGCAAGGTAATAACCAACAACCCCAAGATGTTTAGCAACAAAATCCACAGGATGGCACCCTTGAGAGATACTATGGCTATGGTAATTGAACCAATCACCCAATTTAACTACCACGAGCTAAAGGAGTAGCAGATAAAGTTGCTAAATGAAGATTGGAGTTAGAGGAGATTAGGGAAGATGATGAGGAGATTGATGTCAAAGAATCTGGTGAAGAAGAAGTTGATTATTACCAAATACAAGGATGAAGACACCGAGTTCCTCGAGGGCTAGAAAATGTTAAAGTGCGAATCCCGCCCTTTGGTGGAAGTAGAGATGCAAATGAATACTTGGAGTAGGAAGAGAAGGTCAAGAAAGTATTTGAGTGTTATGGGTATGAAGATGCAGTCAAGGTCTAACTTGCTGCATTGGAATTTACTAGATATACCACCATATGGTTGAAGAATCTGAATGCAGCTAGGGCAAGAGATGGAAGATGAGGTGTTAGGACTTGGGATGAGATTAACAGGTTGTTGAAGGGTAGATTTGTACTCAAAACATACATACAAGACACGTTTGCTAAGTTGTAAGAGCTTCACCAAGGAAGCCAAATTGTTGATGACTATGTAAGGGAGTTCCAGATGTTAATGATCTGAGTCAACGTGGAAGGGCCAGAGGCCCGTATAGTATCGAGGTTCATTTTTAGGCTCAAGTATGAGGTTCACAATATCGTAGAAGTATAGAGGTTTTACAATTTAGAAGAGGCCATTGAGATAACGTAGAGGAGAAATCTTCTAAGCTAACCTAGACAAACATTCTCTCAAGCTCCCGTATTGCACCGACCTACTCAAGCTAAGCCCAGAAGGCCATACCTAGCCGAGGAAAGAAATGACCAACTTGATGAATGCCGAGTAGACTAGTAGGGGCAAGTAAGACAATCAAACTAACCTGAAGAAAGGCCGCCCCCGAGAACATATGAAAAGGGACAAACCTCCAGACGGAAGTTTAGCGAGGTGAAATGCTTTAAATGCTTAGGCTTTGGGCACATGGTTGCTAAGTGTTTGAACTGACGTGCTATGGTGCTCTGAGGAGATGTAGTGGATAGTACCAACAAGAGTGAGCTTAAGGGGGAGAAAGATGTTCGAAAGGCAAAAGCCAAGGAGGAAGAAGAGACTTGTGTCTATGCCAACCAAGGAGAAGTAATGACCCTAGTCTTGAGACGAGTCCTGAGTTCCTTATCGAACCTTGAGGAGGACCAGAGGAAAAATCTATTCCATATCAAGTATACCATCAGAAGCTAATTGTGCATGATCATAGTGGATGGAAGAAGTTGTACAAATGTTGTCGCGCAATCCTTTATGTAGAGGTTAGGTCTACCGACCTCAAAGCATCCTCAACCTTACAAGTTGCATTGGCTTCACGATAAGGGAGCTTTGCATATGACAGAACAAGTGACAGTGCCGTTCAGTGTTGGGAACGTGTACAAGGACGAAGTAGTTTGTGATGTCATTCCTATGGGAGCTTCACATCTATTACTTAGGCGGCCTTGGTTGTTCGATCAATGTGTCACTCACAATGGGTATAAGAACACTTATGCCTTTGTCAAAGATGGAAGGAATATTATGTTGCAACCCCTAACCCCGTTTACAGTGAATGGGGCTCATAACCAACTCACTCGAGCTAGTAAAAAGAAAGCTTTGGTGATGAGCCTAAGGGAGCTTTAATCTGCTGAGAAGGCTGATGAACCTATGTTCCTATTGGTTAGAAGATTGTTGGAGATGAAGGAATTAGAGAACATTCTAAGAGAGATGCAAAGCTTGCTAAATGAGTTTTCCGACTTGTTTCCAAAAGAGCTGCTTAGAGGACTGCCACCAGTTCGAGGAATAGAGCATTACATTAATCTACAACCAGGTGCCACCCTGCCGAACCGACCTGAATACAGGATGAACCCTAAGCAAGCTGCCGAGCTAAAAAGATAGGTGGACGAACTCATTGAACGAGGATATGTTGAAGAGAGCATGAACCCTTGTGTTATATCAGCTCTACTCGTCCCGAATAAGGATGGATCATGGCGCATGTGCATCGATAGCCGGGCAATCAATAGAATTACTGTTAAATACAGATACCCGATACCGAGGCTCGATGATATGTTAGATGAGCTTCATGGTGTAAGGATATTTTCAAAGATTGATCTGCGAAGTGACTACCATTAGATTCGCATGAGATCGAGGGATGAGTGGAAGACTGCCTTTTAGACTAGGCACGAACTCTACGAATGGTTGGTTATATCATTTAGACTTACTAACGCGCTGAACACATTCATGAGGTTAATGAACCTTATGATGTGCCCTCTGATTGGAAGATGTGTAGTCGTATATTTTGATGAAATACTGGTATATAGTACTAACCGGAACAACCATGTTCAACATCTTCGTGAAGTATTTGATATTTTGCAAGAAAAAGTTGTATGGGAAGGTAAAGAAATGCATGTTTTTCTAGAGAAAAGTGATATTCCTAGGGTATATAGTGTCAAGGGAAGGAATCTGAGCAGATGAGGAGAAGATCCGAGCTATTCTGGAATGGCCGACGTCGAAGAATGTCACTAAGGTCTGAAGTTTTAACGGCCTAGCTTCTTTCTATACGCGATTTATTAAGGACTTCAATACAATAGCTACCCCATCGACCAAGTTGACAAAGAAGAATGAAGGGTTCGGGTGGAGCGATCGAGTTGAGCAAAGCTTTAGGGAGATTAAGGAGAAGCTTACCTCGGCACCTATCCTTTCACTACTAGATTTTGACAAGCCCTTTGAACTAGAGTACGATGCATCGAAAGTTGGAATTGGCGTTGTCCTAATGTAGGAGTGGCGACCTGTCTCCTTCCACAGTAAGAAACTTAGTGGTCTTGCCCTGAACTATTTTGTATATAAGAAAGAGTTGTACTCCCTTTTCCGAGCCCTTATTGTTTGGCAACATTACTTGTTGCCATAGGATTGCTGCCACAAGAGTTCATTATTTATACAGACCATGAGTCTTTGAAGCATTTAGAGAGTCAGAATAAGCTTTCAAGGAGGCAAACCAAGTGGTTAGAATTCATGGAAAGTTTTTCATACGTCATTCGACACAAGAAGGGAAGTGTAAATGTGGTCGCCAACGCAATGTCACGACAACAAATGTTGCCGACCACTTTACAGACAAAATTATTAAGATTCTCACTGACTACTAAGCATTATGCTCACGATTCTCATTTCGGCCCCATCAGAGAACAGTACAAGATTGGGATTGCTGTCAAGGGGTATTATCTCAAGGATGGTTACCTATTCAAGGATTGACGACTGTGCATACCAAACTATTCCACGCGTAAGTTATTGATTAAGGAGGCTTATAGCGGAGGATTGTCTGGTCATTTCAGGTAAACCAAGATAGCCAGTCTGTTGAAGGAGAACTTTTACTACCCTAGTTTAGCTAAGGATGTCCATAAGGTGGTTAGTAGTTGTGAAGTGTGCAAGCGTGCTAAAGGGAAGAGAGAACCCCACGAAGAGTATATGCCACTGCCAATACTAACTTTACCTTGAGCTGACCTTAACATAGACTTTATCTTAAGGTTGCCCTAGACATCTAGAGGGAAAGATTTTATTCTTGTTGTGGTGGACCGTTTTAGCAAAATGGTGCACTTCATTCCGTGCCATTGGACAAATGATGCTTTATATATTGCTGATTTATTTTTGCAGAAGATTATCCGACTACACAAAGTACCAAAGACGATTGTTTCAGATCGGGACACAAAATTCTTGAGCTATTTTTGGAAGATCCTTTAGAGACGACTTGGGACTAAACTTGTATTCAACTCCAGTAACTACCCTCAGACTGATGGCCAGATTGAAGTGGTGAACAGGATGTTAGGCAATCCGTTTAGAGCTGTTACGGGAAAGAACTTGAGGGATTGAGATCTATACCTACTAGTTGTAGAGTTTGTATACAACTGAACTGTCCATAACATTATTAGGAAGACCCCATTCAAGGTCGTCTATGGCCTTAACCCCACCATTCCCCTAGATATGATTGGTACCTTAGTAACTATTGAAGAAGGTTAACCTGGAGTTAACAAAGCCCAAGAATTGCATAAGCTACATCCGTCGGTCATAAGGAAGATCGCTAAGTTTAACTAGAGACAATAAGAGATTGGTAACCGAGGTTGCCGAACTATTTCTTTCTAGCCAGGAGACCTAGTATGGATTTACCTTAGCCAAGTGCAATTCCCACACTTAAGACAAAGCAAATTATCTCCTCGAGCTGACAGCCCATTTAAGGTCCTAAAGAAGATCAGCCACAACGCCTACCGGATCGAGTTGCTTGATGACTATGGTGTCTCTTCTACCTTTAATGTGTCTGATCTGATTCCCCACCAATCAACTGAAGAAAACCCTACGAGCGCCCTAAAAGAATGAGCATAAACCGCTTTAGATTTGAGGACAAATCTTTTCGACCCGTAGGCAAATGATAGGAATTAACCCCCTGGACCGATCACAAGAAGCCGGGCTAAAAGACTTCAAGGGCTTGTACAGAAAATACTAGCTTTAAGCCATAGTTGAGACGGAGACTCCTATCCCAATCTGACCTCCTGTCGATCTATCTATCAAATTCTTACGTGTATCCAGCATGCTCCTACCCAGTTGAAGGTAACCCAGGAAAGGCTAGCCGAGCCGAACTCTCCAACTAACCACTGATGATTCACTCCAATTCAGCTAACTTCCTAACCAAACTGATTGGCTTCTAACCTGATCCAGATCAAGTCAGCCCCTAACTACTAGCACTTTCTATTTTTGCCTTTATTGTATCATACTCCTGACTTATAGCCATTAAGTGACACATGCCTTTTGACACAACATTCCAGAATGATTCTTTCCTTACCATACTAAATATTCTTTGTCCTTTTTACCCCTTTTTAGTATGATTAATGTAATGTAATTGCAAAATACCCTTTTGTCTTTTCATACATGTAAAATAACTCTAATGGGCAAGTATATAAACCCCCACTTTCCTTGTACGCAGACGATCATCCTTAAATATAGAAATTACTCATTTAAGCAACCTTAGTATTCTTGTTATTCAACTCTTATCTATTTCCTTTAGCAACGAGCAGTGGTGAGTGACCTTTCAATTCGGACCGGTGTATCATATCTGGCAGATTGTAAGCCAAGTAGGATTGAGTGGTGCATTATATCCATGCGGTAGCTGCCCAGACTTTGCTAACCCTTTTCCTTGTTTATTTTGGTTCATTCATTGTGGTGCCTCTCCGTGTGTCTGACCCCGGAGATGCACCAGCCTCTCTAGGCTCACTAACCTAGGTGAAAGCATCTCTTAGGGACTAGCAACCCTAAGTTAGGATCGATTTAAAGAACCTTGTTGTACCTCTATAGGCTCACTAACCTAGGCAAAAGCGTCTTTCGGTTTCGAGGACTAGCAACCTTAAGTTGGGATCAATCTAAAGAACCTAGTCGTACCTTTCTAGGCTCACTAACCTAGGTAGAAGCATCTCTTAGGGACTAACAACCTTAAGTTGAGATCAATCTAAAAAACCCAGTCGTGCCTCTCTAGGCTTATTAACCTAGGTGAGAACATCTGTCGGGGATTAACAACCCTAAGTTGGGATCAATTTAAAGAACCTAGTCATGTCTCTCTAGGCTTATTAACTTAGGTGAGAGCATCTCTCGAGGACTAGTAACCCTAAGTTAGGATTGATTTAAAGAACATGGTCGTGCCTCTCTAAGCTTATTAACCTAAGCAGGAGCATCTCTCGAGGACTAGCAACCTTAAGTTGGGATCGATCTAATGAACCTAGTTATGCCTCTTTAGGCTTACTAACCTAGGCAAGAGCATCTCCCGAGGACTAGTAACCCTAAGTTGAGATCGATCTAAAGAACCTGGTCATACTTCTCTAAGCTCACTAACTTAAGTGGGAACGTCTCTTAAAGATTAGTAACCCTGAACTAGAATTAATCTAAAGAACTTGGTCATGCCTCTCTAAGCTTACTAACCTAAGGGGAGCCATCTCTTTGGGATTAGCAACCCTAAGCTGGGATCAATCTAAAGAACTTGGTCATGCCTCTCTAGGCTTATTAACCTAGTCGGGAGCGTCACTCGGGGACTAACAACCCCTAAGTTAGGATCGATCTAAAGAACCTGGTCATGCCTTTTTAGGCTCACTAACTTAAGTGGGAACGTCTCTTAAGGACTAGTAATCTTAAGTTGGGATTGATCTAAAGAACTTGGTCATGCCTCTTTAGGCTCACTAACCTAGGTACGAGCGTCTTTCAGGGACTAGCAACCCTAAGTTGCGATCGATGTAAAGAACCTGGTTGTGCCTCTCTAAGCTCACTAACCTACGTAAAAGCATCTCTTGGGGACTAGCAAACCTAAGTTGAGATTAATCTAAAGAACTTAGTTGTACCTCTCTAAGATCATTAACCTAAGTAGGAGCATCTCTCAGGGATTAGTAACCCTAAGTTGGGATCGATCTAAAGAACCTAGTTGTGCCCCTTTAGGCTTACTAACCTAGGTGGGAACATCTCTTAGAGACTAGCAACCCTAAGTTGGGATTGATCTAAAGAACTTGGTCATGCCTCTCTAGGCTCACTAACCTAGGTGAGAGCATCTCTTAAGGACTAGCAACCTTAAGTTGAGAGCGATCTAAAGAACCTGGTCATGCCTTTCTAGGCTTACTAACCTAGGCGAGAGCATCTCTCGGAGACTAACAACCCTAAACTAAGATTGATTTAAAGAACCTGGTTATACCTCTCTAAGCTCATTAACTTAGGTAAGAGCGTCTCTCAAGGACTAGCAACCCTAAGCTGGACTTAATGCTGTGCCTTATGGGCTTGCCAAAAGGAACTGATAAAGAGAAGTGCCCCATGAAAATTGAGGAGGATAAGTGCTTATGGACTTGATAGTGAACTTCGAAGAGAAACTAAGCTAAGATTATGCCTTTAAAGGCTGGCTAAACACTAAATGCAAAAGGTGAGTGCCTTATGGGCTAGCTAAGAAAGACTGTTAGGAGTAAAAACTAGTCATAGTCTAAATGTAAATGCAATTTTCGAAAATTAGTATGCTAACATTGTGTGGAAGTAATTACCTAGTCTTTGTTGATAGCACCCAAATTGTCAAACCTTTTTTTGAAAAGCCTTATTAGAATTAACTAGCTCATGCTTTGATCCTTTGTTGTCAACCCAAATGATCTTGATGTAGAATGTTTGAGACTTCGCCAGCTCTTTAAGAGAAATCATGGAAATTAACTCCATGCAAAATGCCACCTACTGTTTTTGTCTTTTTGGAACTTTTATGAACAGAAGCCCTTATTCCCAATTAATAAATATCTGCTTTGGGGTGATTAGTTACTTGGATTTCACATTTTCTTAAAAAATAGATAATGAAACTCCCCATTGAGGGGGATCAATCCGTCATAAAGTATTTTAAAGAGTTTTGTCAATTACCAATCTCTTAGATCTCACTACTCAACTTCTCTCGTGTTTTTAGTATATGGGTTCGATTAAATGGAGTAAGGGGGGTTGAACCTTTCAATGGAGAGGGTGATTATTCCAATGTCAACAATGGCCAAGGCTACCAACTTTGCTTGTAGGTAATGAAAATTAGACCATAATGACTTTCAAAATGACTGGCATTTTTGTGTTTTGAGTAAAAATTTTCATTAACTTCTCATGGGTAATGCAACTTTACAACGTAGCATTTACGGGATCTCTTAAATCTGGACCATCCATTTGAGACAAAATTAAAGCTCCTCCTAATATTGCTCGCTTCATGACATAAGGACCTCTGTAATTGGGAGCAAATTTCCCTCTAGAGTCTTGTGCATTAAGGAGAGCCTTTCTTAACACCAAATCACCCTCATTGACATTCTGGGGTCGTACCCTTTTATTGAAAGCTTAAGCCATTCTTTGTTGATAATACTGATTATGATACAAGGCTGTCGATATCCTCTCGTCAATCAGATTCAACTGCTCAATGCATTTCTTTACCCAATCAGCTTCATCCAACTGAGTTTTTGATAGTACCCTAAGCGATAGGATCTCAACTTCTATTGGTAACACTGCATCAATGTCATATACCAAAGAGTAAGGTGTTGCCCTAATCGACGTTCTAATGGAAGTTCAATAGGCTATGAGTGCAAATGATAACATCTCATGCTAGTCCTTATATGTAGTAGCCATTTTTTCAATGATTCTTTTGAGATTTTTGTTGGCTACTTCAACGGTTCCATTCATTTGGGGTTGATAAGAAGTATAGTTCCTTTGAATGATCTTAAATTGTTGGCACAATTCTGACATAAGCTTGTTGTTGAGATTGGTGTCATTATCAGTGCCGATCATTTTTAGGGTCTCATATCAGGCCAAGATATCTCTTTTGATGAACTTAACTATAACCCCTTTAGTAACACTCAAGTAAGACGAGGCCTTAACCCATTTACTGGATTAGTTGATGGCGACCAGTATAAAGCGATGACCATTGGATGCTTTTGGAGTAATCAGGCCAATGATATCTATGCCCTACATTGAAAAAAGCTGCGATGCTAAGAGTGTATGTAGTTCTTCAGGCGTAGCGTTTATCTTATTTGCATAAACTTGGCATAAGTGACAATGCCTGATATGTTTGATGCAATCACTTTCCATGGTTTTCTAATAATACCCTAGCCTCATAATTTTCTTAGCCAGCATGTAACCGTTCATGTAAGGTCCACATACTCTTTCATGTACTTCTTTCATTAACATCTTAGCCTCTTTGTCATCTACACACCTTAAAAGTGTAACATTAAAGTATAAAGTAGACTTGCTTATTAAGTATTGAGTAGCCAATCTCCTAATCACCCTTCTGTCCTTTTTCTTGGCCTCTTCAGGGTATGTACCTTGTTAGAGGAATACCTTAACATCATGATACCACGGCTTTTGGTCATTCATACCCTCACTTGTTAGACAAAAGGCGGGCTTGTCTTTAATTTCAATAGTAAAGGGCTGAATCTTGACTCTGCCGAATATCTGGATCATAGATGCTAGAGTAGCTAAGGCATTAGCAAATTGATTTCAAGTTCTTGGTACGTAATAGAAAGTGATTTCTTTAAATTTCCTTGTCAATTTAGTCAAATGCCGGTGATAAGGTACCGGTTTAGAATCTTGTCTTATACTCTCCCCAAGCTTAGTTGATAATGAGTGGAGAGTCCTCATATACTTCTAATTCTTAAATGTCTTTATCTAGGGCCATTTTGAGTCCCATGATGCATGCTTTATATTTAGCAATATTATTAGTGTATGGGAAAACAAGCCTTATAGCTACAGGGTATTGAGTACCTTTAAGGGATATTGGTATTGCCCCAATTCCACACCTAGACATGTTAGTTGCCCCATCAAAGAACATCTTCCATTTCAGTGGCTCATCAGTTTCACCTTTATTAAAGTTTCCCTTAACTGCTAAGATATCCTCATCAGGGAAATTGACTTGTACCTCTTGAGGGTACTATCGAAGGGATTTTTTGCTAACTAATCTGCTAGAGCTTGTCCCTTGACTGAATTCTGGTTTATGTATGTAATGTCGAACTTTGATAATAACATTTGCCACTTTGAGACTCTACCAATTAAGGTCGATTTGTCTGCCAAGTACTTCAGGGGATCATATTGAGTTAACAATTTAACCTGATAGTAGAGTGTATATTGTCTAGGCCAATGCATTACCCAAACCAAAGCACAATAGGTTCTTTCAATTTCTGAATATTTCTATTCCCCTTCAATGAATTTCTTACTCAAGTAGTATACAACCAATTCTTTTCCTTCCTTGTCTTTCTGGCTGAGCATATACCCCATGGATTCTAGTAATATTGTCAAGTATAGAAATAAAGGCCTCCCAGGTTTTGGGGCTACCAAAATTAGAGGGTTCTTGAGGTATTCTTTTATTGTTGTAAAGGTTTGCTTGCACTCTTCATCCCAATTAATCTTGGCATTCTTTTTCAACAACTTAAACAAGGGACGACACTTATCCGTGAGTTAAGATATGAACCAAGCTATATAGTTTAAACGGCTTAACAAACCTTTGATTTCTTTGAGTGTGCATGCAGGGGGTAAGTCAACAATTGCTTAGACTTTATCAAGGTCCACTTCGATGCCCCTTTGGCTGATTATAAAACCTAACAATTTACTTGAAGTCACTTTGAAGGTACACTTCTCTAGGTTAAGCTTCAATTGAAAATTTCTCAACCTATCAAACAATCTCCTTAGATAATCCACATGATTTTCTCCTTCTTGGACTTTGCAATCATATCATCAACATATACTTCAACTTCTTTGTGCATCATGTCATGAAAAATTGCTACCATGGCAATTACTTTGTAGCAAAATGTACCCCCAAGTTATGATAAATGTTGTCTTGGCTTTATCTTCTTTAGACATTTGAATTTGATTATATCTAGAGAATCAATCCATGAAAGAGAAAAGATGGTTTCCGACTTTATTATCGACCAAGACATCAATGTAAGGCTAGGGGAAATTATCTTTAGGGGTTACTTGATTAAGGTCTCAAAAATCTACGCACACTCTAACTTTCCCATTCTTCTTCATTACTTGCACTATGTTAGCTATCCATTCAAGATAATCAAATACCTCAATGAAACCGACTTTCAGTAATTTTTTAACTTCTTCCTTGATCTTCAACAAGACATCCGGTCGGAACCTTCTTAACTTTTGTTTCTTAGGTTTAATATCCTCTCGTATAGGTAAACGATGGACCACGATTGATAGATCTAATCTGAGCATATCTTAATAAGACCATACGAATACATCTTGGTATTTAGATAGTAATGTGGTCATTTTTGCCTTTTGGTCTTCTTTCAAATTTCCTCTAATTTTCAACACCTTAAGGTTGTCATCGGTCCCAACATTAATTATCTTAATTGGCTCATTGATGGAAATTCTACTCATTTCATGTTTTTATCAACTTTCTTATACATCATTATGGTCATTGCCATCACTCTCGACTACTAACCCAATGGAGGCCAGAGGTAATATTAATATTTTCATCACCTATCTACGTAAGGTATCCATAGCCTTTATTTGGAGCATCGGATCTGAGAAAAAAAAAAGTGTAATTAAGGAAGAAGTGAAGAGAAAAGAGGCTAATTCTTATTTAGAGGAAGTTTCTTTCGAGTAAAATTATTTGTAGGACAAAAGGTAATTTATTACAAAACTCTATAAAATACTGGATCGTAATTCATCCTTTACCCTAAGAAAGACTTATTGCTATTCATAGGGATGTGGAACCAATTATTCAAGTGCTGGGACTTATTCAATGGGCTAGCCACTTTATTTTTGCTGGAGGTGTCCTCTTTGGTAGGCTCTGAATTCTGGACATTAGCCCAAATGAAAGTTTCTAATAATGGTGGGAAAGTCATCGGGGCATGATATAACCTGTCACCTTTTCTACCCCTAGCTTACATTCTTTGCAACTCTTCCATCAATATTGGGATGTAACCTAACCTATAGGTTCCTAATTGGCCTTCTTTAAACTTTAGCCTCTCATCTTTCTCCCAATCAATGATCATGCATACCTCTTCAAACATTTAGAGCCTAAAGTCCTCTTGCTTCTTAGTGCCAATATAAGGTAAGGCCATTTCTTTGAAAATTTCATAATCTTAGTCCCCTAAAATCATGATGACTTAGCCATTAAAGATGAACTTGACCTTTTGGTGAAGGCTCGAAGGTATGGCCCTTGCAGAATGTATTCGAGGCCTTCCCAATAACAAGTTGAAGGTCCTTAGGATATCCAACACTTAGAATTGGATGTTGAACATCTGTAGGCTGATGCCAATTGGTAAGTTGATCTCCTCTATAATTTCTCTGCTAGATCCATCAAAATCTCTTACTGTTGATGAACTTGGCCTAATAGCGATCGTATCAACGCCTAATAGATCCAAGGTAGCTAGAGGGCAAACATTTAAGGATGACCCGTTGTCAATGAGGACTTTTGTTGTGATGTTGTTGTTTACCCTCACTATTATGAATAAAGGCTTAGTGTGCTAGTTACCTTCTTTGCCCAATTCCTTAGCGGTAAAAGAAATTTGATCCATAGTGAAGATAGAGTTGGTGATAGACCTAATCCTTTCAATCGATATTTCATGAAGGACTTTGACTTCCCCCAATGTTCTGAATAAAGCTTCCCAATGTGGATTCTATGCCATCAATAAACTCATGATTGATATTTGTGTTAGAGTCTTAGTGAGCCGATCCATTACTTTATACTCACTAGACTTGATCATCTTGGTGAAGGTAGACAATCCTTCTTCATGTTCAACTGGTTCATTGTTTAGCCTTTTTAACACGGCCTTCTTTTTTAGGACTTTCCTTAGATCATAGATTCTACCAGAGCAGGTAATCCCTCCTATAAGTGAGCTTGACTACCCCTAGTCTACTACTTATTTGTTGAGAGGGGCAGTTTTATAATTTTTAGAGGCCATAGGTGATACAATTTCGTGGATGAATACACGGACCCAATATCTTGCGTTATCATAGGGGTAGATCCAAGCCATAAGATGGCTTAAAAAGTAAATGATAGTCAAAGGTTGAGCAGGGAGTTCCTATGTATCATGATGGATATGATGCACCAACGCCTCACGCGAGCTTAGGTCATACTTGATATGACGCACAAGAATAACCGGAGGTCATTTGCCACTAGTCTACACTTAGAAGCGTTAAATAAGAGTAACTCAAGAGTAAGAGGGACACTTAGCTTAAGAGAGTGAAAAGTTCAGTATAGTCTCTGTATTATGATGCTCAACTTTTACAATATGATGGTATTTATATCATTCCGTTAGGGTAAATCATAAGTTATAGAAATTACAAAGGAAAATATGAAATCGTGTAAAAGAAGGAACACGGATGTCCTTTGTCAGAAAGGACAGTGCGCGCACGTTTTTACTATGATTCTAACAATATTGTGGTTCGAGCAGGGGTGAGCCTTTATTCAGGCCTGTTAGGCTTCAGAAGGGGCTAGACTGTGGTTGGTTCTGGGACAGCTCACATTGGGTTAGCCTCTGATGGTCGACTCTTGACAGTTTTGCTCAACCTCAATATAGTGGAGATTGCTATACTCGAAATTGGCGCGCTTAGACTAGGGTTTAGTGGAGGGTTCGGCTTGACATGCTGGTTGATCACCTAGACAACATCTTAGATAGCATGCAGAGCAAGGTAACTCAACAGATTGGACTAGGGTAAGCACTGCTCCTTGGTGCTTAACTCACTTCGAATAGCTCGACGGACTACCTAAAAGAGCCCTCGAGCTTGGGAGAGTGTAATCGGTCTTTGATCCCTTTCATCCCCTTCAAGTTGTTTGAGATTTGGGGTCAAATCTAGTTTAAGTCTAGTTTGCTTATCTTTAGGAGTGTAAGGTTGGAGGTTGGCAATGTTGAAAGAGTCTGAGACTCCGTATCCTTTAGTTAATTCAATCCTATAGGCATTAGGATTGATCTTTTCAAGCACTTTGAAAGGTCTGTTGGCTTTGGGAGACAACTTGCTCGTCCTTAAGTTTGGGAATTGTTCCTTGCTAAGGTATATCTAGACCAAATTGCTTGGTTGAAATTCTCTTTTCTTTCATCCTTGGCTTCACTTCTCAAGCTTAATAGCAGCTCGACCTAATTGCTCTATAACCATCTGGTGTATGGTATTGATGGTTTCAACTTTCTTGACTGCTGGTCAGTTATCATCATCATCAGTTCTTGGTTGGGGTGCTTAGTCCAATGGGAGCTTGGGGTTAAACCCATAGGCAACTTCGAATGGAGACATGCTTATCATGTTGTAGGCAGTCCGATTGTAGGCAAATTCGATGATTGGTAGACACAAATCCCAATCGGCCATGTTTCATCTGACAGTGACCCGTAACAAAGTTCCTACAGTTTGGTTGACAACTTGGATTTGCCCATCAATTTATGGATGGCAAGACGTGCTGTAAAATAACTTGGTTCCCAGTCGCCTCCAAAGTATCCTCCAAAAGTGGCTCATGAACTTGGGGTCTCGGTCTGAAACTATGGTTCTGGGCACGTCGTGAAGCTTAATCACCTCCTACAAGAAAATAAAAGAGATAGTCGAAGCATCATTAGTCTTGGAACAGGGCACAAAATGTACCATCTTGCTAAATCGATCCACAACTACCATGATAAAGTTCTTCCCTTAGGATGTCCTCGGTAATTGTAACATAAAGTCCATACTCAGTTCAGACCATGGTTTGGTCGGGATCGTCAAGGGTTGGTAGTGTCCTTGCTTAGTTTGACCCTTCACTTTCTAGCAAGTCGCGCATCTTTCCAACATGGATTAGACATCTCTCTTCATCCTTGGCTAAAAAAATCTGGAGGATAATACCTCATAAGTTTAGCGCTGGCCAAAGTATCCTATCAATCCCCCTCCTGCACCTCGTGTACTAGTAGTTCTCACGTAGAATAGGTCAGGATACATAGCTTCCTCTTCTTGAATAAGTATTCATCTTCCTTGTGATAGTTGTCTAACGTCCATCCTTCCTCACAATGAACGTAAATAGGACCAAAGTGTGGGTCTTTAGCATACAAATTTTTGATGGTTGAAAAACCAAGTAACCTCGTTTGCAATTTGGTCCAGAGGGTATGTCGTCTCGATAAGGCGTCAGCCACTACATTGTTCTTTCCGTTCTTGTATTTTACGACATAAGAAAAGCCCTCCATGAACTTAATCCACTTGGCCTATCTCTAGGATAACTTCGGTTAGCTCTTTAGATATCTCAATGATTCATGATAGGTGTAGATCACGAATTCCTTGGGCAACAGGTAGTATTGCCACACCATTAGGGCTTGGATTAAGGAGTAGAACTCCTTGTCATAGACGAAATAGTTGAGTATGGCTCCTTGAAGTTTCTAGTTGAAGTAAGCAATAAATTAGCCTTCTTGCATCAATACAGTACCTATACCTAGTCTGAACGCATCACACTCTGCCTCAAATACCTTGTCAAAGCTTAGTAGAGCTAAGATAAGGGTTGTAGTTAGTTTCTCCTTCATGTCTTCAAAGCTCCTCCTCTCTTTCTCTCCCCATCTGAATTTAACATTCTTCTTCAAGAGTTCAGTGAGTGGGGCCACCATCATATTGAAATTCTTTATGAATCAGCGATCGAATGATGCTAGGCCATGGAAACTTCTCACATCGGCAAAATAGGTCAACTCGGGCCATTATATAAGTTCTCTTATCTTCTCCTCATCAACTTAGATGCTACCTCCGCTCATAGCAAATCTTAAGAAGATCACCTTAGATTGGCAAAAATCGCACTTCTTTAGATTGGCGTAAAGTTGTTCAGTTCGGAGTTTTGCAAGCACTTGTCGGAGGTGCTCTCGGTACATCTCCAGATTAGGACTGTATACTAGAATGTCGTCAAAATAAACCATGACAAACATTCCTAGTAACTCTCGGAGCATGTGATTCATAAGTCACATGAATATGCTCAACACATTGGACAATTCAAATGGCATTACAAGCCATTCATATAAACATGTCGTGTCTTGAATGTGGTCTTCCACTTGTCCTTTACGCATTCGAATCTGATGGTACCCAGCTTTAAGGTTGATCTTAGAGAACACTCTTGCTTTGCTTAACTTGTTTAGCATATCATCAAGCCTGGGTATGGGGTATCTATACTTGATGGTGATTTGATTGATCGTTCAACTATCCACACACATTCTCCAAGAATCATCCTTCTTTGGCACTAACAAGGTCGGTACAGCATAGGGGCTTAGGGACTCGTACACATACCCTTTCTTCATGAGGTCGTCTACTTGCCTCTGTAGCTCGACAGCTTGTTCATGGTTCAGCTTATAGGTAGGCTTGTTCAGTAGGACGGCCCTTAGTTATAGGTCAATCGTATGCTTGACACTTTGGATTGGAGGTAAACCCTCTTATAGCTCCTTTGGAAATAGGTTGGCAAAGTCCTCTAGTAAGGTCTTTACCTCGGTCGACAGCTCTTCCTCCATAAGTCTCATCTCCAGAAGCCTCTTGACGAGTAGATAGGTCAGTCCCTCCAGCTTCATTTCTCTTTTCAATTTGACTCAGGTCAGTACCAAAGCTTACTTCTTCAGGGTTCGGCTAAGATGGGACAGTATGATTTTTACTTGTTCAGTAGTCATGGGACTTAATTTCAACCTTCTCCCTTCATGCTCTACAGAACATGTGTTCCTTCTGCAGTCATATATAACTGCTTGGTTAAACATCCATGGTCGTCCAAATAGAAGGTAGGACACACTCATGGGCAGCACATCACAAAGTACTTCATCTTAATACCTACCTATACAGATCGGCATAGACACTTATTTGTTCACTTATAAGGCTCCCTTATCATTGAGCCAATGAAGCTTGTAAGGTTTCGAGTGGGGCATGGTCAGCAATTTCAGTTGTTGGACCATATATACAAAGGCTACATTGGTGCAGCTTCTACTGTCAAAGATTAGCACATATAGTGATTCGTTCACCTTACACCCAATATAGAAGATATTTTCTCTCTACTCGTCTTCAGGCATAGGATTGATACACATTGTCCTCCTCAACACTAAAGCGGCCAGCATGAAGTTACCATCCTTGCTATAAATAACTTCCTCCTTCGACAGCTCAGTTTGTTCATCCTCCTTTAACTCCTCTACTTCTTCATTAGAACTATTGACCTCAACGGTAGGTGCCTCACCTTTGATGACCATTGTTCGCCTGTTCAGACACTGAGTGGCCATGTGTCCAAATCCTTAGCATTTGAAACAATTGATCTCATCTTTCTCCTTGAACTCTGGCCTTTCTCAAACTTCCTCGGTGGTCCCTTCTCCTCTACTCGAGTAGTCTGAGTAGGTTAGGTCTCAGTGATCTTGCTCGGTTCCATTCGTACAGGTTTGCTTGGAATAGGTCGGCTACTGCTAGGACGGTTAACGAGTGGTTAGAATCTTCTTGTTCGATGCCTTTCTATCTTCTGGGCGGCTCAGATTGCATCATCAAATGTTCGAACGTCTAGGGTTTCTAGGACATCCCCAATCTCATACTTTAATTCGCCAATGAATCAAGACACATTTCGGTCTTTTAGCTCCATAATTTTACATTGGATCATTAGCATCTGGAATTCTTTAACATAAGCATCCATACTCGATGCTCCTTGTCTCAATTCTTATAGTCTCTTGAAGGCATCCTGTAGATAATAGCTTAGCACAAACCTTCTCCACATAAATCTCTTCATATCATCCCAACTCCTAATCTCTCATTCTCCTTCCCTTCTTTTAGTGGCTTGCAAGTTCTTCCACCATAAGGTGGCATAACTAGTGAACTCCAACATAACAAGTCTAACCTTTGCATTGTCAAGTACTTCGTGGCATTCAAATTGCTTTTCAGTCTTGTCTACCCAATCTAGGTAATCTTTGGCATCACCACTTCTAGGGGCTCGTACATTTCTTTCCTTAGGCTCATGGTACTCCTCTGCCTCGTCAACTCCTTTTGCTTCTTCCTTAATCTCTTCAAGCACTAACCTTCGTTTAGCTTCCCTACTAACTCTTTCAACTCGAGGTGGGTGAGCTGGGGCATTAACCCAGCCAAACTGACCATTGCCTTGTTGTTGCTGCTCACGTTCTCTAGTGGGGCTATTTCTAGCTTATTGTCTGTCTTCTTGGATAATAGTCACCAAGTTAGCTACCAAGTCGATAAGGATATCCAAGCGGTCACCCACTAATTGAGGTGAAAAGCTTCCTTCTTGCCCTTGGCCATGTCGAGTACTACTTTCTTGGTTTCCCAAAGTCCCTTATACACTTGAATCAAACATTGATAGTTACTTCACAATAACAATTTCACAATAAACACACACTCTACTTTGGCGTATTGAAAACAGGGGAAAATAGAGTACAAAACACTTCTTACTACTAAACTTCAAAGCCAACAATAGAACCACTATCATACTAGAGCAGTGACAAACTATTAAAAGAACACAGTAGCAGAATCCAGCTTCAAACGTAGATAAGCTTTGATATCAAGATGATACAATTTTGTGGATGAATACACAGACCCAATATCATGCATAACCAAAGGCATAGGTCTAAGCCATAAGATGGCTTAAAAAGTAAATGATAATTGAAGGTTGAGCTGGGGGCTCCCATGTACCGATGAAGGATATGATGCACCAATGCCTCACAGGAGCCCAAGTCACACTTGATATGACGTACAAGTATGGCCGGAGGTTACTCACCACTAATCCACGCTCAGAAGGGCTAGATAAGAGTAACTCAAGAGTAAAAAGGACACTTAGCTTAAGAGAGTGAAAAGTTCAGTATATCCTCTGTATTATGATGCTCAACTTTTACAATATGACAGTATTTATATCATCCCATTAAGGCAAATCCTAAGTTACAAAAATTACAAAGGAATGGTCCTTATTTGCAAAAAACAAAAGAGAATAATTTACAAGGAAAATATGAAATCATACAAAAGAAAGAACGTGAACGTCCTTTGTCAGAAAGGATAGTACAGATGTCAATAAAGAATAGTACACATGCATTTTTATTGTGATTCTAATAGTATTATGGTCCAAGCAGGGGAAGGCCTCTGTTCAGGTCTATTCAGCATCAGAAGGGGTTGGACTGTGGTTGGTTCAGCGACGGCTTAAGTTAGGTTGGCCTCAGATGGTCAGTTCCTAACAGTTTTGCTTAGCCTCGGCATAGTAGAGATTGTTGTACTCAGAATTGGTGCTTGGACTACAATTTAGTGAAGGTTTGGCTTAGCATGCTAATTGATCACTTCGGCAACATCTTAAATAGCATGGAGAGCAAAGTAGCTCAATAGATTTAACCGAGGCAAGCACTGCTCCTCCATGCTTAACTCACCTCAGATAGCTTGATGGACCACCTGAGAGAGCCTTCGGGCTAAGGAACGTATAATCTGTCCTTGATCCCTATCAACAGGTACATGGAAGGTATACCATTTGGTTTGTGGGATTTGCTTCTCTTCTTATCTGTAGAATCTATAGATCCTAGGCTCTCAATTAGGACTGATCATGTTGATGGTAGGCTTTAAGTCATCAAATATCATATTGATGATGGGCCCACGGTTAGGTAGGGGGCTATTGTTGATGTTTAGAGTAAGAGCCTCCACAAAATCTAGTTGGATTATGCCTTCGTCAATTAAGTCTTGAATTTTTTTTTAACCTCCAACACAAGTCGATTGAATGGCCTACTTGCCTTAGATGGTAGTGACACCTTGCATTAGTATCAAAAAATCTTGGCTTGTACCTTTCACTAGGAGCCTCAGAAATGGAGCAGATTATCTTTTCTTAGTTTTTCAAGTACTTGACTAAGTGAGACAAGTATTTTAATGAACTGCCGTGGGGCCCTACTAATTTGTGGTTAGCTTTTATACTGTTGTTAAACTAGCAAGGGATTTGCCCTGAAAGAGACTCGAGTGTTAGGTTTGGTATTTGAATTAATCATGTTGATAGTAGCTTCTCTAAGCTTGCTGGTGGTGGGTTTAATAGAGGGTGGTCTTTTGTCTGATATCTCATATAACTTACTAGAAGAGACGGTACTTTCAATCTGATACCCTACTACCACTACTTCTACAAAGCTAGAAGAGGCTTGTCCGATTAGGTGAGCAAAGTAGGATCTCTCAAGGGTGTTAATAAAGGTTACACTTAGCTCTTTCTTAGTTACAGGGGTGGATACCTTTGCTGTTAGGGACCTCCACCTTTGGGCGTACTCTTTAAAAGATTCATTGTGCCTCTTTCTTAAGGCAACCAAATCCATCATGGTTGGCGCCACTTCAACATTAAACCTATATTGCTCATAGAATGCTTTAGCCAACTTTTCCCATGTGTTCACCTGATTCAGATCTAATTGGACGTATTAGGTCAAAGTAGGACCAGTTAAGCTATCTTGAAAAGTTTAGACCATGAGCTAGTCATATTGCACATACTTGCCCATCTTACATACATACAGCCGGGGGTACAGCTTAAGGCTTCCAATCCCATTGTATTTTTTGAAGTCAAGTACTTTGAATTTTTTTAGGAAGCTTCCATAATCATAGGCAGAGAAGTTTGTCATAGCAGCCTACTCGAATCCATCATACCATTCAAGCATTTTCATTTTTTCAATAATTTGTTGAGTTAGTCGCTTCTCAAGCTCTTTCAGTCTATCTTAATCAACTTCAAGCTTTGGATTAAGCAAAAATGAGTAAGTATTTGGCTTGAAAGTTAGGTTGACCTTTAAAAAGACCCCTTCTGTTTCAAAGGATTTAAAGGCTTGGTTGACCTTGGGGTAGGCTTCTTCTGCTTCAAAGGGTGGGGCCTTAGCATTCTTTCCATATTGGGCTTTAGAACTTTTTTCGTTTGAAGGAGTCGTAGACCTAAGCAAGGCAATGCTATCAGTAAAAAAGCCCAATTGATCTGCAATCTTCCTCATTGTTCGTTCCAAAGATTGGAACCTCAACTCAGTAGGATCAATTACCTCGGGATTGACATTACTGTTGTTGGTGTTGGTGTTGTTGTTTCCTTGGTTGGCCACTCTAGTTTGAGAGTGGGTTTTGATAGGACTTCTTTGGAAGGTTTAACATTTAGGAGCTATCTTAGCAACTTGGATTTAGCTTCACTTCTCAACAAGTTAGCACATGAATATCTTAATTTTTTGAAAATATGGAACTGAAATAAATGAATGAAATGCACATAAGTCACATGGATGAAAAGGAGAGAATCGACGATTAACTAACAAAATAGCAAGTTACTTATAATTCTTAAATTCCCAGAGTTTTATTACATAAAAGAAAAGAAAAGATATAAATTCATCTATGCTAATTTTCTTTTCTTCTATGGACCAGATGACATTTTCTTTTCTTACTTTTCCTGCTTAATTGCTTCCTTAAAGTCTTGGATCTTCTTTTGGACCATCTTCAATTGGTGTTCCAAGGCATGTGACCTTTGCCTAAACTCTCGAAATAGGTTTTCCCATCTGTCTTTTTCATCGTAGAGGACCTCCATACGAGCTTTTAACCAGTCCATATAGGTCACCATTTCAGAGCTAGGATGCATGGGGGAAGGTTGAGGGACTTTTGGTGCCCGATACCCCATCATACCTACCTTGTAAAGTCGATTGTATAAGTACTCTTTGGTGACTTAGTGACTTAGTGCTTGTCCACTTCTCCTATGAATTCACTCAAATCGATGTTAGGGCTTACAGTCCTACTATCCTACCAAGCTTTAATCTTATGAAGTTTGGATACCTTTTATGTAGAGTGAGGCTCTTCAAGGTTAAGGGTGGATAGCTCCAATAAAGGCCTGTGAACTATGTCTTAGACCCCCCCCCCCCCACCCCCTAAACTGCCTTACCATATTGTTTGGATAGTATCTTGTACACCAACTTATTCCTATCAATGGTACGACATTATAACCTTTACAAACCAGTATAACCTTAGTGTAATTGCTCCATTTAGTGGTCCACAATACGTCTTTGAACCGAAAATCTTGTAGAACTTTTATTTAGAGAAAGATAGGGATATCTTCTGGTAATTTGATCCTATCAATGAAAGAGTTAATAAGATCAATCTTATTGGCGAATGCACCCCTTATTAAGTCTAACCCAAAACATTTGATGTGATTGACGAACCACACCATTAACAATGCCATGATTGACCTGAGATCCCCATAGCCTCTTTTCTTAAGGAAATTAAGGGTCCTTATTTGTTCAGTAAGTAAGGCAGGAATATAAGACTTCCCTTCCTAGAACTGAGCCATTAATTTAACCACCTTAAAGTGTATAAGAAAGGATCTACTTGGAAATAAGATATTGCTAACACATAGGCTTTGATTCGATTCTTCCTCCAATTTCCAAGAAACAGAGCCCGTTTGTTGGAGCTGGGTTCATTCTAGAGCCAATGGATTAAATCCCATATCTTGATAGTGTGTTTGTTGCAATCGTTTAGGGCTTCATTTATCTTAATCTTACAGATCCTTAAGAATCTTGAAAAAATGTAGGTTAGACTAAAGTTAAGCTTTAGAACGTATATTTCATCCAAAGGAGGAGCTTGGAGCAATTAGGTCTATTCTTCCAAAGTTGGATTAATTAAGTGTGGTCCAAAATGAAATGCCACTTCTTTAGGCTCCTAGAAATAGACTAAAGCCTTCACCGGCATGATGTTAACATTTACCTTGGTTAATGAGCGTATGGGTCTAATCTTGTTGGTAATAAACTCTTGTTCGCTTGGGTTGAAGGTTTGAATCCATTAGCTAAGTATAGGCTTTAGGTTTGTGGACATGAATCTCGTTAGCGAGGACCTTGACGTTAGATGAGCTGGTCATTTCTGAAACATTATAAAGAAAGCATAAATTACAAAGAAAAGACTATTTATATGAAAAGAAATTACAAAATATTCCCTATGTACATGAATTCTAGGAAATATACAGGGAAAGAAACTCTGGGTTTTGTCATTTTTCCTTTTTTTTTTTAACATTGCTGCCTTATTAGTTAATCATCGACCCTGTAGAATGTATGCAAAAGAGGGTAGGTTTAGAGGTCCTTAAACTCTGTGACCTCATGCGCTTATGAAAAAAAAAACGGTTACTTGGTCACATCGAAGTTTAAATAGGGTAGCCTAACCGGCCTCGAACAGTGGTTGCCCCACTACAACTAGAACTTACATAATGGCTCCTTGTTCAAAGGTCCAAAAACAGCCCGAATTCGACCACATCTATCATAAATTCATGGTACAAAAATAAATTCCACCACCACCCCTCCCCCCCCAAAATAGTCAAACCACTAAACCTATAGAAATGTTAGAACAATTATGATACAAATAAAGAACGAATAAGTAAATAAATTACACTAAGGAGATTTTTTAGAGATTAATTTTAATTTTGGAAAATCGAATAGTTAACCCTCTTAACGTCCTTAGTGGAGTCACCAAGCTACCGAGCTTGGTTTTTCAGCTCCCTTTTTTTTAAAAAAAAAATTTAGGTCTTTTTAAAACCAACCAATATTAACCTTTCCTGTTTAATATTGACCCTCAACTAAGGTTTAAAGAAAACCAATTCTTTTATATTTTGAAAACATTTTGGAGTTACCACTTGACCTGAGTCGAGAAAAAGAGTTAAGTTGTAACAAATTGGGTAGATTAGTTATAACTTAGCTGTCGGTATATCGATTAAACCATTTTATAAAAAAAATTTTGAAACCAGAGATCTGGATCTAAGGGTTAGGAATTTTAAACCTTTATAGGTATCATTAACTTTTCAAATTTAATTTTAACCTTTAAAAATCACCTTTCAAAAACAAAATTCAATTATTAGTTACTCTAATTAGATAACTGAAGTAATCTAAACAAAAAAAAAAAAGGGGGAAATAGGTTTTTTTTTTTTTTTTTTTTTTTTTTTACCGTCACCTTGTAGGTGTCTACGTATTTGCTATTCGAGATTAAACGTACATAGTTTTTTATGTAAAATTTTAATGGGTCAAGTTGATTTTAATTTTGAAAATATGTCGAACTTATGTTTTTAATTCAATTTGGTTTATTTAAGGAAATTTCTAAAAGTCGTAAATTGAAAATTTTTTTTGGAAAGTATCTAAAAGGCCCTAACTTTAAAAAAATCCAATTATTTTTTATTTATTTTGGAAAAACTCGATTTTTCTAAGTGTTTAAAATAACGACTTTCATTTATTAACTCTTTTATTTTTATTATTATTATTTTTATATCATTTATTTTTTTTTTGTTTCATCTATTTCTAAAAAGAAACAAATTATTTTTTTCTTTTTTCCTTGCTTTTTGTTTATTCCCTTTTTTATTTATTTTTCTTTTTTTTATTATTACATTTACATTTAGAAATAAAACAAAATAAAAAAATTTACAAAACCGAAAAAACAAAATCAAGATAAAGCAAATAAGTCAGATGGAAAATAGGGGCCGGACTAAGGGGAATGTATGTGGGTCAGGTCCGAGTCGGTTCACAGATCGGATCTTAAGTTGAGCTTAACTAGATTCGGGTCGTAGTTAATCTTCAACAACAGCAGCTACGGAGGACGATTTAGGCTATTTTAGTGATCGAAACAAGTAGGTAAAAGAAGATTCGTGAGTTTCTTATTGGAGTTAGGGGGGGTAGAGTCAACGCCTTGGCCAATAAGGTAGTTTCTGGTGGTGTTTGATTGTAGTGATCGGTGGTGGTTGATGAGGCATTCAGGTGGTGGCTTACTAGGTTTGAATGAGTGGCTGAGGTTGGGTTTTGAAGTGTGGGGAGCTCAACCATAGTGCTGACGAGGCCTTAGAGCCACCTAATGAAGTGATTCGAAGTAGAGAAGGGGTGGTGGTTAGGGTTTGGAGGTTGGTGGTGCACAACGTAGTTAAAGGTGACGGCGAAGAGTGGTTAAGGTTAGGTTAGAGAGTATGAGTTATGGAGAGTCCTACTAGAGTGGTGGTGTACTTCAACAGTGGCTAGGGAGAGAAAGTCGAAGAGAGAGAGTGTTCGATGTGTGTAGAGAGAAAGTGAGTGAGAGAGAGAGTGGTTGTAAGTAAAATTCCTCCTCGTATGTTGTTGGAGGCCACTAATTATACTTGGTAAGCTTCGATTGATTTTGGCATGCTCTTTAATGGTGGATGTCGAGCTTGGAAAGTACTTTTAATGGTGGAATGGGACATTGACCATGAAGCTCAGGTAATCTTCATTCAAAGAGGAAATGGCACGATAAGTTGCTGGAAGGATGGGATTATAGTGTTTGGAAGCTTCAATTTTATCTATTTTTGCTCAGGTTCGCAGATTGCTAGAATTTCTAGTCAAGGTCATCTTGGACCTTCTGAAGTTGATTTGATCCTCCAAACATTTGAATTAGGACGTGTTATTGGATTGAATGTAGATTATCCCAAGCAATCTTAGTAATTTCGCCATTGAATTGGTGAAATTACGAAGATTGGTGAAATTATGAAGATAAATTGATAAAAAAAGGTGTTGAAGTAGGCTAGTTAAGCAGACATGGTGCGAGAAAATGAAGGAAATAGGGTACGTGTCTGCCAATAACAGGCCGATACATGTCCAACTAAGGGAAAAGAAACATGAAGGCACTAAATGCCTGTTCTAAGGATCCAACGCAAGTCTACTCCTTATGTATACATGTGGTTTACCATTAGGCTATTGGCTTATACCTTATCCATGGATTAAGTTAGCTTGGACTAAATTCAAATCTAAACCTAAGCCTAATGGTCTTCCTTTTTAATTAAAATCTATTCTATTAAAAATTCCCTAAATCTTCTATTTTTTCAAAAATGGCTTTTGAAGTTTCTAAATTTTTCTTTAAAAATTTTTTCAATTTTTTGTATTTTCTAAATTTATTATTTTTTATGTTTTTTTTCCTATTTTTATATTTTTCCTAGATTTCTTGTTTTTTTTTTTTATGCTTTTTCTTATTTTTCTATTTTTGTATTTTTTTGAATTTCTTATTTCTTTGGATTTTCTTTAAGTTTCTATTTTTTTGTATTTTTCCTAAATTAGGGCACTTTACCATATTAAGAAAATAAAATAGAATAAAAGAAAAGAAAAGGGAGGCAAAAATTGGTTGTTTACAAAAAACATCCAAAAGACTTTGATAACTTATCGTTTTAACTGTAGAGATTCTCTTCAATCATGTAAGATCTAACTACACACTTGGTCTCACAACCCTCATGCATAATATTAGATAATTAGGATTGAAACTTTATAAATAACAACTTAATAAATTAAGCATACATGATTATTGAATTAATAAAAACTAGGGATTTCATTGTAATTAATAAAAATAAGTATTAACATGTCAACTCTAGGATCCACAAGTCTAAATATAAAAAAGCTAGCTATAATCATGATAAAAGAGCAAACTTTCATGAAAAGAATGAAAACCAAATGTAATATGACTGCTATAAAGAAGAAAACCCTAACAATTCCCTAAGAATGGTTGCTTTTTACTCTCTTACTCTTGAAGATTGGCTCCTTACTTATAGAAGCTACTTAAAAGAACTCGAATAGGGAAATTTCTCGATGGAATGGCATGATCATACCTTAAGATTAGGAGGTGTGAACCTTAGGCATAATTCTCCTTGCCATTGAAACTCTTGAATTCCTTGAAAATGCTGGTTGAAAGGATCATGGGAAGAAGCATGCCGTGATCTTAGACCATGATCCTCTCTAATCATTTATGCTTAGCGAAATTCTTATCCACGAGTTATTATCTCTTATTGCCTCTTTAGATAAGTGAAAATCTTTTCCAATCATCTTCAATGTCGAGCAATTCTTAGACAAATCCTACCTTGTTCACTTCAACAACTCCTTGAAATCCTGAAAACAATAATTACTTAATTAAGCACCAAATTCATTAAAATTACAACAAAATAATGGAAAATCAATATTAAAACCCATTAATAAATATGTACAATTTTACTTTCATTAGCAACCATTTAGGTCATGCATAGGCGTTGCTCTAGGAGCTTGACCACCTTCCTATCTTCGAACTACCTATTATTGTGTGGATAGTGCAATAGGTGGGTTGGTTAGCAATACTATTATTGCTATTAGATGGTCTCGCTTTCCACTGCTCTTTACGTCGACCTCGTTTCTAGGATCATGAAGCATGGCTAACCTTGTCAACGATGTACTCATTGAGATAACCTTGTTGTATGGCATCTTTCATGGCATGCTTTAGTTGTGTGCATTCTTAAGTTGAATGCCCTTTGTTGTGTTGGAACTTATAGTATTTGTTTTAGTGTAATGATAGGGTTATAGCACATGGTTCTCACTAAGTGAGGATTCTATGTCCCGAACCACAAAAAGGATTTCATCTTAAGGTTTAATGAGTTCATGGTACTTATTAAAGAATGGAATCATCTAGGCTTTGGGGTGAGAGTCAAGTAAGCCCTATTGGTTAGAGCCATTATCCTTTGTATGAGGGCTAAGCTAGTCTTTTGTTGATGGTCTCAGCCTTCCTTCTAGCTTAGTTGTTGTTCCTGTTGTCATTTGGCATTTGATAACACAAAATTAGCATACATTTTTTTATAGAGATTTTTTTTATTTTAGACTTTAATCAAGTGAATTTTATGTTATTTTGACTTTAATTAGTTTAAAATTCATTTTTAGGGACTTTCGAAGCACTATATGAAGTTTTGAAAAATTTTAGCACTTTTTGAAGTAATTTGGACCAAAAGCATTGATCGTGGAACGAAGAGGGAAGAAGTTCAGATGAGAATCGAGTATAAAAAGAAGTTTTAGAAGAACTACAGCCAAGGTCCATAGCCACAGTCTCTACATGTGTTCCTTATGATTTAATTCTTCAAATTCGGAGTTTTTGCATGAAGAATAAGTATACGATTAGCCACTACAGTTGTGCACCTCAGGCGTGATTGTCCCTTAACAAGAGAATTTTTTATTTTTCAAGTAAATATTCTATTTCTAGATATGCAACATTTATTGTATCTTTTATTTTGTCGAGTCTTTATCTGTAAACTTAGCCCTATATCTCTATAAATAAATCCTTGCGTTAGAGTTTTTAAAGGGACCTTGTTTTAGAGTTTTTAGAGGGAACCTCCCTTTAGTAAAGTTGTACTCTAGAATTATAGCGAGGGTCTCTCAATTTATCTCCTTCTTCTTTAATTGTGTTGTTACTTTGCTAAATCATTATTACTGAACATTATTGAAATCTAGTTCTTTTTGCAACACTTTTCTTTCTTTCTATGATATTATTCTTTGATAATCTAATTACTAAAGTTTATTATCTTCCTTTAGTATTTACCATGATTATTAATTGGATGTTTAAGTTTACTATGGAGTTGTAAGGCTTGCAGTAGATAGACAAGTGTAATTAGAAGAGTTTCAATGCGCCAAGAGATTAGGTATTAGATTTTTTGGATTAAGGAAACCTAATAGTGAGATCCACATACTTCATGCGATCTTAAAACACTCTATTCAACAATGATGTGGGTAGAGAGGGTTTTAGGGTTAGGAATTAGCTGAAGATGCGAGTCCAACTAATTTAGAATCCAATTTCCATAGGAATAGGATTAAGAATCACTAAAGAATAATTGAGATTGAAAGGTTACATGAAATTTGAGAGCAAATAATAAAGATTCAATAAGGATTATGTCCTCTTTATTTTTATTAATTCATGTTGCTTGTTTATTTTAATTAGTTTTATTGCCTTACTTATTCTTGTTTATTTTATTTTTCTTATGTTATCAATCCTTATCTATCTTTCCTATTAAATCACAATTTCCTCTATATTGTAAAGTTAGGTAATTGGATATTTTAGGAAATTGCTAGTAATTAGGTTCTTATACATTGGTTCCCTATGGTATCAACACTTGGACTCATTCATTTAATTCAACTTGATTAGGTACACTTGCTTATCAGTGTAATTTGCACCCAATCAAGTTTTTGGTGCCATTGTTGGGGAGCCAAAATGAGTAACCTAGTTAGAGTTAGCAAGAACCTGAATTTCTAATTATTTTAACATTTTATGATAATATTTCCTATAATTCTTTTAATATTTTCTTAAGTAAGCTTTTGACCGATCAAGTGTGTAGGTATTAATTAAGGAATTGTACTAGGATGGGTTTAACTGTTAAGCCAATGACGTAAAACAACAGTGCTCTTTAAGAGGCAACCCAATTTCAATTTGGTCTATTATGATTTGATAATTTTTGTTAATTAGTTCTTTTATTTTGTTTGTTGTGTCATTGGTTGATTTAAGTATCAAATTTGAGTAAGTTAGTGTTGCCTTACTTTAAATGATCTGATTTTGTCTCAAAACAATTATTGATTTATTGTTGAATTTTGTCATCTAATTAATTTGATATTTAGTCCATTCTTTTTGTTTCAATTAGTTCTCATTTTGAAATTTTTTGAGGCAATTACAGAAACCAAGTCAAAGGGATCAAAATTGTACAATTTAGAGGCTTGTAGAAGAACACTGCTAAGGTCTACGCCCATTAATATGCTACGGGGTATCGACCTAACCAATTGTCATGTTTTGAAGCTATATTGAAGACCTACTTATGAGTTCTCTATGTGTCAAAGACCTGTTTATAAGCTCTATCTATGTTAGAGGCTTGCCTATGAGCTCTTTATGGCTAAAGCTTATATGGATAGACAGGTTGGTTAAACCAGGTTGGCTCGAACTAGGTCAAGTCGATAGTTTGTCAAGTTGGCAAGAATTTTAGGTTAGCCCAAAACAAGTCTTTAAGGTCCCCAACAACTCATCAACCTAGTTTAATAGCTCATCATCGAAATATCTCTTTTGACTACCCGTTTTTAGTTATGCTATTTAGATTTTCTATTTATTGTATTGTTCCTAAATTACTCTCATGTTTTATTTTGTATTTATAAGAATGCCACTAGGGCATCTTTTTAGTCATTTTATTTACAACTTTACCACTATGTATAAATAGAGCACTTAGATAGGGTTTTAGAAATTTTTTTTCAAAATTAATGAACATACGTGAGTCTTTTCTCTTGGAAGCTCTCTTTTACTAGCTCTTATCATTCTCTTTAGAAAGGATTGTGATGGCCAACTCTAATTATCTCTTTGTGCATCATATTAAAGCGATGATTAACCCATATAGGATTTAGTTGGTGCGTCATATTTAGTTAGGTAACTCATAGATTTGCTAAAACCCATTTTATTTTAGCTCCTTTGGTAAGATCGAACCCACCTCAATATCTCTACCCTTGTTGGTTCTCGGCACAGCGTATCACCTATGGACTTGGCACGTGTTCACCTCGTAAAGTTTTTCTAATAAAAGTTGCACAAAAACACAAATGAGAGGTTTACAGGTAAGGACCATGCCTAATAGGAATCAAGCCAACAAACCCCTGACTTAAGCTCGAGGACTAGAGAGCATGGCAAAGTGAGTTCTTTCTCTACACCCTACAACTAAAGAGTCTGATCTGCTACAGTTATCGACCTGATGCCTTACCTAAGCCAACCTTTCTTGTGTTTATTGATAGTCTCTTGTTATCGACCAGAGGTATACTTGGACAACAACTTGATTGATCTAACCATTTACTCAGCTGACTTAAATCCAAGCTATACCGAATACATCCAAGTTGAACTCACCTCGAAAGAGTTATCTACTCAACTTAACACTACCGAACTATCAGCTTTGCTCAACATCATTACTTGGCAATAGCTAAGTTACTCATACAGTTTATCAGTTGTGCCAGACACATAAGCACTGATCATTTGCTATGTGTTCGAGCATCCTAATGACAGAATCATCCGTATAGAGCACTTACTTTTGTTGATTTTTCATTTTTACCCTTTAAACATTCCTTATATCATGCTTATTTAGGACATTACCCTTTTTAATCTTTTTTATTTTTAGTAGTTGCCCTAATATTTTGGGTATAAATACTTATTGTAAATGTAGCCATAAAGAGAGCAGATATCATCAATATAGAATATACTTCCTTTTACGGGCATTTCCTTTGCTTACTTGATTTACTCTTATCCTAACCCTTAAGTAAGGCTAAATGGCAAGTAGCCTCATAGAGTTAGCTTATGTGTCATATTGAGTTTGCTTCGGTGAGTCCTTTGTAGTTCCTTGGTGCATTATATCCTTGGAGCTAATCATGGTTTGCTTACTAGTTTGTTTTTAGTATTCTTGCACTCTCCATCTTCATTTTCAAGCTTTCTACAGGTTTAGACTCACCCCTTACGATTGGCCTTGTCTATCCTAAGTGCAAGTCGTATCATCTCGGTATCAAAGCGGAGGTTTATAAAGGTAAGTTGTGTTTAAGCTTCCTTGTGAGTAGTATTTATTGTGATAGTGTATTGTAGTTCAATAAAAGTTAGTTGCGAGTGTTTGAGTAAGTAGAAGGCATAGTAGTTTGCTGTTGTTGTATACTCTATTTCGAGCATGCGAAAATAGAGCAAGTTTCAATTAGGTTTATAGCTCTTCGGAGAAGTTGTTGTATTCGCAGCTAAGTTGAAATTTCATGTAGAGAAGTGTATGAGTGAGTTCTATGGCTTAAAAGGACAGTGTCTATTGTTTTCGTAGACTCTGAGTTTGTTACTACACTTTATCGAGAGAATGACGAATCTAAGTGTCAACACTAGTATTGGAGATGATAATAGTATTGTTGTCCATAATGGATGACAACCCTAGAACACCCTTAGAAGTACAGATGAGCGAATTGGTGAGACGACTAACCTTATAACTGATCTTATTAGAGCTGGTCATGCATTAGCCTTTCGACTTACCGAGGCCATGCAGAATACTCCCCAAGCCACTTGACCTACGAGAGGGTAGATCCCAACTCGACAAGATCAAGGTGGAGGAATAGGAGGACGTGTGTGGAGAGGAAATGATATAGGTGATAGGTATGAAGAAGGAGAAGAAGAATACAATTAGGAAGGGAGACGAGCTCGAGTACCCTAAGCTGTCAACCATGTAAAGCTTTAGATTCCAAGCTTTAATGGTTCTGAAAACACTGATGACTATCTAGATTGGGAAGGGAAGGTAGAGTGTATCTTTTTACTATTACCAGTATGAGGACCGTGATAAAGTGAGGACTACTGTTGTAGAGTTCTCAGGTTATGCCGCGATGTGGTGGAAGAACTTCCAAATTATGAGGAGATGAGAAGGATATAAAGAAGTAAACACTTAGCCTAAGATGAAGAGGATACATAGAAACAGATTTGTGTCGGATACTTATTTATAAGATACTTTTGCTTTGCTTTAAGAGCTAAGACAAGGAAACCAAACTATTGATAAATATGTTTAAGAGTTCCAAATGCTTATGATCGATGTGAAGTGGATAAGGAGCGACATTCAAGATATCGTAGAACTCTAGCAATTTACTACATTGGACAAGGCTATAAAAGTGGAAAGATAAAGGAGGAATAGGCTGAGCTGACCTCTAATGATTTAACCTATCTAATCAAGCCGACCTACTAAAGGAAGTTACTAAGCTTAGCAAAGCATCAAACTAAGTAGAAGAACGTATATTAGAGTTGAATAGAAGAACCGACCAACTGATGGTGAAGTGCTATTAAGAACTTATGAGAAGGGACAAGGATCTAGGAGGAAGATGAACTAGATCAGGTGTTTTAAGTGTCAAGAGTTTGAACACATGGCTGCTTAATGTTCAAACTAAAGAACTATAATTATAAAAGGGGACTTTTTGAAACTTAACGTAGATAGTAATGATAAGGAGCCCAAGGAGGAGGTTGCTCCCAAGGAGAATTCCACCTAGGAAGATGAGCTTATTGAAGATGATGTGTTTACTAAGGAACTAGACAAACTATCTCTGGTTGTCTGATATGCGATGAGTATAGAACCTTCTACTGAAGAGAAGTAGAGAGAGAACTTATTCCACATCACTTGCAAAGTAAATGAGTATGTTTGTATGCTCATGGTGGATAATGGGAGCTGCACCAATGTGGTGTTTGCTTACCTGGTTAAGAAGCTTAAGTTGCTGACTATCTCACACCTGAAGCCATATAAGTTCCATTGGCTAAATGAAAAACAAGCACTAAATGAGAAGGGAGCACTACATGTCACTTAGTAAGTATTACTCCTAATCTCTATTGGAAATTACTTTAGTGAAATTCTTTGCGATGTATTGCCTATGTGTGCGTCTCACGTGTTGCTAAGCAAACCTTGGCTTTTTGATTAGAGAGTTATGCATGATGGATTTAGGAACATATATGTGTTTGAGAAAGATGATAAAAAGATTACTTTGAACCTTATGAAACTGAGTCAAGTTAGCAAGCTACAAGCTAACTTGCTCAAGGATCCAAGAAGGCCTTGATTCTATGTAGAGCCAAGCTCCAAGAAGCTGTTAAGGCCGATATGCCGACCTTTTTGCTGATCAGACGTCTGCTAAGGCTAAAGGAGTAGATTGAGCTAGCCCTAGAAGTTAAGGAGCTATTGGATGAATATATTGATCTATTTCCTAGACAATTGCTCGAAGGATTACCCCCTTTCTAAGGCATTGAACATTACATTAACTTAATACCAAGTGTTACCCTACCAAACAAGCTAGCTTACTGGATGAATCCTGAACAAGTTGTAGAGCTCTAGAGGTAAGTCAACAAGTTACTAGAGAAGGGATATGTGAGAGAAAGTCTTAGCCCCTATGTTGCTTATGCCGAAGAAGGATGGCACTTGGCATATGATTGTAGATGGTAGAGCTGTTAACAAGATTATGATCAAGTATAAATACCTCATTTCAAGGCTAGATGATATGTTAGATGAATTGAGTGGTGCCAAGGTGTTTAATAAGATGGACCTAAAATCAAGATACCACCAGATTCACATGAGACAAGAGAATGAAAGGAAAACTGCTTTTAAGACCCGATATGGCCTGTACAAGTGGATGGCCATGCCCTCTAGACTATTAAATGCATTGAGCACTTTTATGAGATTGATAAACCTTGATTTGAGAGACCTGATCGGGAAGTTTGTTATTGTCTACTTTGGTGACATCTTCATATATAGTGTCGACCTAGCAAGTTATATCGACTATCTCTGAGCTATTTTCGATGTCCTCCAAGTAGAGAAATTGTTCAGAAACATGAAGAAATGTTGTTTTTGTCAAGAAGAGGTGATCTTCCTAGGTTACATAGTTAGTGGAGGAGGATTGAGAGTTTATGAAGAAAAGGTTTGAGTCATTGTTAAATGGAACCTAACTTCATGTATTGAGTTGAAGAGTTTCTATGGATTGGCATTCTTCTATTGACGCTTTATCTAAGGATTCAATATTATAGTAGCACTTTTGATTGAACTAACAAAGAAGAATGTAAAGTTCTAGTAGGGAGAGAAAGAAGAGAGAAGTTTTGCCAAGGTGAAAGCAAGGTTGACCTTTGCCCTAGTCTTGACTTTACTTGACTTTGATAAAGTGCTTAAGCTTGAACATGATGCTTTAGGTGTCAACATTAAAGCTGTGCTAGTGCAAGAAGGCTAACCTATCACTTATCATAGTGGAAAGCTCAAAAGAACATAACTAAACTATTTTGTATATGACAAAGAACTCTTCTGCCAAAAGAATTTATCATATACATAGATCATGAATCCTTGAGGTATTTGCAGAGCTAACCAAAACTTTCTAAATGCTAAGCTTGATGGATTGAATTTCTAGAAGGGTTTAATTTCGTCATCAAATATAAGCAAGGCAAAAATAATATAGTTGCCAATACTCTATCAAGAAGACATGCTCTTCTTATTGAGTTACAAACAAGACTATTAGGGTTTGTAAGCATTAAAGAACAAGATTAGTATGATTCTCATTTTGATCCTCTATTTGGATGTTGCAAAGAAGGAAGAACAGTAGATTAATACAATGTGGAAGACGATTATCTATTCCAAGGTGGTAAATTATGTATACTAACTTATTCAATGAGAGAACTACTAGTAAGAGAAGCCTATAGTTGAGGACTTTTTGGACACTTTAGAGAACGAAGGACATATGAGCCACTAAATGACAAGTTCTTCTAGCCTAAGATGGAGCGAGATGTACATTAAGCGATTGAAGGATGTGCTACTTGCAAAAAGGCCAAGAGCTGAGCAAAATAAGGGAAGGCAATGCCTTTACCTGTCTCGACTAAACCATGGGTTGATCTAAGTATGGGTTTTGTCCTCAGATTGCCTTGAACTACCTAAGGCAAAGACTTTGTAACGTTTGTCATGGATAAGTTTAGTAAGATGGCACACTTTTTGCCTTGCACCAAGACTAGTGACGCTTCAACTATTTCTTCTTTGCTTTTATAAGAAATTGTTCGCTTGTATAGAGTGCTAAGGAATGTGGTGTCAAATCTTGACCTAAAATTCCTAAGCCATTTCTGGCATACTCTTTAACGTTAAATGGGAACCAAGCTACTATTTAGTACTTCTTGCCATCTCTATACTGACGATCAAGCAAAAGTTGTCAACTATACTTTAGAGTCACTACTCCAAGCTACAGCGGGAAAGAACTTAGCCAACTGGGATGTCTACCTCCTTGTGGTAGATGCTTACAACAGAACTGTACATGCCACCATCAGACATGCCTTGTTTGAGGTTATCTACGATTTCAACCCCGAATTGCTCCTTAATCACACCTTAATGCCCTCAACTGACCAAAAAGATCCAAAAGCAAGAACTAGAGCTTAGTCTATTCAATAGATCTACTAATGAGTTGCCCAGCATATTGATCGAGCTATTAGAAAGCTAAAAGAGAAAGGCAAAGGAAGGAAGACCAAGTAATTTCAGTCTGAAGACCAAGTATGGCTACGCTTGAGCAAGGAAAGGTTCCATAATAAGGGGAAGAACAAGCTATTTGCCAGATGAAGAACCATTCAAGCTACTCCATAAGATAAACAACAATGCATACCAACTAAAACTACCAAAGGACTTTGAAGTATCTGACATGTTTAATATTGCCAACCTTAGCCCTTATTGACCTGAAGAGAACTTAGATGAAGACTGTCGAGCCTGAATTTTCGATTTCTTTGATTTAATTCGATTTCCTACTTTCTGATTAATATTAAACCCTAACTCATTTAATATTAATCTTCAACTAGAGAAATTAGGAAATTCCAGTTCTTTTATTAAGAAAAATTTTTGAAGTCACCACCCGACTAGAGTTGAGAAAAAGAAAAGAAATCGTAATCAATTGGATAAATTGACTACAATTTGGCTACCAGTCTTTAATTTCAATTTGAATGAAAAACTAGAGGATTCTGAATTCAAAGGCTAATCTATTAAACCCTAACATGTACCACTATTTATTTTTTGAAATTAGGTTTATTCATCAAAATTGTCCTTTTTTAATATTTTTAAGAAAAATAAAAAAAAAACAAAAGAAAATAAAAAGAAAACCTAAGTTTCTAAAGATTTTAATGTCACCTCAAAAGTGTCTATGTACCCACTAATTGAGATCAGACGACCGTAGTTTTTTCCGAAAACTTTAATATGTTAGTTTATTTTAATTTTAAAAACTAATCGAATTTACATTTATAATCAATTTAATTTATTTAAAAATCTAAGAGGGCTTTAACTCTTAAGTGATTTTATTTAAAAAAAAACTCTCTAAAAGTCGTAAAAATTTTTTAAAAGGGGTTTTTTATTATTAATTTTTATTTAAAAAAATTCTATGTGAAGAATTCTAAAAAAAATAATACTAAAACTCCTAAACTAATATGTACATATATATATATATATATATCTATATTATTAATGTTACACAACTATCTACCTAAATAAAAAAAAACATACTATACTTAATATATAAAAAAAAAACTAACGCTAAAAGTCTCCTAAACTAATATACATATATAACCATTTATATACTATATTATCAAAATAAAAGGTAACTACTAAAATAATAATAAATAAATTGAAGAAGATCGAACCCGAATTTGGTCTCCAACGTGCAGGGCAGCAATGAGGACAGTGGCTATTGTGTGTATTCTGATCACGTGTGTAGCTATGGTCTTGGTCGGCAATCGATGTAGTTTGTTCTTGGCTTCGTGAGCAATGGACTGTGTGTACATTGCTGGTTCAAAGTTGCGGTTGTGAGCTGCGGTCAGTATAAGGTGTGGCCTGAACTACTAGACAGCATGGACTAACGCTGTGTAGCAGCGACGATAGCTGTGTAGTCGAGTCATGCGGCCTAAATTGCAATTGTGGATGGTCCTCATGTGGGTGATTAGCTACTACAACTGTTGTTCGTAGACTTGGATGTGGTATTGTTATTGGAGTGTCGATGCTATACAAATCGGGATTGTAGTGGCTGCTACAGCTACTGCGTGAAGCACTGCTAGTTGTAGACAACAGCTCGATATGTGTCAGTGCTTATCGGTAGCGTGATTGTGCAAGTATAGTGCGATTCTCTAGTCAATGTAGTTGGGCTAAGTAAAGAGGGTATGTATTAACGTTGGGGTGCTGCTCAGTTGGACATGGATGTTGATGTCTACTGGGTATGTGTAAATTCTAAGTGCTAACGTGTTGTGTTTGGAGTGTTCTCATGTGTTATCGTGATGGTATGGGTGTTTTGTTTGGGGACATGCATAAAGGAGACGGCTGTTCAAGGGGTTGTAGTATATAGGATCGATACTATTCAGTTAGGGGTTGGTGCATTCGAGAAAGAGGGCTAATCGGAAGTGCAGTTGTTAAATTTGGTTCGTTTGTTGTTCAGTACCGTTCGCTGGTCATAGGGTCCAAAATTCTGGTCCGTATAGTGATGGATTTCACGTATGCTGTTCTATGTTTGCTCTTGGTGAAGGAGAGACTATGGTGATTAATGGCGAGGGTGATCGTGTTTGTGAAGACTTTGATTTTTTTTCAATTCGTGCTATATGATCCATATTTATAAAGTCTAGAAAACAAATCATATCAAATCGAATCCTTATATTGACCTAAATCTGATTTGATAAAAATCAAATGAGATTTAAATTATTTATATTGATTTAAACCCAATTTGATAAAAATAAAATTAGATTTGAATCTCATAAATTTTTATCGTTTTAGATTTAAAAGATTTGATTAGATTTAGGTCTCGTACGCTCAACCAGCTTTCGCGAAAATGAAAGAAAGAAAAATAAAAAGCACATTTGTGCCTAGTGAGATTTAAACCTGTGACCTTAAGTTAATCTAATGCTCATGCTCAAATGCTTATTCATTAGATTGTTGACTTGTACCTCAATATTTAATGGAACTAACTTATATTTAAACTACGTGATTATCTAAAATAAGTTATTTGAACTGAACTAAAACTAAATCAATTAATTCTAAAACATTTTCTAAAAATCTAAAAATTCTTAATAATTTTTCTCTTTTTGCATTTTTTTGTATTTTCATCATTTTTCAAAATTTTTATTATATTTTATTTTTATTATTTTGGAATTAGGACCTAAAAAAAAAAATTAGGATTACAGGAGATAAAAATTGAGTGTCTACAAAGACCATCCGGATTGATCCTAAATCCCAATCAACTAGCAAGGATGATAGGAATCAAGTCATCAAACCCTTGACTCGAGCCTAAGTCTAAGGACTAGAGAGCATGACAAGGCAAGTTCTTTTTTTACGCCCTACAATTAAAGAGTCCAAGCTGCTATAGTTTGCCGACTTAATGCCTTGCCCGACTTGAACCTTCTTTGCTTATCGATAGTCTCTTGCTACCAACCAAAGATACACTCGAACAACAGCTCAACCCATCTAGCCATTTGCTTAATCGACTTAAATCTAAGCTACACCAAATACGTCTAAGCTGAACTCACCTTAGAAGAGTTATCTACTTAACTTGATACTATTGAACTATTAACTTAGCTTGGCATTATTACTCGACAATAGTTGAGCTAGCTGTACAATTTGTTTGTTGTTCCAAACGCACGAGCACTAATCATTTGCCATGTATCTAAGCATCCTAATGACAAAATCTTCCCTACAGAGCACCTACTTTTGTTGATTTTTCATTTTTAACCTTTGAACATTTTTTATATCATGCTTATTTAGGACATTACCCTTTTTAGTCTTTTCCATTTACAATGATTGTCCTAATATTTCAGGTATAAATACCCATTGTAAATATAGCCACAAGAAGAGCAAATATCATTAATACAGAATATAATTCCTTTCATGGGTATTTTCTTTGCTTACTTGATTCACTCTCATCCTAACTCTTAAGCACGAGTAAGTAGCAAGTATCTACACGGAGTTAACTCATGCATCATATTAAGTTCGCTTCAGTAAGTCTTCAATAGTTTCTTGGTGTGTCATATCCGCAGACCTGATTGTGGTTTGCTTATTAGTTTGTTTTCAGTATTAATGCACTTTCCATCTTCGTTTTCAAGCTTTCTACAAGTTTAGACCCACTCCTTATGACTAGTCTTATCTATCCTTAGCGCGAGTCATATTATCACTCGTGGTCGCACCCAGGTACATAAAAATAAGATATAACATGAACTACAATTGAGGTATATGGCCATAAACTATTCTATCGCCCCTCTTTCTAATTGTTTGCTTAAAAAGTTTTCCCAAACTCTTGGTACCTAAAGACAGTTTGTTACCGATACCCTTGAGTTAAGGATAAGGCAAAACCTAAATTCAACTTGCTCTTTTGTTCTATAAATAATTACCTCCAAATCATTTCTCATTCAATATGATAAACCACAACAAAAGCTTTTACATTAACAAGCCGTACTCAAAGTGTCATAATTAGAAACTTCTTATACAACGTAGTATCTCTTTTACAAACACATGTTTTTAGACTACCATAACTATACTAAATCTTTGGCAAAAGTGTAACACCCACTACTTTCCTGAAAAGTTATCTCCATGTACTTAAGTCATATCGTATAGTCAACAACTTCTCTCAAGAGCCCATCTTTGGATAGATTCAGCTTAGATAAAATCCTATGAAAAAGCTTGACAACTGTGAAGCAACTCAGTTCAAACACACTAATCAGTTCGGTAATGAATGTGGCTTGTCTATGGCACGACTCGCATAGCTCAATCAGTAACTCGCCACTTATTTAGAGTACAACAACTCAACACTTAGTATAGTTGTAGCAGCTTGGACTTACAAGTACTCGACATGTATATGTAGCAACCTCGCACTTTTTCTGTAATTCTCCTTCAGTTCAAAACACTACTCGAGTTAATCTCAGCCACTTACAACAACTTGGCCATTTTTAAAAGAGTAGCACAGTGGTTCGACATACAATGTAATCCCATTACTTCATTCGAGCTCGGAAGCACAATTTGGTTGATGAAGCGATAACTCAGCATTAAGCTCAAAACTCCTTCCTGAAAATTTCAACTTAGACTTTACAACTCAATAGTTCGATAAGATTAGGAATACATCAGTTCAGTTTAGACACTCTCAACTTGAATCTTCAATTTTAGCTTAGTAACAATTCGCCTCAACTCGAACGTACAAGTGTGGTACTTCACAAACTCAATAGATCAGCTTGGTAACCAATGATCTAAAGGCGTATGCAGCCTCTACACTTTGATAGCCAAACTCACAAGAAGCTCGAATTTACTTTAGATCAAGCAATGATCATGACCTCAACTTAGCACTAATACACAATAGCACAAAACTTGGTTGGCTTGGAGTTGGATGGAGCTTACAACATTTTGGAAAGTTAGCAACTTGGACTCCTCGCTTGTTTGACTCGGCAAGTGTTAATCAGAAAACTTGGTTATGCAATTGTGCACTATACAATAAGCTCATACCAAGTTCTACAACATAGCTCGGTAACCTTGGGAGTATGACAGTTTAGCTTGGCACTTTGAAAACACCTATTACGCTTGGTTACTGACTTTGCAATTTTTAAAGAGGCTTGAACCCCTACTTATAGCTCGGCAACAACGGTTCGGTGATTGATTCTTGTCTGTCTAATAAGAAGTAGGTCAGCAATTTCATTAAAAAGCTTTAGTAAGAGCTCGACAATATGATTCTATTAGACAGTAGCTTGGCTCGGGTACAATCTAAACTTGATCAAACAACTTAATTTGGCATACTATAGCAATCTTCTCGGATACTAGGCCACAGCTCAATTCAACACTTCAATAAAAAATAGTATGCTTCTATACTTCTATACATAGCTTGGCTCCATTCACACATACCACAACCTGGCTTCAAATGCGTGCAATAGTACAACAATCCATTGTTGCTCAACAATTCCTGAAGAATAGCTAGTATAACTCAGCTCGAAAATTAGCTTACACAACAATTAGTTTGGCAAGTCATCACGATGCATCAAAAGCCTGGTTTTATGTTGAAATAAGCTTAAATGATAGACCATGGCTTGACTTTGCATACTTTTAATCACATGCACAGTATTAACAGCTTTAGCAATCTCAGTAGCCGCTATGATTAGTACAATTGAACTTCTGCAATTATGTCTTCAACTACCCCTTAATCCACCACCTGCATTATAAACCCGTATATAAGGTTACCCACACGGTGTATAATCACCACCAGGAAGCTCTACACAACATTTAACTAAATACAAGCTTTAACTCCCGTTATGCTCAATTGTAGCACACAATTCTGTCATTGCATGCTATGGCATAAAACTACAGCACCATTACTATACTTTGTTTACGTACGCTGCAACTCTAGTCTTTGCAGTTATAGCAAATCTTACTCGAGAAAGAATGTTACCACCAATGGTACAACTCCAGTAACTAACAAACCAAAACTCATAGATCCATATGACTCCAACACTCAGTCATGACCACCAGCGACACAACTCGACTACAAGTATATGGCTACTTCACATACGAGGTATTACCACAATTGTTACAACCCTTACGGATTCAATCAATTGTAAGGCACACTCCCAAATCACCAATTAAGTAATCAAGCCCCTTAATTGAGTACCACTCACCACAACAGTAACTTACCCAATAAACTTCAATGAGCACTTTGATATGAGGCAAGCGCACCTATCAATTTTAATATAGTCGAATATGAGTCCGAGTCGATCCCTCAGAGATTTTGAGTACTAATGTTAGCTTTAGCTTTATTATCTAACCGGAAAATTATGATGAGTTGAATGAATTAAAAATACTGAAATTAACAACTAAACTACTTATGAGACTTAACTAAGCAATTTAGAAAGCAATAAACTACTAACGACTTCAAGTATGCAATAATGTATTTAGGAATTATTTCCCCTAGTGTTTAACATGTAACCTTTTTAAAATATATTCAATTCAGTTTCTATAATTCTTGACCGGAGGGATTCACAATTAAAGCTAATATCTTTCTCAAGCATATTAACCCTAATCCTAAATTATTTACCGGAATCTCTTCACTTAGTAATATAACTTAGAATTGCATTAATGTTTAATGAATTCCCACACAAACAATCAACTTTCCGAAAGAATCATGTATCTTATCTCTAAGTATACATGTAATTCTCTTCAATTATGTTAAGATCTAATTACACATGCAATTTCTCAATCAACATGCATAATATCATGTATTGACACTCTAGAATTATCAATCCATAATTAACGACATAA
Source organism: Lumnitzera littorea (assembly GCA_024138015.1). Classification (NCBI taxonomy): domain Eukaryota; kingdom Viridiplantae; phylum Streptophyta; class Magnoliopsida; order Myrtales; family Combretaceae; genus Lumnitzera; species Lumnitzera littorea. The sequence continues at coordinate 45,533,969 of JAMXBB010000007.1, read as the reverse complement.
TTGAATCAAGAAAAGATAGAAACTTTCTTGAAATTATAATTCAATCCAAGGGTTACATGAAACCCTAGGTTCCATAATCCTAAATACTTGAATTCTAAGCTATCATAACGAATCTAAAAACGAGTTCCATCAAAAACGTAAAATAAAACATGAAAACCCCTCTTGATTTGATGAACAATCTCTAATCTTGAAATCGATGTCGTTATCGCTTCTTGATATTGTTTCTCCTTAAGTCTCTTCTTGTCTCTTGTTTCTCTTTGTTTCTGTAATGTCTCTCTTCCTTTTGAACCCTAAGATCCCCTTTTATATGTGTATTACACGGATTTTATTTTCATCACCAGACACGGCCTGGGACATGGCCGTGTCCCCAGGTCGTGTAACTTTCTGCACAAAAGCAAAATTTCTGCACAACTTCAAAATTTCATAACTTCTTCGTTTGAACTCGGAATTGAGTGAAACTTGATTCCTTTTCTTCGTTTTCGAGCCTAGAACGTGTTTAAACCCTGAAATCAACATTTTACTCAATTAAGTATCATTTTCTTTAAAGAAAACCAAAAATGTACGGGAAATGCTATAAAATCACAATATGAAATATGTTTAAAATCATAATTATCACACTTTCTTTGGATTTGCATAGTTGCTACACTTACAAAGCACCGCCACTACACTAAGAGGGAGAAAGTCACTTCTAGTTCAACTTCGATGGCCAACACTTGCAAATCCGCAATCTTAAGTTATTAAGTTTCAAATCTCCTTCAAAACCTCAGGCTAATGACTATACGGAAAGGACAACAGCTGAGTTTCTTCGTTTTTGATACTATAGTCTTAGTATCTAGTATATTGAACAATAGGTTCATTCTCCAATTAATAAATTCCTGCAATACCGCATAAGCAAACAAACCTGTACCTTTTAAATACAAAACAGAAACTCTAACACACTCACTATAGTAGCCATAGAAGGAACACAACGATCACCGACAGTATGCAAACAAAAAAACTTTACGGAACCTAATAGGCTCCCTCATCAGAATTGCACTCTAATATTAGTGAAGCTGATGTGTCTCTAGGGTTATACACATAAAGAGGCACCACAATGAATAAGAAAAGAAAATAAAATGGGGTTTTAGCAAATTCGTAAGCTATCTAGCTAGATATGATGTACTAACAAAATCCTATACGTCCTAAAACTCATTGGATGTGATGCACCAGTTCGAGTGATAAGGTTACTCGCCACAATTCTTACTAAAGGGATTAATAAGAGCAGGTAAAAGAGAGTTTTCAAAGAGAAAAGTCTTAAGAGGTTTTCATTAAAATGTCAAAGTTTGCTAAAATCCTATACATGCGTTTTGTTTATACGTAGTAGTAAGCTTGTAAATAAAAAGGCTAAAAAGATACCTTAGTGCCATTCTTGTAAATACAAATAATCACGAGAGTAATTTAGGAAAAATACAGGAAATAAGATATCTAAATAACATAAACAAAGATAAGTGATCAAATGAGATGTCTAGATGAGGAATGGATGAGTTGGGCTTTAGTATTTGCTTAGGTCGATACCCTTAATCCTATCAATCACTTTCTAACTCATTTTTTGACCACTAGAAACTCAAAAATACATACACTAGCATATACACATACAATGCACATAACTCACATGCGTCGTACCCAAGATTCACACCTTAGCACATAAAAGACAAATACATGACATATACATTGACACATAAACACAACATGTACATACACACACATTACATTATTTATTCATTGAGTACTCCCCAATACCTTAGACTGCTACGCACCGATCATTAGATTACTATGCCAACATCACTAATATTGTTGGTCTAGTGACCTAGCTAAGCAAAATGGATAAAGAATTTAAAGTCATATATTCATTAGGTCCATTTATTTTCAACCTAACAATTATAAGCAATCGCACAAGATATCCACGTACCTAAATTGGGGGACATACAAGAAAACAAATTATCTGAACTCTTAGAACCTAATATCATATTTAAAGCTTACCTTCATTAATTCCCAGCTTAATTCACTGTTCTACTCTTTTGATTTAACTCTTAGCTCATAAGGTACTAATACTTAAAACTTCTTTAGCCCTCTAATTCACTCTTTAACTCACTTTTTAACCACAAAAAACTCAACAACACATACATAGCACATCCACACCAACACATACATATTATATGCACACTACACTCGCTCATCTTCTAAGTCACTCTCTAACTCATTTTTTAACTAGTATAAACTCAAAAATACATACATACATACACTATTATATGCACATACAATGCACACAACCCACACACATCACACTTAAGATTCATACCTTCGCACACAAAAGACAAATACATGACATATACATTGACACATAAACACAACATGCACATACACATACATGACAACACATGCCACCCCTCAACCCTCCCTTCCCTCTACGTACCCCCCTCTTCGCTGTAGCGGCCACCTCCACATATACACATATGCATAAACATTCACAGCTCCAACATATACATGCAACAACATAAACATAGTATAACACCGCTATATACCCTATGCATCACACTATAACTCCCTTAATGCAACATTAACACTAAAACAATGCACACTACTATGACGCCGTCCAAATGCATGCCTTCCACTAACGACCAACAAAAGCTACTCAACACACCCACCAACACCTTAAAGATTCAACCTTTTTTGAAAGAAAAATGAAAAGAATTGTAAAACTCATCTAAACTTTTTTATCAACCTTTCCTTTAATTTTTCTTACTACTCTTGTGATTCTCCTTCGATTCTTAGTGAAAAGTTCTAAAGAAGAGAAGAAGTTTCCATGTTAAAGGAAAACATCATAAAGAGGAAGGAATGGGAGGCAGAGAGAAAAAGAAATAGGAAAACATGGTGTCTTCTTTGAGTTTGAAAAGGATGGATTGATCAAAGTACCCTTAATACTTAAATAATGTGTCTAAACCACCATTTATTTAAAAAGATTTGACAATTCCCACCCTTTTTTTTTTTTATAACAATTAGGCATCACATGGTTACATTAGATTAAAATGACGAGCATCATGCTCTCATGGAGAGAAAAATGGAACAAAAAAAATAGAGGATATAAAGAAGAAGGTCAAAAATACCCTAAATAAAGAAAAAAGAAATATGAAGAAACTAGGAATGTGTAAGGATTATAAATGAGAAAAGACTAATAAGGAACCAATACTTGGCCATCAACAATGCATGGAAACAAATGATTTGAAGAAAAAAATTTCCACACATCAAAATTTTGGATCTAATAAAGTTTAAGGAAAACAAAAGATCAATGCTTATAGTTAAAGAAAGGATGAAATGATATTAAAACACTGATTTTTTTACAAAGAAGGATGTTGATTAGAAAACCTCAAAAACTTTGATTTTTGAAAATTTATTGATTCGACCATGTTTCGAAGTTCTTATTGAAATTTGATGTTAAAAAGGTTTTTCAAATTTAGGTGGATTTAGGATAGCTGTTTTTGGAAATGCGTAAATTATGTGGTGACAATTTTAGGTATGCAACTCTGGAGATGGAGGGAAGGTGAATGCTAGGGATGAAGGAGAGGCTTTCTTATTTTCTAATAATCCTTTGTAAAATTTTCTAAACACTATCCTATTTTGCCAATTCGATTTGCTTTAATTATGAAGAAGTTTTATAAAGTTGAGGTACTTAAATAGAAAAATAATTAAAAATTAATGAATAAATTTATTTTTTTCTAACTCTAAAGATAAATGGATAAGTCCACGTAAAGGAAACATAAGAATATATTTATAAATTACCCTGAATTTTTTTTTTATTATTTTTATAGTTTGAATGAATAAAATGAAGAAAGAAAAAGAAAAAGAAAAGGCAGGGATAGTAGTGCTCTTCAACTAATAAATAATGCGATGGAGTGTTTTCTTTTTCCTTTTTCGGGTGTGGTGTGGTGTGTTGTGGGGATAATTCAGAAATTCATGTGCTGAGATTTTAAAAGCCGAGGACAACGAAACATTCTCTTGGCAGAAAGAAAGTCTCCCTCTTGTACCAAGCCCCGTTATCCACTCGCCTTCTTACTCGCATTTCGCAATGTTACTCTCTCAGTGGAACTGGAATACTCTCCACTACTCCTTAAACCCTAATCCACTTCCAAAACTCCCTTATTCTCGTCTCCAAATACTCCCGATCACCAGCAGCAACACCATTTTTTGTTCCAAAAGAACAGGCAAAAAGCGATACCCTTCGGAGAAGAAGAAGCTCAAACTTAAACAAAAGGAAGCTTCCGTCGATGTCAAGGACAAGTTCAATGGCGTCTGGAGGCTCTCCAACCTATCTGTTCCAGTGGGTGAAGATCCTGGAAAGGACTTCCTTGGAGTCTCTCATGGCTTGCTTCAAGAGATCGCCAAAGTTCTCAAATTTCCAGTTAACATTTCTGACTTCTTGTTCTTCAAGTTGATTTGTCGCTCAAACTGCTTGTGTTTTGTTTTCTTTGCTGCGATGTAACGTATGAAACTTGCACGTGTATACCATGGCGTCTTAATTCCGTAGTTAGACGTTTTTTACCGGTTGTTCAGGCAATGTCGATTTCTTCTTTTTTTTTGTGTGTGTGGGTGGTGGGGCGGGCGCGGGCGGGGGTGTGGTGGGGGGTGGTGCGGTGGGTGGAATTCTTTAGTTGTCGTTATAATTAAGGCCATAGCTGCATAGACACGCTAAACCGTCATGCGAACTACTTGTTCTGCTCCAGTGTTCGATTAAATGGACCTCCAGGTTGAGCTGCTTGACTACTTTGCTGAGTTGAGTTTGAGTATTAGGGTTTTGTGAGCTGTTAGTAGAGCTTAAGTTGAGCTAATTTGTGAGTGGGCCTAAAAACATGATTGATCATGTCGAGCTTGAATCCTGTCAAATACGGCTTTGAGTCAAGCTCAAGCTCAAGCTCAATTGGGGTCAAGCTGAACTCAAGCTTTGAATTTTTACATCAAGTTGACTCCATTAATCTCCTACTTAGTTATACAAACTCTAATGTTTTTGTATTATAATTAAACTTTGTTGTGTGTTGGTGTTGGCTGCTGGCTGTGGAGGACAAAGGTGATGGTTAGTGACCTATATTAGGTATTGATATTTCAATTTGAATTAAGGAAGATGATTTCCTATTTTCCAAAAAAAAAAAAGGGGTCATTTTTCTCTATGTTTGAAAGTAAATGCTGTTCCCAGCTTGCAATCATCAATAGGTGTGATGACCATCATTATATCTAATATAGTACCTGTGAATTATAAGAAATGGATTATAACAAAAACTTGAGAACTTCAGGATATAATTTCCATAAAACACTCATACCTAATGTAAATATATATAGGAACAAAGCTATTCTGAAGTCAGCTATTGGAAACAAGGTAGTTTTCCATGTCAAAATGGTGTTTTTGAATTTTGGGAAACTTGTATACGAGTAAAGTTCATGTGTTGTGTAATTATATTTCTGTTCACATATTTGTTTATATGTTTTTTAAAATCCTTTTTAAGATTACTTATTGAAGTAGTAATCCCCTAGTAATGAAAGTTAGTTTTCAGTTGTCACTTAAAAAAGATTTTGCTATTAAAAGCAATGTTTTGTTTTTTTCTTTTTCTAAGAAATTGGGGATGAAAATAAATTCCAGAAAGCTTATGAATAAATATATAAAGATAGTTAACAAAAGAAAAATGAAATAAAAAAGACTTTCATGAAAATGGAATTGATTATATCATAAGTTCTAATATGAGCATATGAGGAGCAACAGATATCTCTATGGTTGCTGGATTCAATTAGCCAAACAATTCTCATACGGCCTTTGCTTGCATCAGATGTCATGCACCATTACAAATACTTTCCTCTTGTTGGATTTGACAGGTTGCTTTAATGTTGCCCACAGAGGCATTTTCTGTTGTCCGGAAATCTTTTGATGCACGAAAGGTAATTTAAGTGGAAATAGCTCATCGATTGTTACTTTTCTTGTATACTTATGGTCAATTTTTAACTAATATATGTCATCCATTTTTTTATTCATGCAAAATTTTTAACTAATATAGCGAGGGGTTGGAGGGGGAAGCAGGGAATCAATTTTTTGCCCTGTCTGTTTATTCAATAAAGTTATCAAAAAAATTGTTCATAAAAAATCTACTTACAAGAGAGGATCAAGTGTAGTCTTTGTATGGTTAACTTCTATCTTGTATCTTTTCTCCAGATGCTGAAAGAGCCAAAGTTTGTATATACAGTGGACTTGGATGTAAATAAACTTTTGGATTTGAAGCCTTGTACGTGGGATTTCATTTCCCGTTTGGAGCCCAAAAGTGGGCTAGTTGAATACATGCCTCATATGAAATGTTCTGGAGATTTGATAAGAATAATACGAAATTACACACAGAACAATGAAGATCCTGAATTGAGAGTTAATGGCAAGAACTTAAGTGTTGGCTCTGGTGGAAATTACAACTACACTTCGGTTACCAGGCCTAAAATTGCTGTAGTGGGTAGTGGTCCATCTGGTCTTTTTGCTTGTTTAGTTCTGGCAGAACTTGGTGCAGATGTCACCTTAATTGAAAGAGGTCAGGCTGTTGAACAGAGGGGCCGTGATATTGGTGCTCTTATCGTGCGTCGGATTTTACAGCTTGAGAGCAACTTTTGCTTTGGGGAGGTCCATCTCAATCTGAAATTCTGTTTGTAATTTTTCATTGCTTCTTGTCTGAACATAATTCTATGCATACATTTTTCCTTTTAGTTTTTGGAGGTAAATTCCTGTTGGATGTCTAGTTCAGGTGCATGGACAAATGTAGGCTGCATATCTATTTTTTCATTCAGTCAAAACTGTCATTTGGTTTTTTCATCTTTGGGCCCAGCAATATTGTAGCATTGTTTTTCATTTAGACTGGCTTCTGAAAGCTTTTCATGAAGGACTAATAAGAGATGCTGGTTGCAGTACTAAACATGTTTATTAACATGCTGATGCAGCATTTTTTTAGTGTTATGATGCTTTTTTATATCAGCATGCCGAACATTTACTTATGCTGTTCCATCATTTATTTAAGGACTTATGGATGGCAGGGTGGTGCAGGTACCTGGAGTGATGGTAAGCTTGTCACAAGAATCGGAAGGAACAGTGAGAGTGTAGTGGTGGTAAAGTTTTTTGATTTTAAAGATCTCTTCCCTACTTTCTTATACATAGAATGGCATTTTTGTCATGTACATCTCCACTTTGTCAGTCGGTACTATGTTTAAAGCTGATGCAATGCTGGTTGTACAAGTCTTCTTAAATGATTGCATTGCTAGATGGAATTATCTAAATTCCGTGACATGCCAAACCAAAATCTTCAAATAGTAAATATGAAAGCTTATGATGAAATATAATATGCATATGAAGAATATATGTGATAAAAAACAGAAAAGAAATGTTGATTGATGCTTACATGTAGATCAATTGTTATTATGTAATTGGTGGGAATGAGACCAAACCTGCATCCTTGCTATGTTGATCTAAATTATCGTCATCGGTTGTGGGAGGATCTTTTGGGATTGTTGTTTTAGTATGAGAAAAAACATTTATGGATAACTAGAGTTTTGAAAGTGAATTTGTTTAGAAAATGCTCATTGCTGTCTTTTAGCTGATGTGTAAGGGCTGTTAAGATTGAATTCTCGACAACTAGTTTGGTTGCAATTACTTATTCTAAGAACTGCTTCCAAGAATTTCTGCATATACGCATTAAACAATTACCTTATATAAGCATGTGGAAAAATTCTGGCTTCTTTAGTTAATAATGTCCTGGACTTCAATTTCTTGCCTACCACTAGAAAGGCCCTAGCGTGGCTTAGTGCAAAAGAAATAGTAACTTACACAATAAGCATTCAAAATGATCCTTCATTGAGGTTCTTGTTGGCACTCCTTAGAGGATTATCTCACTCACTTCAATAGACACACACACACACAGACAGAGTGGCCCTTTTCATAGGGTATAGTTCTTGCTGACCACAAGAAAGGCCCTAGGATGGCTTAGTGCAAAAAAAAAAAAAACAATTGTAACTTATGTAATAAGCATTCAAAACCATTCTTCATTGAGGCTCTGGTGCTGCACTCCTTAAAGGACTATCCCTCTCACTTCAATGTGGGGGAAGAAAAAAAGAGGACCCTTGTCATAGGCTTAGTAGAAAAACTGGCAAAATCTTGATAATCATGATAGATTCAGCTGCTTTAGAGAGGCCTTGGCTTAATGTGGATCATAGAGTACAGATCTTTCTACAAATATTACCTATAGCATAAGCTCAAGCTGGAAACCCAGATTATCTACAGTAGTCCAATGGCAGTACACTCAAGTTGCAGCCTTTGCTAACCTGAAACTACTTTATGATTGTCAGATGTAAGAGGGTTAGCTCAGGGAATCAAATGTGGTCTACTGCTTTAGCCTAATGTTTCTTTATTACTGAAACAGTTATTATTGCTTCTGTAGAAAAGTCAGTTATAGTTAATTGCCTTTGTGTGTTTCTACTCAATTCAGGTAATGAAAACTCTAGTCCATTTTGGAGCTCCCAAAAGCATTTTGGTTGATGGAAAACCTCATTTGGGAACGGATGGGCTGGTTCCACTACTTCGGAACTTCCGGCAGCATCTCCAGAAACTGGGTGTATGTCATATCTTTTATTCTTCCATATGGAAGAATGCACCCGAATTAATGGTCATCGTTCATTTACACAAGCCCCGTTCTTAATGTTTCAATAACAATTTCTTGCTTCAATTTCTTAGGTTACCATCAACTTTGGATCAAGGGTAGATGATCTGATCATAGAGAATGCACGTGTCACTGGAGTGAAAGTCTGTAATTCAAGAGAGGAATCAGCCTTTAATGGTCAAAACTGCAAATATGATGCAGTCATCCTTGCCGTTGGACATTCTGCTCGTGATGTGTATCAGATGCTTCTTTCTCATAATGTCGAAATGGTTCCAAAAGACTTTTCTGTAAGTTTCAGGGCGTTTTCTTTGATTTAACTGTGCCGCTTTATGTATTATTTGTTCACACTTTATTGATGTATTTGGCTGGCCACAGATGTTATTTATGAAAGTCTCCTGAAAATTTGTGCTACCCGTGTTTGGATATTATCTTAATTGTACATATCGCTTGACTCTCCAGTTGGCAGTTCATCATTTAAGTTTTAGATTTTGTAATTAGTAGAGCTTTTCATGCTTGTTATTCTTCTTTAGTTTAGAACTCAGGGAATACTTGCTTCATTCATGTGATGCCTTTATTACTCTCATAAAGCTTGATTGGAAATGCCCATGTAATCATGACATCAATCTTTGCAAAGCCTTGACCTTCACAAATTTAAAATCAAACACTTCCTGATGATATCCTTCTGTCTTTTTTTTTCTTTTTTCCCCCCTTCTTCTTCTTCAGGTTGGTTTGAGAATTGAGCATCCTCAAGAACTAATTAACAATATACAGGTTAGTTATTGAATCCTTTCTGTTTATGTGTTGTAGATTGATCTGTTGTTAAAGCTGCTGCCTTCCATGTTGGTTTTCTTCTTCTCTTTCTGTAATTTTTGGGTTTTGTAGAACACAAGAAATAGGAAAACTTTTGAATGGTGTAGGAATGGATCACCATATAATCAAGATCTGGGCATTATATCTTGCACATTTTTTGTCTACTGTGAAGTATTGTAGATTTTGGAATCTAGTTTTTATATGATCTTCTACAGGGCTAAGTACTTCTTTCTACCTACTGGTAGAAATACCTTATTTCGCAATTGAAAAAGAAAAAGACAAAAGACAGTGTCTGAGGTGAAATGAAATGTCCCAGTTTTACTTAGAGCAGGAAGATTCTGGAGCTCCACTTCCTGTGGTTACAGGAATCAACTAGTGTTGGCTGCTCTGTTTATCTTGGTCAGTCTTCTTTGTTTACGCCACCAGCCACTAAAGTTCCTCAATATATACCAAATGAAATGTTGCTCATTCAAAATTATATTATTTGAAATCAATCCAATCAATTGTAAGTATTGGAAAAATGCAGCAGTAATCAAGAGTGATGGTAAGATTTGTAAGAGCAAATCGTGAAGAGAACACTGCAATGCATATACAAGGGATAGTTGGTGGAATCTAGATTCTCTTCAGGGTCAAGTTTCAATCCTGTGGTTGAGTGGTTTTAAGCATCATCCTTTGTCTGGGAAGACCTCTTATATATTCCTATGCTGCTTCGTCTGTTTAATTTGGATTATAAATATTTTAGAGTGATGAATGCAGTTATACATAAATTTTACACACTGGATTTGCTATTTGTTTTGCTTTTTTGGGTAAGGAAAATATAATTTGGGTAAGGTGCTATTCATGATGTTGCTTTTAGAAATGAGATTCATTGTTTTTTCTCAAATATGTAGTACTCTAAGTTGGCTTCTGAGGTCCTTGCTGGACGTGGAAAAGTGCCAGTGGCTGATTACAAGTTAACAAAGCAAATCAGGGTTGACAACATGGAAGCTTCCTCCAATTTTGGGCTAAGCCGTGCTTGCTATTCCTTCTGCATGTGTCCGGGGGGCCAGGTAGGATATCATGAGTCAATGTGTTCTTGGTGATATTTTTATTTACAAATTGATGTCAGGAAGAAACCTTTGGCTATAAAGTGATCTATGTGGGTTGAGTATGTTGTGTACCATGAAATTGGTTAATTATGGCTGTAATTTTCTCAGTGAGAAATTAAATTTGCTGTGTGGGTTGGTACCCAGATGTTATCTGATCAAATGATCATAACAGTTGAAGCACATCCTACCTGAAAAGAAAAAAAAGCAGTCGAAGTGCAGGAACGAAAATAAAATAAAAGAAAACAGGATTGCAAATGCATAACGCAAAACCAGATATATTGAAACAAATAGAAAGTTATCTGATCCATTGATCTATTTCTTTCTTTTTTCTTTCCTTGGCCAATGGAAGTAATCCTAAGGGACTTCTTGGGAGGTGATGTGGTGACATTATTCACAAGATCTTCATTAGGTCCATGAAAACATAATTGTTCCTGGAGGTGACATCAAAGCTCTGTGGTCTTGTGCTGTACCTTTACTTGTGGTGGTGGTGCACAGGTTTGATTCCTGTGCAATTGGTGGTTTTAGAAAATGGTTAGTCTAATTGAAGGATCTTATTGACTAGAGGTAACCTTCATAGTTGATGACACAGTGCCTATCTTTGAAATTCACCATTCCTAGATTGATCAATTTGGCAGCCATACTAGATCTTTCTTTGATGAGGCCCATTGAAGAGGGAGTCAAGCTATCTGTTTTGTGAACCTTCTACACTATTAATTGCTAGGTGCAAAAGTCCTTTTATTTGCTTGACAAGTCATACTCTCTCAAGTCTCGGTAGAAAGTTGTTGAATCCAGGGGGTTTTCAATAATTGGCTTACTGTAGATGAAAAATTCCATGGCTTTTAGATAACTGTAGATGATATTTGAGGACAAAAATATCTATTGGTTCATTTTTTAATTGATCAAAGAAAAAAGGATTGACTTATTGCACAATCTGCAGGGAGGGAAGGTTCTAATAAGTAATCACACAAGAACTAAGAAAAGAAGAATATTTTGGTATAGGGGGGTGTAATTATGTCAAAGTGTGCTTTATTTATACTTCTTTGCAATTCCACTTATGCTCTATGGAATTTCATGCTTCTTTTAGATTGTGTGTTGTCAGTCATGCCTCTGTATTTCAAGAGGCTGGACACATTTTTCAACTCTGCTTCCTTTTCTTATTGCACTATGCTCGAAAATTCATAGATTAATATCTCATTGTGTGCATTAATGGAGCAGGGCTGGATTATTTGGCCAGTAGAGTGACCAGAGGCTTACTTTGTTCTGGCTGAAAACTTATTCCTATCAGCTCATTCTCCATCAAACTTTGTCCTATCAATTACAACTTTTTCTTTTCTTTTTTTTTTTTTTTTCTTTTTTCCTTTCCCTTAAACCCCACTTACCCACCCACCAATTACTAGGATCCAGCATCATCATCATCTTGCACATATTAATACCTATTATTCAATTTCATCTTCACGGTGAAAGCTTTCTGCTGAGGGTGCAACGACCATTATACTTTGTTGTGTTGTCTTTGTTGCAAATCAGGAAAGCAGAGTATTTTTCTGGAATTAAAATTTTGTTAATATCACTGGTTTCATTGATGTAATTATTAGGTGGTTCTCACTAGTACAAACCCATCAGAACTCTGTATCAATGGTATGTCATTCTCTAAGCGGTCATCCAAATGGGCAAATGCTGCGTTAGTAGTCCCAATATCAGCAAAAGATTTTGGTACACTAAATTGCAGTGGAACTCTTACTGGGGTGGATTTTCAGGTAAAAGGTTTTCCTTTTGACTCCTTTTTTTTTGTAGACAGATTTGTTTACATGAGCAACTTACCCCACTTTGAAAATTCCCTCTTAGTGGGAGCCTTTTTCTGATTATTTAATGAGATGAAGATGCTGAAGCATCAAAAATGATCATAAATTGCTTTTTTATCTTCAATAATTGTAAGAGCTATCCTTTTTAATTTTAATTATTTATGAATTTCATTTCTTCTCTTCCTTTTATTTTTCATTATCCCGTATGTATACAATCTATATGAATAAATTTGGTAGGCCAAATCATTCTATCACTATCTATTTGAGTAATTTCAAAGTTTATGCAATTTTTTATTTCTATCATATTTCTATTAAATCAAATTAAAATTGAAATAGAATAATATAAAAAAAAAACGAAGAAAATGAAAATTCTATTTCATTTTTAATTTGATTTATTTTTTCTTTTAATTCGTTTTCTTTATTTATATTTATTTTTTATTATAATTCTATTTATTTATTAAATCTTATCTAAATTTTTTTTGCTACCCCCACGTTCCTAGCTTCTATAATAATATTTTATTCTTCTAAATGATAAAATAAATTACTTTGCTTGATGTTTAAAGAAGAAATTCATTTTATTTTTTATGATAAAAGTTTTGAAAATTTCATTAATTCGTATTCATTTAGAACATCTCTTAGATATTATTTATTGATACTTTCTAAGTTAGAAGAAGAAAGGAATCCCTTTTTTTGTTTTCTGAATGACACAATTACACTATATACTTCTTTTAATCCGATATTATACAAATTCTCTCTAATAGACCCTTATTCTATCTATTTAGCATCTTATCAAAGTTGAAATTAATAAATTCATTGAATAAGTTCTATTTTTAATGAGTCTGTTTCAACTTCATTGTCTAATTTTGAATCCTCATCTCCTACTTTAGAGGGAGCTTGAGAGGAGAGCAGCCATAATGGGAGGGGGAAACTTTGTTGTTCCTGTGCAGACTGTTATGGACTTTCTCGACAATAAGTTATCTGGTAATGTTATTATGCCACCTCTCTAATTTCTGCGAGACACCAAGTCTAGTGCTGTGGATGGATGAAGTCAAACTCTGAGCCCATTCGTGCAATTTTGTTTTTTCTTTTTTGGAATTAGATTTCTCTTCTTCGGTAATTATTTCAGTTATATTTCAGTAACATCTGTCCCACCATCGAGCTACCGCTTAGGAGTGAAAGCAGCGAATCTTCATGATCTCTTTCCCACTCAAATAACTGAGGCTCTGCAGCGTTCCATTTTGCTATTTGATGAAGAGGCAAGTTGGTTCTCTTTTTATTTGGATTCCACTTGCCTTTTTAACAATAAATGAAGGAGCCAAGTAATTAATATATTTTATGCTTCCTTTTCTTTGTTTAGCTACCTGGCTTTATTTCCCAAGATGCACTTCTCCATGGGATAGAGGTAGTTTATACCAACTACAACTTTTTCCTCCCCTTCTTTCCTAGCTTGTTTCATATGGATCAGTGTCTGCTCTGCTTCTTGCTAATCCATTTGTGTTCTAGTTTATTCTGGGCCAAGAATCACTATTCAACCAATGTCTTTTTTGCTGAGAATGGCATTATTCTTATAACTTTTAGGGAGCTTATTTCTAAATTTATTCTCTCCTCCAGACAAGAACTAGCTCCCCAATTCAGATATCTCGAAGAAATGACACTTATGAGAGTACATCAGTAAAAGGACTATATCCCGTTGGTGAAGGAGCAGGATACGCTGGTGGGATTGTTAGTGCTGCAGTCGATGGCATGCTTGCAGGTTTTGCAGTTGCAAAATCCTTCAACCTATTCCATGGTGGCGTTGAATCAATTCTAGGCAGGGCTCAGTTTTCTGGATTTGCAAATTACTAGAGTTCCTTTTGGTTAATCTGTCTTTGAGCGTGTTGATTGCATGCTTGTAGAGCAGTCACCTGAGTCTCACTAACCTGAAGAAAAGTGAGTATTGTTTCTGTTGGAGCAAATATTCTTTAAATTCTTTTTGATAAGTGGACAAATGATCCTTATCATCCTCCTTTCAATTTTGACATTATAGGCAAATGTATGATGCTCCACTTGAAATTGTTCAGATGAGAGGATGCACAAAATGGATATTCAAATGATGCAACTGCAACGGAAGCAGAAGTGCCAGTGATGTAACTGCTTTGACCTGTATATGAAGCAGCATTGACATGGACAGGCTTCCATGTTAACATTTTGGAGAGTCCCTTTGAAGGGATGGAGAGCTTCTTTTGGTTGAACGTGAAGCAGCTCTCAAAAATGAAATAGGAATTTCTAACCTGGAAAGCCTGTTGATATGGTAAGATTACTCTTCCCCGGAATCATATTGCTCAGCTTATGTAGATTCCATATGGAGAATTTTGAAAGTATCCCAACCCCTTAACTTGCAGCAATTCTACATAGAAAATTTTGTGTTATGTATAGAATGAAGAGGAATACTCCATACAGCTAAGAAATAGATTGATGCCCTATTTGTCCAATTCATAACCTACTTCCTATTAGGTTTGATATGGGAACTGAATTCTATTAATTTGAAATCTAAGTGGCTCCTAACCAAAATCATTTATGGCTTGTTTACTTCACCACATGGAACAAGGGATGAATTGAATTGCAATTCAATAACAAGGGATTATGCCAGTAATAAACTGCTGCTTTGTTTAGTTGAACGAAAATTCACATTGAATTGACAAAGAGTGGAACTATATTATTGAAGTGCCATACTTTTCAAATCAAAACTATAGACCATTCTTGACCCCAATTTATAGCTAATTTTCTTACTTCTTTACCCTTTTTTTCTTTTTGTTAATTTGAATATGAATATAATAGTGCACATTATTTAAAGTTGAGTTACGAGTGGTAGACAATTCAACTAAAAATTTGTTGCATCTAAGAAGTTTACTAAAGCTACCATGGTTAATTGAATAGATTGCCATGGTTCTTTCTATTGCAACTTTCATTCCTACAAAGAAGACTCATGGTTCACTGGTTGAGGTTAATTGCAGCACAACTCCAATTAGTCCGTTGGTAGGTGTAGGTACATGGATTGGATGGTTAAGAATTGTTGATGCCATATTATGACATGAATAGCGACACGGCATAATTAGAAACATGATAATAAAGGTAAAACGTGAAAGAAGACACAGTATGCTATATGAAAACACGATTATGATACGAATAAACTGTATTCTAACTTGATTATTTGTAATTTTTATTCAATTTCATATACTTATAGCCCTAGTACAAATTTGTCATGAAATAGAGATATCAATATGATCCATTAACTTGAATTGCTAGTCTTGGTGGGGGTATAGTGATGCATGGTTGCTGTTTACTAGGTGGATGTGGGTGCATGGATGTAGGTGGATGAATGCTTGCCATCTAGTACGTGGTGTGGGTGCTGGTGTAGTTTGATTGTTATGTCTAGTCTTTAGGTGTATGAGCATGTGGATAGAGTAGAAAGGGGTAGGGAGGAGGAGGAGGAAAGGGGTAATTTAGGAATAGCCATTCATTAGATCACTTTGATAGGATTTTTTACTTTACCAAATAGTTATTTATACCATATAAGCATTGTAATAGATCCTTTTCACAAATAGAGGGGAAATAAAGTGGCACAAAATGGGCCATTATTATTATATTTGCTTATACTAAATTTTGAAATTTAAAAAAATTGATTTTGAGGAAGCTTTTGATAGATTAGAGTGCAGTTTTATTCGATGGAGTATAATTATCTAAATTTAACTAAAGATTGGATTCACCTTTATCACTAGATGCCTAACCACTATAGTAGTAGCGATTTTCCTAAACGAATCTACAGTTGAACCTTTCCTCTTGAGTTCATGCAGTCATGCAAGATCTTTTTCCCTACCATTTCATTATGGACATGGAATTCTGTAGCTGTCTTATCAATTATAAGGTCTAAAGTAAAGCTTGGAAGCCAATTAATGAAGGATGTCATAGATAACATACTTAAAGACCATGAGAGTCTATTTTATGATGGTAGTTGATTGGACTGAAGCTTCAAAGGAGAGGAGGATGTTGTCTATGAATAATATTTGGAACATTGGGTCTAGTGTTGTTGAACTGGATTAAGAGAAACTATAAACAAAATAGATAGATGGTTTATCATTGACACCTATCAAAATAAGTCCTTTTTGCATCCACTTTATGGTTTTTTGTGATATTAGATAAATTCTCTCGTTTTCTGTAAATCGGTATTATTTTTTAAACCTAGTACGATCTATAAATCTAAAGACACAAGAAATTTAGATGCACCACATGAAAAATGCTTGGTTTGAAATAATCGTTCAATAGCCTATTAAATGGATGTCGCCTGAAGATGAACGTGTTAAAGTCAACACAGATGCAGATGTGCTTCATGACACTTACGAAGTAACCATTGGTGGTGTCTTAAGGATTGATCATGGACAATGTATTTATAGGTTTTGCAGAAGGTTGGGAAATATGGATGCACTTTGGGCAAAGCTTTAGGATATTTACTAGGGATTCAAAGGCTGCATCTTCTAAGCCATCAACTGTATAGAATTAAATACGATTCACGTATGGCCATTAGATTACTTACATGTTTGGCCATTCATAAACAAAAATGGAAATTCTCTAATGTCCTTAGTGCTTCCAAGGTCACATTGTAGCAAGTAAATGGTTTTCAACTCAATCATTAACCCATTGAAAGTGAAATTGTTTGTTGAATATGTAGCAAATTTTGCCTATTCTATGAAAGAAGTTGAGCTGCTAGCTTTTGTTGGTCCAAACGGAGTCTAACCTTTACTCAAATTAGATAATAGTACTCATGTTTCCATTTGAGAATCAATAGACCTTAGATAGTTTTGTTTGCTTTAATATATACAAATGTGTATGAACTATTATAGCTAAAGGCACATCTCTCTCTAGGTTCTAGAGAGACGTTTTTCTCTCCAATCATGAGTGTCTACACTCCACCAAGCGCTCTCAAGTCTTTCTACTCTTTCGAGGTCTTGTTTATCTCTAAAGTGAGGATAAAAAAACTTATCTCCTTAGCTTAATTAGTAGAAGTTGAATGAGAGTTGATAAACAAACAAAAATAAAAATAATATTATAGTACAATTACTAAGAAAATTATCATTTCAATCACAAAACTTATTAGTCTGATCAAGTAATGCAAATGTAACAAATGCATACTACGTTAATGCATGTGACATGTATTGGGTTAATATCTTAACCTAGCTTTAGCCCTCATTTGGTTGGTTAGCTTTAATCCGAGTATCTAAACACAAACCAAAGTCTAATAATCTAGAAAAGAGTTTAACAAACTCATTCTAGTCCAAGCTATGTAATTCTATATGCTTGAAAACTAGTCTTTGTAAATCAAGATGTTTGTGTTAGAAAACCAAAGAGAAACTAAATTATTTGCTTAACAAAAAACCAGGTTTTTAAGATTAAGCTTGACTAAACAAAATCTCAATAATCTTAGTTTTTAGAAAACTTGACTTATAAGTCGTTTTCGTACCATACTATGAATGTATTAATGCATGTATAGAAAGATCAAGCAACTATCAAACAACACAAGTAGGCTTGCTCATCTATTTATAAACCAAGTTTTTACTTTATTCCATTTACGTTTTCATCTCTAATACCTCGATATTGGGTTCACTTAAGTGAACATCTTAAGAGTTGGGGTTAGCTATTAATACCTAAATTCTTATCAAGTTAATACGGATCTCAACCAACACTTATATCCAAGCAATAACACAATTGAAGTCATTATAGTTAATAACCAAGCATGATTCAACCAACAACATATATAAAAGAGTTCAAAAGATATTTCATAATTTATCAATCAACATGTCACATTCATATACACAATGATTAATCACATGTATTGCAATTAGATAAGTCAAGTGTAGATAAAATCTACTCTAAAACAAGCGCAATCCACTTACTTAGGCCACTTAGAAAATTCCTAAAGCTTACTTTTGCATTCAAAGATCTTCCTAAGCCAGCTTTGCTTAAATGAAACATGTACGATACTCAAGTCAATATAATTTAACTATAAGCAAGGTTATTAATTTACTTATATTTTAAGATTCAGGTCTTGGTGCTATTCTTTTTAAGATAGCTTTGGTTTTAAATTTTTTGATCCAGTTTTTGATTTACCCTTTGTATCCAAAATTCCTCTGGTGCATTTTTTGACATAGTTTCTAACTTCCTTAGACACTATATAAATATTATTATGTCTCATTTCCTTACCATATCATCTTTCCTAAGGTAATAGATTTTAGTAAAACACTTGTTCAATATTCAATTACTATAACACTATTAATATGTCGCTTAGGGTTAATTTTATGACTAAACGCTCATAGATGACATAATGAATTATTTCAGAAAGAAATACATATTCAAAATCATCCAAACCTTTGCATCAATTTCTAACCTAGGTTTTATATATTAAGTTATTTTGTATTTTCATTTGCTCGATGTTTTGATTTGTATTTTGACTCACATTCTAACTTGCATCTAATATTTCTTAAATCATCAAAACACCTAATTTTAGCACTAACTTCCCTGTTCTACACTCCACCAAAATAGTTTAGTATCCTAAACTTATTTACAACATTTTTGTAGTACATGCAAACCAAATTAATTGGTACATCATCCATTTTAAACATTTTTAGCACGTTACTTTTGTGTTAAACTAAAATTACCAAAAATCTAACTTTATAGTTTATAAAAAAATATCTACACAATATTGAAATAGATCCTTTGAGGAACTTAGATACAAAAATTAGAGTTGAAACTATATCATCTATCATTTCTAAAATTTATTACAGAGTTCGTTATAAAGCTTAGTTTCTTAAAGCACCTATATTTCCGCTTTAAATCTTAAAAATCTAGTTTGATATTCAGATTCTGAATGTAAAAATGTTTGGGAAAATCATATATGCTGGTTTACTTCCAGACGTCGCCTAGATCCTCAAACTCTTTAAACTCCAATTGGTGCTAATCTTCTTCGAAATTTTCCCCTCATCGCAAATTCTCTCAAGCCACAAACTGGCTAGACATGTTTTTAGAAATGACCTTCTCAATTTGTGGCGCTCCTTATGGTAGTTAGGAAATACTTTTGGTGCCAATTGTCCTTTTTTCTCCATTTCAAGGTGAATATACGATATGTGTCTTAAAGTTTGTTCCCATCTATACACTAGCCTCTAGACATGCAAGCCATGCCCATCTCCAACTAATAATAGCACTCCAGTTGCCTTTGGAAATTTTTATGCAATTTACCTAATTTAATTATTAATTTATTCATTTTTATGTAATATATGGGATTATTTTTTTTTTCCATTTTGCATATACACATATACGCTTGATACTCGTATTAGCTTGTTAATCTCGATGTGCTCCAAATTATTATTTCTATAGATCAAATAATTTTATTTTTAAGATCTCACTACAATTCAATCTTATGTTTCATGTTTATGCTAAAAATATTTGCTATTTGATAAAATTATGTTTTTATTAAATTCAATATTTTGTCTACTTGATGTGAAATCTTTGTCTTCAACCTATTATCATGGATCCGGGATAATAGGCCACCTATATTATATGTGAGACTTAGAGGGTATAATTAGGGGATATAACAAAACAAACTTAAGAGAAGCTTAAGAAATGAGTTTAAACATGTGACTATACTCTAACTATTTAATATTGATACAAATTGGGGCATTTGGTACTGTTTAGGGCTTTTAGGAAAAGCGGTTCAAATTGAGTAAAATTTTAATATAAATTCACAAAAGTTAAAAGGAGAGCCTAGTAAGATTAATTTCCTAAGACAAATAATATATAGAATTTAATTTTAATAAAACGAATTTTTACCAAGATCGGAATCTTGGAATTTGAGTTCCGAATGATTATGAAAACTTAGAGAGCATAAGCTTTTGTTGAGTACAGCCAGCTTTCACTAAAGTATAAAATGATGTGTTGTGTTCGGCCTGTATGTCTAGTCTTTAGGTGCATGGGCATATGGGTATGAATAAAAGAAGGGCAGGAAGAAGAAGAAGAAGAAGGAGGAGGAGGAGGAGGAGGAGGAGGAGGAGAGGGGTAATTTAAGAATATGCTCACTAAACAGCCATTCATTAAGTTACCTTGACGGGATTTTTCACTTCACCGAATAGCTATCTATACCACACAAGCATTGTAATAGATCCTTTTCACAAATAAGGGTAAATAAAGTGACACAAAATGGGCCATTAATATTATATTTACTTACACTAAAATCTGAAATTCTATTAAAAATTGACCTTGAATAAGCTTTTGACAGATTAGAATGCAATGCGATGGAGTTTAACTAGTCTAAATTTAATTAAAGACTAGATTCACCTAATCGTTAGCTATCTAACCACTATATTAGTAAAGGTTGTCCTAAATGACTCTACAATTGAATCTTTCCTCCCAAGTTCATGTACACATGCAAGCAGATCCTCTTTTTCCATAGCTTTTCATAATAGACACGGAAGTCCTTAGCTGTCTTATCAATTTATCAAGTCTAAAGTAAAGCTTAGAAGCCAATCGATGGAGGATGCTACACATGACGTTCTCAAAGACTTTGAGAGTCTATTTTATGATGATAGCTGATTGGACTAAAGCTTTTTTAGAGAAGAGGAAGATGTGGTATGAGAATAATATTTAGAATATTTGGTCTCAGCTCAACATGATTGGTATATTGCAAAATGAAGAAATTATGCCATTGTTGAACTGGATTAGGAGAAACTATAAATAAAGATAGACAGATGGTTTATCATCGGCACCTACCAAAACAAGTCCTTTTTTTTTTTTTTTTTTTTGTTGCATTTGCTTTATGGATTTTGTGGTATTTTAGAAATTCTGGCATTTTTGGAAATCAGCATTATTCATTAAACTTAGTGTGATTGATAAATCTAAAGACACGAGAAGTTTAGATACACCACATGAAAAAAGGCTCCATTTGAAAAGGAGAATTATTCAATAACCTACTAAAATGGATGTTGCCCAAAGAGGAATGGGCTAAGGTCAACATAGATTTTAGGCCAAAAAAAAAAAAAAGTGGGGGTGAGGAGGGGGGTTAACATAGATGCATCTATGCTTCACGATACTCATGGAGCGACCATTGGTGGTGTCTTAAGGGACAATTATGGACAATGTATTTTTGGGTTCTACAAAAGGTTGGGAAGTATGGATGTACTTTGGGCGGAGATTTAGAGTATTTACTAGGGATCCAATGGCTGTATCTGTCAAGCCATCAACTATATAGAATGACATATGATTCACCACATATAGCTATTAAATTACTTACATGCTTGATGCTATTAATATATGGCTATTAAACAGAAATGGGAATTTTCTAATGTCCTTGATGCTTGCATGCTTCAACTCAATTATCGACCACCAAGAATGTAAATATGGCAAATCCTGCCCATCCTGTGAAAGAAGTTGAGCTACTAGCTTTTATTCCTCCAGATGGGGTCCAACCTCTATTTCAAATTAGATTATATTATAGTACTCATGTTTCTATTTGGGAATCAATTAATACTATGCAAATGTTATGTATATGAACTATAATGTCTGCATGGACCTTAATATGACTACCTTGTTTCCAACTAAAAAAGTAATTTGCAATGCGGGAGATTAGAGATGATAATGGAAGGCTATGCATCAGACCTAATGGACAAAGTGCCTCCAAGTCTGATAAAAGAGGAGGGTGTGGATAAGTTATCGAGGCCGATTGATGCATTTGCTCACACCGGTCCATTGAAGAAATCATGTATTCCTGTACAAATACAAATTATAGTTGCTGATGTTTGTTGGATAGTTTCTAGATACTTATACAGTCGCGTATTGGCTCTAAAAGGCCTGAAAATACCTGAGCCTGTCTTCGTGGGCTTGCTCTGCATTTGCTATCGTGAAGGTTGGGCCGTAAATAGAAAAGTCCAGCCAGACTTAACCCTGCCTAACGAAAATGATTATATGCTGAGGTTTTTGGTGTCTCAAATTAAATTCTTTGCTTAATAATCACGATTTTTCCCCGATTCTCTCTCATAATCAAGAACGTTAACGTTACTCATTTGGCATTTCATAACATCAAAAGATTTGAATCAAGGTTTTCTTTGCTCAAAGACTATCTTAAGTCCATTTCTTATTCTCAAAGAATTTATTATTTCCATTTTATAGTTAGAAGATGTACTTTCACGCAAACAGGTGTTTATTTTAACTATAGCTACATTTCTTTACAGAATGGGGCAAAAGATTATGGGAGACAAGAGTTGAGACAAATGGGTTATTGTAATTATGCAAATACGTTACTGAGATATATTGTTTTTCCTAATATAATTAATAAGTTTATCGAAATTAAATTTTTATTGTATAACCTTTTTCATCACCTGAATCCAAATTTATAGCGTTGATGTTTTTCATCATCTGATATGGAGTAAGAAATTTGAGATATTAAACTTGACGATCCGTGAGCAAACCTGAAGAAGTCCAAATAATGTCTAAAAGGTTTACGAATCACTTAATGGATATCATCTCATCATGGAGCATCAAGTTGACTATTATTGAAAAGTTTATCTCGTCCATATACATACCAGAGGCACCCATACTTAAAAAGTATAAAGTAATTATAAAACTAAAGTTTGATATTGTTCTCATTTTTCATAAATTTTTAAGTTATAAAATTGCATAGAGAATCAAATTATGAAGAAGTTATTATATGATTACCCTTTGGTTTTTTTAAGGGAAAAAGAGATTAATTTGGTAAATTAAAGTGTTAAATCCTCTTAGATTATATAGATCATCGATATTGATTAAGTAGATGCAATCTAATTTCGTGAATTGCATTGTCTTAAATAACTAGGCTTCTTAAAATCCTTCGTATAAGACTGAATACCTATTAAAAAAAAAAAATCCTTCATATAAGAAGTAAAATAAGCTATCATTTCAAACGCTATATATATTATTTTATGATTATTATATTTATTAAGGATTAACCGTATATAGCAATATATAGTCTGCATATTGTAAATATGATATACATGATTACTGTTATTATTTTATCAACATTACTATGATTTCAAATTTCTATGTAGCTTTTATCCTTAGTTGAAATCACAATACTATACGAAGAAAGTAAAGGATGCCCTTAAAAAGATTATCCTCAGTGATTGTTTATATAATCACTTACCTATTTTCAGAACTTGAGCTTTAACAAATTTACTCCTCTTTGCCCATATTTTTGCCTAATTCTTCATTATTCTTGTTACACGTTTGAATCGAGGATATGATCGCTTTTTTATATATTCCCATCAAGGTAAGAATATATAAGACTTAGAAACCGACCATGTTTCACAAATAATTTATTTTATAAAATCAACATAAGCTCCGAACAAGTGTATTAATCGGTTAAGAGTTCTAAAATAGAAAAGCTTATATTTAAAAAAGTTAACTAAGTTCTTCCAAATAGGAGCAAAAGAAAATTTCAAAAATCATCTCAACTGGAATTAAACTAAAAACTTGTAACTTTAGTTAATGTACTTTCAAGGATCCATTTCCAATTACCTATCATCCATTTACTTCCATGATAAAAAAAAAAAAAAAAGGTAACTCAAATCATCACAATGGTCAATCTTTACTAAAATACATAAATCTCGAATTAAATGCTGCATGCACATACATGTATGCCAAACCACAATTCACAAACTGTAAATAATTTTCATTTTATCATTTAATCAAGATTGGTTGTTACGTAGGATCATTTTGAGTAAGGAGTTCATTCAAAAAATAACAGCATGTAATCCAAGTATTTTTCTCCCCCCTCTCAACAGTGAAATTTTCCATATATCACGACACAACTTTAAATGGTTGTGTCTCTGCTACTCCTGCAAGATCTGTACAATAAATCCAGAAGACAGATACAAGGCCCTGTCCAGGAAGAAGGACAAAGCAGAATCACGAAATCCTTCAATACCCCCATTAATAAGCTTCAGATGTCTTTCAGACGTATATATTCTAAATATTCATCATCAGATTTTCAGAAAATGGCAGGAACCCACCCATTGTCTCCTGCTGTACATGTACGTAGCCATTTGTTCTACTTCTAGTCATGGTATCCAATGTATGATACAATACACACTACAAATTACTATAATCTTATAATCCGAACAAAACTGCAGACGGTGATTATCAACAATTTGTTTATGAACCCATAAAAGACACCAAAACAAAAAAAAAAAACATTATGACTTCCTAAAACGTTATTTTATTTTGTCCTACATAATTTATTTCATTCGAAATTCTGCTCCATCCAGGGAATCAGAAGATCTTTTGTAAACTCCAAAACAAAATACACTTAAACAAATGAATGTAAAGCAAATAATGAAGGGGGGAAATAAGAGACAAATAAAGGACATAGTCATATGCATTGGTTTGAATGACCATGATTGGGTTTCTTATTCTTGCACATGACTGCCCATCATTTGGTTTAGATTAATTTATGGAAGCCGAAAGCACAATGTAAAGTTGAGGGATTTTTTTTTTTTGTTTCTTTATTCAGTCTTCATCCCTTGTTTTATACATTGTTTTATTTATTTATTTCTTTTTTTTTCATGGCTATTTATGCTTGTCAAAAGTAAAGGATCTATACTCATCTAGAGAATTCACAAGTAAAGAAAAATCCTCTCCCTTTCGCTTTTCATAAAGATCGAACTTAAGTAAACGCACTTAAAGGCAATGTCTCAACTATTAAGATAGATATTAGTATCATACTAATTGGAAGCAAGACTTACTTTAATATAAGGTATATTGGTCTCTAATCATATAACAACATGATAATAAAGACCCTTCACAATATGATTACACTAGGAGAGTATATTCAAAACAATTAGCCCACAATGTATAAATAAATATAGACATATTGGGAATATTACATCTCTAAGATTCTTCTAAAGTTTTTCTTTCATTTTTCTTTTTCTTTTTTTTTTTTCTTTCGAATCATCGAAATGTTAACAACGCTCGAAATGAGAATTTTGTCGATAAAATGATAGGGAAACAGAGTCTTAGTCTGAGCGATTTAAAAAAAATATGTAAAAAATTGGATATATATGTATTTATTTATACATTTTGTCTAGCCTTTCATGAAAGCAAGAAGCCAGAATGGGACTTGAATGAAGCAATGCGTATTAGAGTGAGCAAGCTATGTAAAATATATGGCTGGTCAATCTAGAATACCCGAGGCAAGATAATCATGCTCAAAAGGAGTCATCTCTCTATCCAAAGACAATAGAAAATAAACCAAAAGATCCTATACATGGTACTTGGTGGTGTACACCATATATCATTAGGTAAACGCATCTCGTGTATATATATGTATAATGGTAAATTTCTATAACATTTCGACACATGACAGAATATGAGTGGTAGCTTTGTTTCTTTTCTTTTCTTTTCTTTTTTTTTTTTTTTCCTCCTCCTCCTCGTCGTCCTCCTTTTTATTATCATATATTTCAATCCATACTATAACAAATAAATAAACTCACATATAATGAAATAGATCTCTAAAGGAATATCTTCTTATGTTTTTCTTTGTTTTTTTACAAAAAAAACTTTAATTAGAAGATATTATCACGTACATAATTAATTAATATGGTATCACATGGTTTATCGATTTCGGTATTTTAGCAGGTAAGATTATTGCAAGGTACATAGGTCTGTGACGCATGTCTATATAACCGCATAGTAGAAGAATAAGAGAGCTATAGAAGTTTAAAGGGCATTAACAGAAATTAAAACATCATTTTTAGTGGATTTTGGGTATTATGATGTTTATATTTTCTTATTATGCTTTAAGATAGTGTTTATGCCGTTAGATTATAAAGTCAGTGATATATTTAGAGAGGTATTTATAATGCCATATCAATACTTAAATACTACTTTGTTTTAAGCATTATTCGGTTTTATAAAGGGATGCTAAACCAAAAGTGTTTAACTCAACTTTTAAATATTTATTTATTATAAGTAAAATAATAAATATTGAGGGAAAAGAAAAGAAAAGAAAAATAATAATAATAAATAAAAAAAAGTCAGTTGAGCCACTTGTCATTCTAAGCAAAAATGCTCCAATAAGTAACCCAATCTTATTAAACACCTCTTAATGCGTATAATTATAAAGGAAATTGGAGTGTAGTGTTTAGTACAGAATTCATGAAAAACATTCCTTATAAATTAACTCTAAACCATAATGCCATCCGAGTCTGAGTTGTTTAAAAAACTATATGGACACAACACTATACCTCTAGTATATTCTCAAAGCAGCAATGACCCCATCAGTTTTATTACTACTTTCTTTTGATATTGATCGTAGTAAATGTGATAATGACCGAACAGCGCTGGCCGATGAGTTTAGATTCTGGAGGTGGAAGTAGAAGTAGAGAGAGACTCGAGTGTACCGTCAGATGTTATTACGTTACAACTGACGAATGCAGGGAAGTTTTATCAGTCCATCATTTCATTAGATTATACGGTATGTATCGGGGATTTTTTCAAACCGAACCCGAAGCACACTTTGCAGCTCAAGAATTACTATTAAATTATAGCATGTTGATTTTTGTCCACACTCTATATTCAAATCACACCTAAAATTGTCGATAATAATATAGCAGAAAAATAGATTTATTAGACTGAACCCTCTTAGCTACGAGTTTCTCATATCACGACACAAATAATTTACCTCATTTTGGTTCCCTCTCTACTAACAATTAGAGTTCTCCACTACCTATCCTCACCCTTCGATTTATTAGGTATGAATAAATAGATGGCCCAAAATGGGGGCTAGAAGGAAGATTTCGTTGAGACGCACGTACCCTGACCGATATCCTCAAAAATAGGGAGACCTTCAACCTATTGTGGAGCTTAGCAACATTGATTTGGCAAATCAAAGTTGTTAGCAAGGGATGATACAAGAATACCATGTACTTTGAAAACAAGCCACTTGATCAACTAATAAACTATCGAAATTCAAATTAGAAAAACTGCAGCCAATGAAGAATAACTTGCTCTCAATTTTACCCCCTTTCATTTTTTTTTTTTTTTTTTTTGCCCCTTACTTTCTACTCTTCTAAAAGGAAAGAAGCCAATGTCCAGTTTCTATACCCCTATCTCTACATATGTCATGCCTTTTTTAATCAATATTTATGATTTAAAACCAATAACAAAATAGAGATATTACCATGCGACCTTCCTTCACATCACATGGTGATTGACTTTTCTTTGGGAATTTTCATACATAGCTACTAGTATTCTTGTTTGTTGAGTTTGATATAATTGCAAACTCCTATAAGTTTTGATAAACCCTAGAACAGCCAACGAAGCTTAGAGCTCTGTGGTTCTAAATCGATGCTTCATTTAGCGTATAGATTTCCGTTTCTAAATGTTTGCCATCTATTTATATTAGAGTAGATTCCGGGTTCATACTTAGAACCAACTTCTATGGGAACAAACTCATCCCAATAAAAAAAAATAAGTGCAAAATATGAGATATTTTTATGGATTGATTAACTTTAATCCAGTTCAGTTCGATCGGATCTAATAGACAGTTAATAAGTGATTAATAGAGACAAATGGGGTTACTCTCTTAGTTAGATAGGAAATCATGGTGTGCACGGGACAATCAAAGCCATGTACCAAGACAAGTTGCATCACATATATATGAACAAAACCCGAGGCAAGTTAAGCTAGGGAGGTACGTTTGGAGGAGGGGACCTGAAGGAATGGGACGAGAGAGAGAGAGAGAGTCACATAACATTCGACGAGTCCGAATCATCACATGTGGCGCCATCCATTGAAAAGGTTCACTAAGTTGGCGGGAATGAGTTTTGCTTTTCCACTCATCTCCATCGACTTAATTTCTTTCGTTTCTCGACATTTGTGTCCCACTGACTCACCAACTTCCAAGTCGCGTTTCTTCCATCAGTCAATCTCAAAAAGTTAGTTCTTTTCTTTTCATTTCATTTTGAAGAAAAATAAGCTCGTTTAATCTTATTGCTAATTTAATTTTGCAATTAGCCACTTACCATCTTAAAAGGTCTTATAAAAGGGTAATTGCCTGCAATTTTAGTTTAAAACCCAATGGCCAAGGATGTTTGTAGAAGTCCCCAAGATCGCACTATTAAAGTCCTATTGCAGAATCAAGAAAAAGATCTTATTCGCTTGTTGATAATCCTAATAAAAGGATATTTAACTAGAACTCGTTCCTAACTTTCAACAAAAAAAAAAAAAAACAAAAACTGAATAAAATTAAAAAAAAATAAAGAAAAAAAAACTTTCGATTGATTATGATAAAACCTATAGTAGAACGAGCTATTATTATTATTACCAATTACACTAGATTCCTCTGAATTCATAATGACACTCAAACCGCCCAAGAAGTAGGGCATTTCAATCTGACCGGCGTTGGAACGTTCTCAGAAATATTTGAAAGATACAAGAGGATTTCAAAATTTTTGGCTAAGATAGACTAGTGCTACTTTTAATTAACAACGATTAAAGGATATTTATGAACAATCCTAATCATCAATTAATCTTGGCACTTTCGATATAATTATCCCCATGTGAGACGGGGTTAAATATATATGAGAATTGAGAATGGGGCATAAACTTTGTGCAGCTGAACACTCGGCTACTGTTAAGCATTCTGCCTTAAGGTTTAAAGACAGTGGGTCAAAGGCTTGCATGTGCAGCATCAAGGGAAAAACACTCATGCTGGTTCAAAGTGGAAACACCCCCAATCCACTAGGTCTTTCCTTCCATCGCTTGTGTACTACCAATAAAGAAGCAAAAGGAAAAAGAAATTGGAAGGAAATGATATTATGTCTTCGTTTGATTTAAGGAGCAAATTTGCTGATGGAAGTACATTAAAATCAATAAAATGGTAGCATAATGCAGAAATTAGTGATTATGATATCGAGGGGAAAATCGATTCTGTAACTCAATTTCTAGAAATTGGATTAACAATTCATTGCTATTGTTTTTATGGATTGATTTAATGTGCATTTTAAAATAACAAATGAGAGATCAAATACGGATATGACCATGCATAGTAACTTGAGAATTTAGTGTAGTGATCAAAGAAACGATGAAGAAAAGGGAAGGGAAGGAACCGATGGACGACGTGGTGTAATTTGTAAAACACTTCATTAGGGAACTTTCACTCAAAAGTTATAATATGATACGGTGACTTTTGAATTGTTTTATTAAATCACTTCGATTTATAGTAAATAAGACTCATTAAAAATAAAATCAAAATAACCATATGATATGATCACTTTTGAATGATAATATCATAAAAATATTTAATTAACTATAAGATATATTCAAGGATGAATGCAATACTCTTATATTATGTTTGCTACACCAATATGTACTCTGAATAAAATCATAACTCCCATTTTCATTCCCTTTTTTCAAATTTTAAAGTGTTTCTAAAAGTAGAACTGTGATTTCGTAAAATCGATTATTTTAACTTTAACGAAGAACTCGATTTTATTTTAAGCAAGTAGAATGACGATTTTGTTTTTTCTCATTAATTTAAAATTGTTTATTTAACCTTTAACCTAAAATATAACATTTATGGCTTCCAACAATTAATAGCATTGTTAGCAAACATTACCATGTATACACATTATATTCCATTCCAAATATGTTACAAACACATATAATATTGGAATGGCATCGATCATTTTTATGGGTATCTTTAAACATGGGAATGAAATTGTCATTCTATTCCTAATTTCATTTCGTTTCATTCAGTTCAAAACCATTCTCATATACCAAACTTGACTTACATTACATAGAGTATGTAGGAATGAATTTGAAATGGAATCACAGCTTTAGATTTTTTTCCTTTTTCCATGTTTAGAAGCATTTTAAAAGCTGAAATCATGATTCTTTAGAATCAACCACACTAGTTTTGAAGAGGAATTTAATTCTACCTTTAAAGAAGTTGAATTTCCATTCTACCTACATTAAATGAAATCTAAATAATAGGCTTCTAGTATATAATGTATATTTGAATCATCCGTGAATTAAGTGTATTTATTGTTATGAGTACTATTATAAGACATCAATGATATCAATAATTCTTCAAACGTTTTCAAATATAAGAACGAATCTCTCGTTCCATCACCAATTCTCTATCCCAGTACGTTACAATACATTCCATTCGATACTATTTTTATGTACTAAATGTAATATTATATCGAAAGCTAAATTTTCTTTTATTAAGACCATGTCATATTCTCACATTTTATTTAATAAAATTACAATAAAATAAGATAGTCAATACTATGAATAATTATCGCTAGACTTTCCATAAAACACAAGGCATTTTTAGTTAATGCCTTAATGGGTGACTAGACATTCATTATATATATAAGGATTATCTTTAAGGGATGGGTACCACAAAAAACCACAAGTCATGAGATATTCCATGACTATTACTCATATTGATATGACATTTTATTTATGGGATATTCTATGGTTCCGTCTTTCATTTCAATCGGATCAGTTTTACTTTTTATCTTATTATTTACTTCCATATTTTTAAATTATAATCATTGAATTCACAATTTATTTAATATTTCAAATTTAAAAAGGTATAAATCAAGAGTGAAATAAATAAAAGAATAAGTCAAGTAAAAACAAGGAAATAGGGAATGCAAAATGTAAGAATGGATATAGTACAAAATGTCAAAAAGAGTTTTGGAAAAAGAAAAAGTCATAAAATTGGACTAATAGATTAATAAACCATCGATCTTTGTAACATCCTCCATTAAAGGAACACATAAAAATAGTGGAATCATATATAGTATTACAAGATTTCACTATTCATATGTATAATACCTTTAATGAAATATGTTGTTAAAAATAGATATATCGATAGTCTACCTATTGTTTCCACAAAATGGTTTGTATATATAAATTTATAGGATGCTTTAAGAGATTATATATTTAAGAGACATTTCGTGATTAATGTTCGAAAAATCTTATTTTGGTTAATGTTTGATATGATCTGGCTCTTTCTTTAGTGGGAGAGGTTTTGATATTTAATCACAATTTTTATCCCATTATTCGATGAACAATAGTTACTTTTATATTACAAGCAATCCACATGCATGCTTTTACTTTTACAGCAAATAATGAGTAGGTTGAATAGACGTGTCGATAATATATTAGCGTTTTCTCTCTCTTCCCATGCAAGTGCAACTACTTCTAAATTAAACCATACTTGATTGAATTGTCGATACGCATTAATCCACTTTTTTTGGCCAAGCATACACTAGAAAAATTAAAATACACTGGCAATGATAGGTTTCTCTATTATTAAAAGAAAAGTTTTTTTCTTTTAACTGCTAAATAAATGCTTTGATATCTTTTTAAATTAAATATTAAGAATTCAGGAATCCAACTCAACTCAAAATATGATACCACAATGCATTGGACACTTTAGCCTCAACTTTACTTCGTAGATCACACTTGTTTAATTTTCATTTTAAAAAATCTTATAAACTATAAAAGAAAAAACAACAATTTTCCAATGCTTAAATCCTCACTCTTCTTCATTAACACTATTTTTCATTCTCTCCTTTTTTTTTTTTCTTATCTAATTTCCCAATTTCATTCATTAAATTAACACAATAGCCTAAGCAAAAAATATCCCCTAAATTATTTGAGCATAGTGAGATAAAATAAAAACTGAAATGATAAAAAAAAAGAAGTAATCATTTAGTATATTGGAGATAAAGTGTGGGAATTACATTAGTGGATAGTTATAAATAATTTAGTTATTTAAATATAAGTAATATATATTTTAATATGAATAGTTTTGATAATTTTTTTTTATTACATATACATGGCGGGTATTAATATTTTCTCCACCCTGCAAAGCACCGCTATGTCCAAATTTCCATGTCTCTATCTAATTATGCTGTTTCACATTATTTGCTAATTTTTAATATTATATATGCATCTCGGGCACATAGACTATTGCTCCTTTTTCGAAGTGATTGATTTTTTAGACTCCTATCTCTGATCTTTTACATTTCTGTCTCTATAAATTATTGAGAAATCCATAAATGCCTTTTATTAAAAAGGTTTCATTTACAAATATTCAGGACACTTGTTAAAATTGGTCCTTACTGGTTTACACAAGATTTCATATACCTTGATAAGATCATTCCGTTTAACAGTATCTTATTATGTCCTAAAACAGCATAAGTTATATATCCTATGGAATAGTCAAAACATTAATTTTTCACGCTTTTTAACATTTATTTTATATATATATATATATATATATATATCATGAGATTGTAAGTTTATGAAAATTTTTGAATTTTTCTTTTTTACCGTACAAGTGTCTTTAAAATACCCAATAATGTTTTCCTTAATAAAATAACCTAGAAAGATGTCATGTTAAAAAGAGGAAAAAACAAAATTTCATCCATGTTTATTAAGAACGATTTTAGATTTTATTAATAAGGTAAAGAACTCTACTTTATATTTCGAATTATTTAATGGTAAAAAAAAAAACATAAAGGTTGTTTCGCAAATGATGTTATGCTTTCAATTCTGTTAAACCCTTGGTGTTCTTTGATGCTGATAATTACATAGAAGGAAATTGACAGCTGAGCCTGTAACTGTTTCAATCAGTCAAGCGCTCCCATCACTAAACACTAATTTGCAAGTTTCCCACTGAAAGCTCAAAAAGCATACTCCAACCAGTGTCCCACTTTACTTGTACTATAAGCAGTAAACAAATTAAGCAGAATCAATATAGTGCTAAAATCTTATAGCTCGACTGAATTTAGAAGTTTGAGTTACAACTTGATTCAATTGAGTCCATTTGGTATAGTTTCTTTATAAAATATATATTTTTAGTTAAAATTATATTGGTATTTAAACACAATTCGAACTCAATAAACAATTAAACTCCAATTTAAACTTGATTAGGCTTTTGAGATAGTAGATTCAAATATCATAAAAATTTAACTTAATAAATTTGAGCTTTAACTATCATTAAGCCAAACTCAGAATGCCTATCATGAGCCAAATTTGAGAATGGTAGCTCTAGCTTGCATGGAGGTGCTATTATACATTTCTTAAAAATAGCTTTTTTGTCTAACCATTTTAAAGCTTTTATTATTAGTTTAATTTAGAGAATTATCAAATCCCTATTCTACTTTCATGAGCAGACAAAAAATTTCCTTTCATTTCCACCGTCGCATTTTTCATTAAAAGTAAAGCCAGTAAATGACTCAAAATTTTAAAATAAAAATAATAAATTAGACGTTCAAGTACTTAAGCAGAATTCAAACAAAAGATTGATGATCTTTTATTATATTTTCAACCCTTTTCACGTGTCACTTTAATAGTATATGCGAATGTGTTACGGAAGTGTTTTTTTCTTTTTTTTTTCTTGGTTTTATTTACAAAAGTTCGAAGCTCTCAAATGAAGGGGAAAAAAAAAAAAAGTTAAAAGCCAAATAGAATATCAGAAGAAAATAGTAAATTATTACAGCTTTCAATAATTAATTAATCAAATACATCAATTTCGACGTAGCTCAACTGAAGTTTCTGAAAAAATCGCAGCTTTCGATGATGCTGGATAGTTGTGTAGGGTTATTCACCTTCCGCATCCCTACCAAAGATGACGGCTTCGTTGATAGGGTCCATGGTCATGGAATTGAAGTCAAACCAAATTGTTCCCTTCAAATTTCCATGTTATTACAGCATGCAAAAAAAAAAAAAAAATATATAAAGGAAAACAGAAAAGGAAACACAACCTTAAAATATCCGAATTAGCAACCTAATTTTGACTTTTCTCTCTGCACTTTTCCGGCATCCATGTGTACTTGTTTATAAAAGGTTGCGTGTAAATTCGGTCTAAGAAAAGTCATAAACATTCACAAAAACTTATCAACAACTTCATCCTCTTGCGATATCAAGTTGTGTGATGTGTTAAAAGTAACGATTCAGATATTTTTATGACAAATAATATAAAAAAATTTCTCCTCTATAAATATTTTATAAAAGCATGAATCTATTACTTTTTATTTTTTCCGACACCGATCTACCGAGGGAAGGGAGAAAAAGAAAAAGAGTTTCCTCATCCTGTCTTTTTATATTTCCTTGACCTTCCCTCAACTAACCAAACCTGCCCATGTCCAAGGCTTATGGCCATTTTCTATGCACTGTAGCCCCACGGTCATCACCTCGGCCACCCCTTGTCAATAGGATATTGGCTTCCTTAATTAATGCCACATGATATTCACATGAAGCCATTGTCCCTTCACTTTCCCCCTTTCTCACGATCGATCTTTTCCTATTGCATTATTTGTTACGGCCATGTTACAGGAATAGGTACGGTCGCTTTCCGACTAAACTATGATTAAACCAATATAACTAAGAATTCAATTGTCAGGATTAGCCTAATGTATAAACAACATTCGGAAGGAAATATATTTTTTTAGGTTAATGTTATTGTTTGGTACGTGAAAATGTACCAAAATGAAATCTAATATTGATGGTTGTCACGTGGTGATTATAGCCACATTCAATAAATAGAAAGATTAATATTGTATTTGATCCATTGTCTTTGAATCATTTTGCAGTCTATGACATTATGTCTCCGAGGAATATATGTCATCCAATTGTGCATTCAAATGCGGCCTTTACTGTCTTCACTAATTCCATTATGAGGTGATAATTTCGCACCAATGCTTACGCAAGACATGTATTTTCTCGCTAAAACAATGATCTCGATGAGGAGTGGTCACCTATACTCATTAAGCCTAAAAAATGGCCACTCATGTTCATTTCTCAGCGTATATATTATTTTTTTATTTTTTACCAGCTATCATATTAAAACCTTAAGGGAAGAGAGAATTGAATTCAATCCAATTTATTGACCGCCTAATGTACATACCACCAAACTATAATGCTCTTAATATTAATTATACACTTCAAGAAAAAAATAAGTGCATGGAAAGATGAGAAATACATTTTTGGCATTTTAACAGGTAGTTCCAAATACCCAAGAACATTTTTCTTAAAGTAAAGCTGAACCTCATGTAACACTAGTCCCATCTGACTTTTAGTTTAGAAAAAAAAAAAAGAAAAGAAAAGAAAAGTCACTGTAATATATATATTTTTTAATAATTAATTGAGTTGATAAATTGGAAAATACAAAAGATGAGAACAAGAATGTTAGCATAAGAACCATTAAGGTGCCTTACCATTAGACCCCTACCCCTAAAGCCCACCGAAAATTAATTATTACATTTATTTAGAAAATAAGCAAAAGGATTTGCTATAAATATATTTCCGAAAGTAATAATTGACATAACTCGGAAACCAAACTAAATGGATGAGTCTTGCCATCGGAGGGTAAAGTTTAATTCCCACTAAACTTGCTTTTTCCATATTCACCTCTCATAAACTACCTTTCCTTTCTCTTTCTCTTTTTTTCTCTTTTTCCTTTATTTTTTAGTTTTTTCTTTATTTCACAATATTACTAATAATATATTTCCATCTCTATTTTTTTCTTCTTTTTATCATTTATAATTATATTACTCTTAAGTTATAATTGAGTTTAATACATTCTATGCATTTTTTCAAACAATTTTAGTAATAGAATAGTTTGGAAAGAAATCGAGCGAGGCCAATGGCCCAAGCCTAAGACAGTAGGCCTCAATCCCCCCACTTATCGATTCTCTATCTATAAAAGTGCCAATTACTTTCTATATGGTGAGAGGACTTTCTTAAATCTCTATAGTGAGTCCCATCCTAGATGACGAAAAGATCCTCCCATTTATTTTGGGCTTTATCA
This sequence comes from Lumnitzera littorea, assembly GCA_024138015.1. Classification (NCBI taxonomy): domain Eukaryota; kingdom Viridiplantae; phylum Streptophyta; class Magnoliopsida; order Myrtales; family Combretaceae; genus Lumnitzera; species Lumnitzera littorea. The sequence continues at coordinate 45,497,680 of JAMXBB010000007.1, read as the reverse complement.
CCACTCATAAACTAATTTAGGTATTAAAGTGGCTATATTAAAACAACCTTCGATGCACAATTAGTATTGTGTCCCTTATGTAAGCTCACCCAATTAGACTACGAGCCCATCAACCTACTCTACAATCTAAATTCACTCAAAGAATCTACCTACATAGATCTAAGGTAAACATTGGGCATTGTTTGCATGATGAAGCCATTGCTAGTAGTGGTAACATAGTTAAAAGGAGTCTAAATCTGTCTCTAAGTATCGAACCAAAGCAAAATTCACATACAAAAGATAAGGCCAAGCTTATCAGCAAACAATGAAAATAGACCAATAAGAAGGCTATAATAATAAGCTCCCAAATAACTAAGAATATACCTACAATGAAGGAAAGATTTCGTCTACCTACTGGCAACAAAAAAGAGCCCCTTTGTACTACCATCACTAGTGTGAGACTGACAAACGAGACTTATGCACACCACAATAGCACCCTAGATAAGGGAATGTCATTTGATACTCCTAACAGAAAAACTTACCTATAGGCAACATCGACTACCATGCAAAGCCATCCTACCACCATCACCCCTAATATACATAATTCAAACACCTATTAAGGATATGGACCTTAGGGCATTTAGTAGCAAGAACAACACTCATGCTCTTAAGATCATAAGAACGCTTCCATGGCTAAGGGCTTTACGATGACAAAAGTAACTTGGCAAAACATACTTTGGGTAACCCCATAATATTTTAACATTCACCTAAAGGTTCTCAGGAAACAACTCTTATGATCATGTATCATGCCGCCTAAAGTGTCAACTAGCATTGCTAAGCATGTTAACCAGGAAACTCTCCTTAACAACATGAATCTTATGGGTACTAACTTCCTAAAAATCCTCAAGTTCCAGCCTACTATAAGGATGAAAGCCCTTGAGCATACTAAAATTACAACAAAAGACATATAGAACAACCATTTCCTAGTAAAAAAAGAGGGAGCCTTAATAAGTTTCAAGTCCTAACCCATTCTGAGGTAAGAAGACACTCAAGCATGCCAAATAAGTGTATGTCAACCTTTAATCCCCAACTAGGATTAGCGATTTAGCATGACTCATAAGCTTGCTCATCAACCACTTTTCTAAGCTTCTTACTACCTAAAAGTAAGCAAAGCTCACAAGCCTCATCGACCACCTATTTACTTAGTGTGGCATGCCTCCACAAATAGATTGCTTCTATTCCAACCTACCAATAAAGAAAGTAGGAGGAAGTGTTGATAATAGATTTTTAAGCCTAGGTTAATGGCTAAGGAAAAGATCTAGTGAAAAGCCTACAATAAGTAAGCTCATCAACCTCCTTAAAGCTCAAGCAATAAATCGAGAACTGTAATTAGGAAATTAGGTATAATCCCAGTCAGACAACCTCTAATGCACCATGAGGACAAAAAGGTTATATGGTCATCCTAAAGCCTTAAGTATGAAAAGGTAGGCACTAAGTCAAAAGGACCACATCTATGTTTAGGCTCCTGTAAGGGAGTCTTATTATCTAGTGCTTGAGGGCGCTATGCCTTAGACTGTAGGTTGCAAGCCTCCCACTTATTGGCTCTTCATTTATAAAAGTCCCAACTATTTTATATATAATAATAGGGCTCCTTTAATTTCTACCGCTAGCCCTGTCTTAGATGACCAAAAGATCCTTCCCATTTATTTAAAGCTTTATCAACAATCATTAACTAACTTAGGCATTGGCTCTGGCACCTACTTAGTTGTGTTCCTTATGCAAGCTCACCTAGGTGGACCATAGGCTTACTAACTCCTTTTATGATTCAAATTCACTTAAAGACTCTACCAGCAAAGATCTAAGGTAAACATTAACTAACTAAACAAAATTTTCTTAATGTGCTATGTATTAACCAATAGCCATAGCATATGTATTATAATGATAGGCATTCTAGTTTAACTTATTATAAATTATATATTAAAATAATTTATGATACATTTCTTAATGAAATCCTTTCCTTTTGTATATACAAGATGTAACATGATTATTATCATATGTTAACATTTTCATAAAGATAATTCTACATTTTGACTTGAAGGTAAATTTACCACTTCCCCCCTCTTCCAGTTTGATGATTCTATGTCCACCCCTATTCTCCATCAAAAAACTTAAGGTTCATCGTAACCCATCATTATTGGGTGTTTAAATCTATTACATACATGCATAATCAATAAACTACACATGCTGTTAAGCACAAAATCAGCACCCTATAGTAACTCGAAATCTCCAATTCCTAACCATATAATACCACGAAGTCTGCATGCATGCGTTGAATCTTAACGTGCTTGTAGAATTGTAATAGGTTTCTCACATTGGTTGAGCCTTGAACTAAGGAAAGCCCATTGAAACGAGCTAAGGCGGGTCAAAGTCTTTCTACACCGATCAGTAACCAAGATCGCAAGGGTGGCTTTCCTCTACTTTTTAAAAATTCCAAATGCCTTGACATTTAGTTTTGGAGCTCGTTTTGAATTTTCATGCTTCCCTATTTCCATACTCGAAAATTCGAGCTTCACTTCAGCGAGAGTTCTTACTTCCAACAAAATTTTGCACTCACAAGCTATTCCCGTAGCTGGCAATTGGTTTTGTGGCTCGAAAACTATAGATTTTACAATAATACCATATTACAATGCAACATCTGTTAATATATCAAGGATAGACTTTCGTTGATTAACTAAAATTCCTTGAGGAGTGCAGCAAAGTTCCAATCCAAGAAAAAAAATGGAGCTGCACCTAGATCTTTAATGGTAACAGCCAAATCCAAACTCTTCTTCAACTGCTCAATAGTAGCAATGCAAGTACTTGTGATCAAAAGATCATCAGCATACATTAGGACAATAGTAAATTCAACACCACTCTTCCTACCAAAGGGTAGTCACTTTTGGATTGGATATATCCTTGACCAATTAAAAACTATGTAATTACAACATTTCATTACCTAAATGCTTATTTCCACCCACATAAGGACTATTTAAGAAAACTATAAAGAAAAGCATTATTAATGTCCAATTGAAAAAGAAGCCATCCTTTAGCGAAGCAAAAGCAAGTAAAATTCTAACTGTCCCTAATTTTTCCATAGAGGATAAAGTCTCATGATAATCAAGGCCTTCAACTTGATTATATCCCTTGGCTACTAATCTAGCCTTATATCTCTTAACGCTACCATTAGGTTTGTATTTAACTTTGTAAACCCATTTCGATCTTATTGCTTTCTTCCCTAGAGGAAGAGTTGTAAGCTCCAAAGTATGATTAAGTTCTAAAGCATCTAGTTCCTTTTTTTCACTACAATGATCTAATCTTTTCTCTTAGTAGCTTGAGAATAACTATAAGGTTTCTTGATTGTTAACATGAGAGCCATAGATTGCGTAAAAATATAAGGAAGGGTTCTATTAGAGAAAAAAAGGATATGGATGTTGTGTGTGGATAGTAGTAAAAGAGTTAATTGTAGGACTAGAATATACATTGTATATAAATTCTTCCAACCAAGCTAGTGGCCTAGTGACTCTTATGGACTTTTAAAGTAGCTGGACTGTAGTAGATAAATGAATATCAATAAAAGAGGAAGGGGTTGCTAAAGGAGAAGTAATAGGAACAGTAGGCATAGTAGAAGAATCAAGCTCATTAGAGGATAAGGAAACATGAAGAAGAATAGGGAAATTATCTGTGGAAGTGTTTACAAGAAATCCAAATAAAGAAGGAACATGTTTAAAGGAAGCATGGTATCACAAAAAATGACATCACTACTAACAATGATTTTTTGTGACTTTAAATCAAAAGATTATAAGCTTTATGGCCATTAGCATAACCAAGAAAGATACACTTCAAACCACAATCATCAAGCTTATCACTTGAAATAGGTTTCTTCCCTACAAAACACAAACAACCCATGACACGAAGATGATCATAATTGGGTTTTTCACCAAAAAGTACCTCATATGGAGTTTTCCAACCAAGAATAGATATAAATATCTTGTTTATAAGGTAAGTGGCTATAAAAATACATTCCTCCCCAAAATGATTTATGCAAATTAACATAAATCCTTAAGGCCTTAGTCATATTAAGGATATGCCTATGTTTTCATTCAACTTTCTTGTTTTGTCGTGAAGTGTAAATGGTAGATTTTTTATTTACAATTCTAAGTTTAGAAAATAAACTTCGACATCGAGAAGATAAAAACTCTACCCCATTATCTAAACGTATAAACTTATGAGTAATTAAGAAGTGGTTAAATACAAAATTGAAGAATTTCTAAAGAAGAGAGGGAACTTATGACTTATACAAGATCAAATAAGTCCATGTACTAGGAGAATGATCATCAAGTATAGTCAAGAAATAGGAAGCACTAGTAATAGATGGAATTCCATATGAGCCCCATACATCAACATGTAACAAATGAAATGAACAGGAGGAATAGATGAACCAAAGGATAGCTAGTGCAATTTTGATTGGTAACAAGTTTCACAAACAAAGTGACCAGTGTTAATATGTTTACATTGATCAAGATGAATCATCTTGGAAACTAAAGTATGGCCCAATATCCTAAAGTAAACGTAATATTTCATTTTTGTTACATGAAGAATTCAAAGAACGAATAGGTAAAGTAGAAGAGTATGCTACTACGTTCCTTTCATTTGTAATTTCAACTATTGATGCTTGTGTTAATACAAAGATGCTATTACAAGCTTGTGTTGTGGCTACAATCCTCTTACATTTCTAATCTTGAAAGGTCAAGGAAAATAAAACAATTATAGCTGTCAAGTGATTGTCAATAATAGCTTTATGAACTGATAATAAATTGTAGGTGAAGTCTAATATATATAGAACACAATAAAGCTCAAGGTGAAGAGCAATAAAAACACAACCTATGATATGGACTTAGACCTATGTAAGGGCTAGTTCCAAACCATAAACCAGCTCGACTCGGATGGGGATGGGCCTAAACCGACCAATGAACCGTCGAGTCGTAAGGGCCTAAGTAATTCAACCTTAAAGAATTGCTTACCCAGTGGGCTCTTGAACCAGCGAGTCAAGTTTGCCCAAATTTTTTAAAAAAGAACAAAAAACAAAACAACATAAACATTATTACGCTCATGCAGTCCAAATTAACCAAAAATAAAAGTGAAACATTCATACATCACTACATGTCCACATAAAGTATTAGAATCATTTAAGGAAAAGAAAAAAAATACACTAGTAAGCGATAAATTATTAACACTAATGGATGGAAATATGGAAAATTAAATTTGAAAAAAAATATATAAAAAATAAAAAAAAGGCATGATTCAAGGGCTTACAAACTAGCCCTTGAACTAGTAGTTCACATGAATAGGCCCAGGCTAGTAGCCTTAAAGGCTAGGCCTGGTTCAACTAATTAGCAACCCATGAATCGACTGTTCAGGGCTAATTCCAAGTCGAACAAGCCCAGTGCATACCTCTATATGGACCAAGTTAGTATTTCCATCAAGAAAATGTACAAATATTGGCTTATTAAGATATTGTATATAGGAAAATTTACAGATATGATCTATAGCTCCATTATCAACAATTTAAGAAACAATTACATTTATTCATAGTAATAAGAGCGAAGAAAGTATTGCTTACACTCATCAAAGCATTTACAGTTGAATTAGAACATTCTTGCTTTCCTTTCATCAACTTCATAACCTCTTGGCACACATTTTGAATCAATTGTTGATCAACAAGTGAATGCAAACTTGTATCACCAATAATACTAGAACAAAAGTCAAAGGGAGTATCCAAGAAAACCGATTCTAAGCTTTTAGCCTCAACTGCAATAGCTAGCTTAGATCGAGGCCTAGTAATTCACTTTCCCTTATAACACTCTGGGTACCCAACTAGTTAAAAAGACTTCTTTATAGTGTGCCCTTCATTTTTACAATATTTGCAAAACATCTTCCTACTTTGAGAGCTTTTCATATTTCATTTATCATTTGAATTTCCTCCTCTATTTGCAAGATAAGCTAAGCTTTCTATATCAAGACACCCTATTAATAGTGGGCAATGGTTCCATTAATAAGATTTGATTGTACACAACTTCAAAACTATCATTTAATCCTATTAGAAATTACATCAGTTTACCTTATGCTTCAAAATTTGCAATTCACTCAAGCAAGGTCCAGGTACAATGATTTATCCATCCATACTTACAAGATGATGGATAGCTATTTAAAGCTTGCTACTCATCCTAATACTTTTTAAGTTTATTAGAACATACATCTACATCTTGATTTCCTTGTCTCCAATTCAATATCTCATCTTGTAATTCAAATATCAATGGCCCATTTCTTTGTTCGTATTGCTCACTAGCTTTCTTCTGCAATTCTCTAGCCCATTTTGCATATAGAAAGTTTTGAGATATCTCACTAGTCATAGTATTTAACAACTAACAACGTACCATGTAGTCATTCCTTACTCATTGGATTAGATTAAGGGAATCATCACTAGGTTTATTAACAGTCCCATAAACAAAACTTAATTTTAGTTTTGCCCCTAAACCCATTCAAATCAAATGATTCCAAGAAAATTGTTTTCATTAAATGTTATATTTCGAATAATCATTATAAGATTGTCGAATGATGAGATGTATAAAGGATCTAATAGATTCAAATTAGAATTTCCAGATATACTTGTAATACTCAAACTACTCATCCTTTTAGAAAATATAAATCTTTCGTATCAATAGAAATAGAGAAATAGAATCAAAATTGAATAAAATACCTTCCTTTGATACCATCAAGATATCAATCATGGTAGATTGTAAATGTTTTGTTTGCTATTGCAATACTCAAGAGCTCGAGAAGGAGATGAATCTATGATGCAATTGTAATGACAACATGAAATGTAATTGTTAGTGTTATATACTTTGACTCTTTATATGTAGGACCAACAAGCTGTGACTAACTAAACCTAGCTACATGTACAAATATAGAACTATACAACTATTTACAACCCGCCAATTCATAAAAGACACGCAAACTAAGATAAATATACTATTATTAGTACACACACACACACACACACATACAAAACAACATATCCAATTCATATCTACAAAAGATAATGGATGATATTTTTGGTTTGTCGTAGAGTAAATAAAATTATACTTATAGTTTCTATTTTCTCTACAATTAGTATATTAGAAAAGAAAGCAATAGTAAAGTTTCATAATATATGATTACTTCATCCACTATTTTCTTCTTTAGAGGAAAAAAATTCCCATTTAGATTGTGTATCATACTAATACCCTATCCCACCCATATACAAATCTTAGTTTAAAGTCTTCACTAGTAAGTGCAATTAAAATCATATCATGAATAAATTAAGCTATATTGTTATCTCATATTTTGTAAATTTTGGAGCACATGCATTGCACACACATGTTCCTATAGTGATTCTTAAAGGAATAATATATATATATAGACATACACACATGCATATATATGTAAGGAACATAGTTTTCTTAGAATAGTGGTAATTTTGTAATGACTACAACTTACGATAGAACAAATATATAAAAACATCATATAAATATTACTTGCAAGGACATGAAAAAAAATATATATATTAAGAGTTTACACTATTTAAAGTTAGCTTTATACATGTATTTATTTATTATAACGCTATGTATTAAAAGTATGTATTTCACTAATATTATTAATATCGTGAGAAAATTATAATAGAGAGAATCAATGTTTGAGGATATATTCAAATAAGGGATAAACGTTTCAAAATGGTTCAAATAAAGGATAAACGTTTTGAATAGTTCAAATAAGAAATCAATGTTTCACAAAGTAGTTTAAATGAGAGATTCATAATAGCTAATCCATAAAATTATTTAAACCACTTTTTGAAACGTTGAATCTTTATTGAACTTTTTAAAATGTTGATCCCTTATTTGAATTTTTTTAAATGTTGATTCCCTCCATTGTAATTTTCTCTTAATATCATATTTGATGAAGAATCTTTAATAAGATCTAATAAATATAAAATTAAAGGTGAGATGGAGGGCTAAATCAGTCTCATAAAAAATATGAAAAGGACTGTAAAAGCTCCAAAATGGATTTTTCAACATTTATTTAATATAGTGAAATAGTATTATATGTATAGTGAAGATTATGGAAATAACCCTTCATATAATTATTACATAAAAAAGAGAGATTATTAAGATTTTTTTTGCCAATGCAATCAACTTTCATTCATTTAACCTTAAGGAATCAAATTAAATGTAGCATTAATGGTAATGAACAAATAAGTATGTCAATTACCATATAAGAAATTTTTTTTACTATAAAGATAAAAACCTTAAACTCTAATCAAAGATAAATAACTAGCACATGTAAGAAACATAATAAATCTAAGATAAACAATGAAATTACATGCTAAGGCCATTATAACGTAGTAGCACGAATACTGGTCTCCCAACGAGTTTGACCTAGGTACAATCCCCCCTCCCCTAAGTTGTAATACTGTTTGGCCAAAAAAATATTAAAATTACTTATAAAGCAAGTCTTGTACACATATTATTTATTTATCTATTAGTTAATAGGATCTATATATATATACTAGTTGAAAACAAAATTAGTTATTGAAGTCATTTTTCTTCTTCATGTAAACAACTGTTATATTGATCTTAATTGATTCCTCCAACTTTTCACTACAAATAGAGATCAATATGCTTTTTTCTTCCTTGATTATGTTGCAATTCTCAATAGTATCAAAGCATTAAGTTTAATGTGAATATTAATTTTCTTCTTTTTCGAATCTACATTCTACGATAGTGTTATATCATGAATAATCAAGCATCAAATAATCTTCCTGTAATTCATGGAGATGTTGTGTCATTTGATCCTTTATACATCCCACATGTAGATAGTCCTTCTATAGTGATTGATAATAGTGTTTTTAATGGCATAAATTTCCTTACGTGGAGTTTAGCAATCAAATTAGGGCGTAGTGCTAAATTAAAAATTGGTTTTATAGAAGGGACTATTAAAAACTTAGAGAAGATTCTACTGACTTAATTAGTGGACTATAAATGACTATATAGTTCATTGTTGGTTGCTTAATTTGATGAGTAGTGAAATTGCACAAAATTTCTTGTATGTAACTTTAGCTTGTGATATTTGGAAAGAAGTTTGTGAACAATATGGCCAAGGAAATGGTCTAATGGTTTATCAACTTGCAATATGAATACAATAAGTTTGAACGCTATTGAAATAAATTACAAGTCTTAAATAGCTATCCTAGTTGTGAGTATAGAAGAATTGAGCTTTGTACTTGCACATTGGCTAAAAGGATTGCGATTTTTGATACACGAGGAAAGTTTATTCAATTTTTTATGGGACTAAATGAGAGCTTTGAATCCATAGGAAGCCAAATTCTTTCCATGGAGCCCTTACCTACAATGAACATAGTGTTTTATCTAGTACAACAAGTGGAAAGATAAAAGTTTGTTACTGGTTTAGGAATTTGCAATGTTGAAGCTTCAACATACAGTGTAAATAAAGAGAAAGTAAATCAAACTAATAGGAAGAAAATAAGAATATTCAAGTTAATGAACTGGTTTATAGATATTGTAAGGGGGAAAGATGCATAGTGGATAATTATTTCAAACTTACAGGTTATCTAGGTTCATACAAGGGTAAAAGAATCATGTGCAACCAAAATAGGATAGCTATACAAGTTGAGATTAAAAGAAGTACTTCTTTGATAAGTGATACTCTGCTTGATGCTTGTTTTAATGTTTCAAGTATGGAGTCTTCAAGTTTAGCAAGTCCTTCTAGGTTAGATCAATGAATGCTTCATGATGTTTGCAATTAGATGCTTAAGCCTTTGAAGAGGCAAGTTAATCAAGGAGAATCTTTTGTCAATGCTGCATCAAATGTTGTTCATTGCATAGGTAACTCTTCTCTTTTAAATTTTAGCTCGTTCAATAACAATTTATGCTCTTAGCGTATGGACACTAGTTAAACCAACCACTATCAATACACCTTCCTAATGGTAGTACTAAATTGTTCATTTCTCTAGACCCATCACTTTAAATCCAAAGTTGACTTTACACCATATGTTCTTTGTTTTAGAATTTCCTACCACTTTTTATCAATCCATAAAGCTATTATTAATAACAATCCAATGGCAACTATTAATTCTTTCTGTTTATACTTTTAGGACCCAAAATCTAAGCAAGTGATTGTTATTGCTCAAGTCTCTAACAATCTCTATATTGTGAAGTAATTTGCTAATGAGTGTTTTAGAAATAAAGATGTTCATGTACAACATGTGTCTCTTTTACACAATTCCTCTTGTAATAAAGCTCCTTCTTTATGTCTACTGCATGCAAGGTTAGGTCATTCTTCTATCACTGAGCTTCAACACATTGTTCCTTGTAACTCCTTTGATACTTCTCAATTCTTATGTGACACTTGTCAAAGATCAAAGTTTCACAAATTACCTTTTGATAAAATTATTCTTACTTTACCACTTTATTTCATTTATTGCAAGTTGATGTTTAGGGACCATATCATGCACCTTCCATTACTGGTGCAATATGCTTTATTATAACTGTTGATGATTGTTCTAGGAGTACTTAAACTTATATGATGAGTTACAAGTCTCAAGTATGTCTTATCCTTCACAAATTTCTTCACTAATGATTAATCATTTTTCTAATACATCCAAATTTGTTAGATTAGATAACGAAACCAAATTTTTATTGATCGCTAAAAGTTGTTTGATGTTGGGAATTGCTCATCAATGCACTACAATTCATATGCCATAACAAAATAATCGTATAGAGTGGAAACATAGGCATATATTAGATACGAAAAGAGCTTTAAGACTTCACACAAACTTGCACAAATCCTTTTGAGGAGAATGTGTTTTAATAAATACTTATTTGATCAACAAAATGCCTATGTCACTTTTAAATTGGAAAACTCCACTTGAAGTTTTATTTAGAGAAAAGCTTTATCCTGATCATTTGCTTGTTAAGTTTACTTATATTTTATGGCTTCACATTTGGGTTCTTCTGAAAGATTTGATTCTTATGGAGTGAAATGTATCTTTCTTAGTTATATTCATGGATGCAAAGCTTATAGGGTGTATGATTGGGAAGCTAAGGAGATCATTACTAGTAAGGATGTTGTAGTTTTTGAAGAAGTGTTTCCCTTTGTTGACAATCATGGTTTGTTTTCTGATTCTACCAATTCCTTGAATCCTTTTACTCATTATTTCCCCAACTTTGTTTTCCTTGTGATGTTGATTCTGTTTTACCTTCTATCATTGAATCTAGTCTTTCTTCTAGCACATCTCCTTCACATTTTTCATCTAATTTAGGTCTTACATTAGTTCCTCCTACTACTACATGTAAGACATCTCAAATTTCTAAACCTCCTTCTTAGTTATAGGATTATGTTACCAATGTTGTTAGCAACAACAATAGCAACATACCTTTACCCACTTCTAGTCCTTATCCTTTCTTTACTTCATATACCTATGATGATTGAATTCTTGGCATGAATAAACAATTGGAAACTGTTAGATATCTTTCATATATTTTGATGATAATAAAAATGGATAAATGCTAATGAATCATTAAGATTGCAAGTATTCAAAAGGGTTCTTAGAAAGTTTAAATTCGCAAAACTAAGTTATCTTTTGAAACTTGTTTAGAATGTTTGACTTGATTGAAAAAGAAAATAGTCTAAAATTTTTCAGAAAGTATTTCAGAAGCTTTATAAGTAGAAGTGGTACTAGAATGTTTCAACGAGGCCTAGCTCTACTAGATTAGGTGTATTAGGAAAATACACTTAATACCATTCCACTTAAGATGGAATAATGATCAATGGGGATTTTCAAGCAAATTAATTTTTGATAAATAAAGATATGTACAAATACGAATAAAGATAAGTTTTGATCGAATTTTATGTAATTTCAAATCTTGAATATAATTCTTATCTGGAAGTTGCTGATTAAGCATATCTCCTTGTCAAATTCAAATTAGAAGCTTATCTGATAGTTGTAGATTGAAGTATATCTGATCTAAACAAGATAAAGAGAGTTGTTTTTTAATTTCAAATGACCGAGATCTTCTCAAAATATCTAAGAAATTATCTTTAACAACTATCAATTGGATAAATACGAAAGTCGAAAATAATCTTCAATTTAGTCGTTAGAAGATTTCAATATAAAAAGAGAAATGATTTAAAACGTCATTTTTACAAGAACAACTACTCTGGAAAAAGTTTTCGTTACACAAAAAGAGTTGCGATTAGATTCTATCTTCTGAAAAGTCACAAAAAGTCCTTCAAATACTTCTTCAGAAAGTTACACTGAAGCAAACAATACAACAATCATTATTTCTCTTTAGAGTGAAATTGATTTAAATTTATATTTTTATTCTCACTTGTAATTTGTAATTTTTTTATTTAACTGTTGAGATAAGTACATCTATACTTTATAGATTTGTATTAGCATAAATTCTAGAAAGGCTAGATAGGCAGAGTAAAGTATTGTAAAATCCATGTGTAACGAGTGCCTGTAATCTTTTGTGATTTGATTTAGTGAATTAAGTGGGATGGCACCGGTGAAGTAGATCGGGTCCCCAGTAGAGGAGTTGGAAGAGAGTAGTAAACAGAAGGCCAAAGCCCTATAAATCCTCAGCTTAATATTCTCCTTCCTTACTCTTTTAATTTACTTTATTAATTGTTGTGTGTGGAATTATTAAAATATTGCTATTTGCCAATATAAGTTATTAAAAGGGATAGCTTTATTTTTCTTATATCAAATTTTTTTAAAAAAAATTTAAAGATATCAATTCAACTCCCACCCTCCTTTTGATATCTTATACAACACCAACAATTAGTATTAGAGCCTTACTCTAATATCTTCTAGAGTTCAAGATCATGAGTGAATCAAGTGGTAGTTTAACAGTTCAACCTGGCAAGGCACCATTTTTTTATAGAACTAACTTTTCTTATTAGCAATTCAAGATGGAGACTTATGTGAAGGCATTAGATTATCAAGCTTTGCAAATTATTTCTGCAGGAGATTTCAAAGTTTCAACCATCATTACATTAAGAGATTATATCACCAAAGCTGAACTCAATTCAAAGGCTAAGAATTTATTGTTGAGTACTATTGCATGATTAGAATTTTATCTAATTACTTCTTGTGAAAACTTTAAAGATATTTGGGATACTTTGGTGTAAACCTATGAAGGCACAGAAACAATCAAGGATACAAGAATCAACTTGTTGGTTCAACAATATGAAACATTTCCAATTCTCCCTAGTAAAGAAATCAAATATTCTTTTAGTAGATTTACTACTATAACTAATGAATTGTCTTTTCTTGGCAAAATTATTAGTGATGCAGATATGGTATGCAAGATGTTAAGGATTCTTTTCGAAATTTGGAATGCAAAGAAAACTGCCATATAAAAAGCTTGTGATCTAAAAACGTTAACTCTAAGTCAACTGCGTAGAAAGCTCATGGCATATAAAATTGATTTTCTCAAATTAGAAAGTACTTCAGAAGATATAAGGAAAAGGATCATAGCCTTCAAAGCCAAGGAAACAGATACTGATTTAGAAGGAGAAGATTCATCTGAAGAAGAAGATAAGGACGTGACACTTCTAATTAGAAAGCTCAACAAATGGCTTAAGAAAAAGGTAAGAAAATGTTTACTAAAAGATTTACTACTAATAAGAATCATTCTATTGATGTAGGAAAGGCAATCAAAGAAAAAGAGAAGAAAAAGTTCAAAAAGAAGATTATTTGCTATGAATGTAAGAAGCCTAGACATATCAAATACGAATGTCTTATGCTAATTAAGAAAATGGAGAAATTCAAAAAGAAACACAAATCTCTGATGGCAACATGGAGTGACTTAGAAGATTTAGAAACTAAATCATAAGGTTTACAAGAATGCGAGGAAGCAAATCTATGTCTTATGGCACTTTATGAGGTAGATTCTAAAACTGATTTTGATTCTGATTTAGAAGTATCTAACGATATATGTGTTGAAATTAACAAACTCCTCAAAGCTTTTTCTAAGTTGAGTAATAAAATATCCAAGCTTGAATCTGAAGTAAAAACGTTGAAAATTGAAAAACATGCACTTAGTCAAGCTAATAAACTGCTAGCAGATGAAAATGATTTCAAAGGATTGCATATTGCCCGTGAAGCTTTAGTCAATGAAAATATTATTCTAAAATAAGAAATAAAAAATTTGAAGAATCATGTAGAGGACTTATCTAAGTTTATCAATAATACATTCCTTAAGTTTAATAAGAGTGATAAGAAGTTACAGATGTTGATTTCTAGCCAAAGGATTGATAATTTAAAATCTGGACTAAGTTTCAAATTTGGAGAAACATCTAAAATAAAGAAAGAAATAATATTTGTTAAATCAAAAGATGAAAATCAAGAAATAATCAAAGGAAGGGAAAACAACAAAGCATTTAAACCTATCAGAAAGTACAACAAAAAGTTCTCTCAAAACAATGACAAGTAACCCTTTAGAGGGTACAACAGAAGGTTGAACAGAGGATATTACAAAAAGAATCTAAATCAAAGGAAAGTGGTAAATAACAGGTATACTGAGCAAAAACCTTATGGCTTGTTTTATTTTCAATAAAATAGGTCATATAGAGAAACATTGCTTTTACAAAAATTATAAGCTTAACAATAATCAAGGTTTTATTCAAAAGATGAGCCTTAATTTTCATGAACCCAAGCTTCACTGGGTTCATAAATAGACTTGATTATGTTTTGATGTGTACAGGACTACAAAGCTAAGATAAAAGGAACATGGTATCTTGATAGCGAATGTTCAAGACACATGATCGGTGATGTTTCATTATTCACAAATCTAGAATGGAAGAAAGATGGTTATATGAAGTTTGGTGACAATGGTAGAAAAATAATTGCGGTATAATCAATTGGTTTGGCACCTCATTCAATTGAAAACGTGCTGTTAGTTAAAGGATTAAAACATAACTTATTAAGTATAAGTCAATCATGTGATAAAGGGTATAGAATAGTTTTTGAACATGATAAATGTGTAAACTTCAATAAGGATAGTTTTAAGCTATTTGAAGGTTTCAAAAAGAAAAATGTTTATCTAATTAAACCATCTGAAGTATCATTTGAAAGCTATTTTATTTCATTAAATGATAACACTATGCTTTGGCATAAAAGACTATGACATGTGAACTTTCAACAATTGGAAAACTTATCTAAAAAGAACTTAGTCCTAGGCTTACCTAAACTGCATACTCAAGAGAATATTCGTTATACTACTTGTCTTGAGAATAAAATGAGTTCATCTTCTCATAAGAGTAAAAATATTATCTCTACTTAAAGACCTTTAGAATTATTGCATTTAGATCTATTTGGTCCAACTCGTACTCTAAGTTTAGGAAGAAATAAATATGGGCTTGTTATAGTAAATGATTTCTCTAGATTTACTTAGATTTTATTTTTGCATCATAAAAGTAATGCTTTTAAAAGTTTTGAAATCTTTTCAAAAAAAGTTGAAAATAAAAAAGGCCTCTTCGTCATTAACTTACAAACTAATCGTGGTAAGGAATAAAAAAGGAATCACTCATAATTTTTCCACACCCTATACTCCACAACAAAATGGAGTAGTTGAACACAAAAGAACTATCCAAGAAATGACAAGAACTCTACTTAATGAAAGTAATATAGTTGATCATTTCTGGATAGAAGCAGCTTCGATGGCTTGTTATATCAGTAATCGGGTATATGTAAGACCTTTGACAAATAAAACTACTTATGACATTTACAAAGGAAGGAAACCTACGGTTTCATATTTTCACACATTTGGTTGTAAGTGTTTTGTTAAGAAAACAAAAAAAGTCTTGGGAAAATTTAAAGAGAGAGTAGAGGAAGCCATTTTTGTAGGCTACTTTCTGAACTCAAAAGCATACCAAGTATACAATAAAGAAACAAAAGTCGTGAAAGAATCAATAAATGTCAAATTTATTGAAGAAACAATCCATAAAGAATCAGACAATGAAATTCCATTTGCTTTAAATAAAAAGAACATAGTGCATCTTAATTTAGAAGAAGGAAAGATAGAACCTCCTTCAAAAGGTACTTCAGAAGCTTCAAGGATGCGTAATGAATCCAAAACAAAACCTGAATCAAAAGGTACTACAAAAACTAATACCAGGTTTGTTAAAACACATCTAGAAGGTAAGTCAAAAGGCTCTGAACACTTTCATACTCCACTATCAATTTTAAAATTTAAAACTAATCATCCTCCTGAACTTATAATTGGTAATGTTAGATTCGAAATAAGAACAAGAACGAGCTTACAAAACTCTAAAGATCATTTTTCTCTTATATTTGAAATTGAACCTCACTCAGTTGATGAAGATTTAAATGATAGTAACTGGATCTTAGCCATGCAAGAAGAACTTAGTCAATTTCAAAGAAATCAAGTTTGGAGTTTAGTTTTAAGACCTAAAAAAAAGTCAATCATTGGAACTAAATGAGTATTTAAGAACAAGCTAGATGAACATGGAAAAATAATTAGAAACAAAGCATGGTTAGTAACTAAAGGTTACTCTCAGGAAGAAAGAATATACTATGATGAAACTTATGCTCCTATTGCTAGATTGGAAACTATAAAATTATTACTTGCTTTTATTTGTTTAAAAAATTTTAAGTTGTATTAAATGGATGTAAAAAGTGTTTTTTTTTTTTAATGGATTCATAAAAGAAGAAGTGTATGTTGATCAACCTCCTGAATTTAAAGATCCCTTCAAATCAGATCATGTGTATAAGTTAAAAAGGGCTTTGTATGGACTTAAATAGGCTCCTCATGCTTGGTATATAGATAAAGTCAATTCTTGATTAAAAATGATTTTTAAAGAGAAAAAGTAGATACTACACTTTTAATGAAACATTATGGAAAAAATATGCTAGTTGTACAAATCTATGTTGATGACATTGTTTTCTGTGCAACTAATGAAATATGTTGCCAAGAATTTTCAAGTTTGATATAGGTAGAATTTGAGATGTTACTCATGGTGAATTAAACTTCTTATTGAGATTATAAATCAAATAATCAGAGAGTGAAATATTTATTCACCAAGAGAAGTACACTAAATAAATATTAAAGAAATTTAGTTTTGAGAGTCCTAAAGATTCTTCAATACCTATGAGTACCTCAACAAAACTTGACATCATAGGTAATGGCAAAAAGGTAAATGAAAAACTCTATTGAAGTTTAATTGGATCTTTATTATATTTAACTACTTCACGTCCTGATATTTTATTTAGCACTTGTGTGTGTACTAGATCTTAAAGTTCACTAACTGAAACACACTTAATAATAGTTAAAAAAAATCTTTAAATGTATAAAAAGTACTATAAAATTGGGAATTTGATATCCTAAGAGTAAAAATTTTGATCTCATAGGACATTTAAATACTGACTATGAAGGCTATAAAATAGATAAGAAGAGTACCTCAGGAACTTGTCAGTTCTTAGGAGATAAGTTAGTTTCTTGGTTTTCCAAGAAACAAAATTCTATTGCTCTTTCAAACCAAAAAACAAAATTCTATTGCTCTTTCAACTGCAAAAGCTAAATATGTATTTATTGGAAATTATTGTGCACATATACTTTGGTTAAAACAACAGTTTGATGATTATGGAATAAGTTGTAAAAATATATCCATAAAATGTGATAATACTAGTACTATTAATCTAACAAAAAATCTTGTTAATCACTTAAGGTCAAAACATATAGAAATAAGGCATCATTTCATTCGTGATCATATAGCAAATAATGATGTAAGTGTTGATTTTGTTTCAACTGAATATCAATTTGTCAATATTTTTACTAAGCCTCTAGATAAATTAAGATTTGAATTTATTCGTAATGAGTTAGGTGTTTATAATCCTTTTTGTTAATTTAGAGAGCATTTTTATTAATTTTCTTTGTTTGTATATTCTTTAATTATGTGCAAAGTTTTTTTTTTGTTTGTTGGACACAAACAATTGAGGGCTTTAGCATGTCCTTAGTAGGTCCACAAAATTCTCTTTAGTGGGTCCATTAAGCTAATCCACTGTCTTGTGGTTAAAGAACTCTAACACTAGCAGTTCAATTCCTTACATCTTATAAAAGCCTCAAAACTTTTTTTCTCACTTCATTAAACCTCTCTTGTTCTTCTTTCATGTTTTTCTCTTAATCAAACTCCATGGCACCCAGAAAATCTACTTGCATTGCAGTTAAGGGGATTAAATCCAAAATTCAAAATGATCCTAAGAATCCCATTGTTCTTGATGAATAAGAGATAGAAACCACCATCCCTACAAACCCGCAACCTAATCCACTCTCCAAAACACACTAAGATTAATCTAAAAAAACCCTAACCCTAAAACTTTATGATGAACCATTGAAAGAAGCTTCTCAAGAAGTGACTCAAAAGAATGCCTTTGAGGTACATTCTAAACAAATTCAGAAAGTTAATCAGAAGGCTGATCAGGATGTTCAAGAATCTTGTTCATCCAAAGAAGTGGCTAAATCTAAAGGTGCTGATCCCTTAGGCAAATCAACTGAAGAAGTTTTTGAAAGAAATCCTTTTGAACCACCCCCTATACCCAAACCAAAGAAGACTCCACGAAAGTCTAAGGTTGTTACTCCAATGAAGAAGATGTTGAAAGCTTATAAGAATGTGCAAAAGTCTTCGGAAGTAAAAACTCCAATTTCCTCCTTCAAATCAAAAGACAAACCTAAGGAGAGATATACAATCAAAGGTAAAAATCTCTCCATCAAAGATTCATTTTACTTAGACTTAGAATTCTTTGATAAGAACGGTTTTTACTGGAAAGACTATCTGAATGGATTCGGTTTATATGGTTTGATTGATATGCGTGGAGTGATTTATGGAGAATTAGTAGATGAATTCTATAGGGAGCTTGATAATAAGAATCAAGAAGTGTGGAAGTCAGTTGTGCTAGGACAAAAGATTGAAATAACTAAGAAGGACATTTTGAAATGCTTTAGCATTAAAGAAGTACATGAGGATGGGAGCTTAGTCTAGTTGACTAAGGAAAATTTATTTACAAAATTAAATGATGGAGTTGAGTTAGGAAAAGGAAGAGATATCTTCATTATTGAATTTGAATTGTTGGTTAGAATTTTACATAAATTTGTCAACTCATTTGCATTGCCTAAGAAGGGTAGTGCAACCTCTATCACTAGAGAGGATGCACTAGTTATTTTGGCAATGCTAAGGAAGAGGAAGGTAGATGTTTTGAAACTCATGATGCAGCACATATGGCAGCATTTAGATGTTAGGTCATATGAAAATCTGTTGATGACTCTTTTCAATTTCAAGAAATTGAAAATTCCAAGAGAAGCAAGTTGCCATTTTTTTCCCTATTAAACTAGGTGAAAGAATTTTCAAATAGATGGGGATTTATGTGAATGAAATGCTTTGGCATTCACATAACGGAGGAATCTTTGTTCATCCCTCAAATCTTGGATGAAGGGTCATTATAATTGAAGAAAAAGGCAATGAAAAGAAAAGGAAGAGAGGAAAGGAGCCAACTGAAAAGGAACCAAAAAGGAAAGGGAAATTAATTAGAAGATCAGGTGGCATAGAATTCTGGAAACCAATAGGATCAGTTTCAAACAGTGATTCAGAAAGTACAGAGGTTCAGCCTATTCACTACAAACAAGGAGAAAGCTCAGCTCTTGTTGAATAACTTTCTGAAGGAATTGAAGAAGTTGTAGGAAAGATAGTCAAGGATCATATTACTGGAATGAAAGACTTAATTAAAGGTTGGGTCAAGGAAACTATTATTGAATCAAATCCAACAACTGGTAACCAAGCTCATCCTGTTGAACCATTTGAACCATCTGAACACCTTGCACAAACTTAACCAGCTGAACCATCTATTCCTATCTTTGATCCATACCTCATAACATCTAAACCATCTATTCTTGTTTCAAAAAATCCCCTCATACCACCTAAACCTGATCTCCCTACTATTTCTATTCAACCAACTAATCAGACTGATTCCAACCCTGTTCCAGCTTTGGCTACCACTCCTATCATCTCCCTACAATCACCTAACAAGACACTTTAAGTTTTTATACCTATTCTCTATCCTAAAGAACAGATGCCTCTAGAAGGAAACATAGAAACTCTCTTTATAGCTTCCACAAAAGAAGTCTCTCTACCTGCTCCCGTTTAGAATACATCATCCTTTAACAAAAGCGAAGAACCCACTTCATCTGTTGCAACATCTTCTGAAGCCACTCCATCTCTTAGCAAAGCTCTTCCAACGTATTTTGGTAGATTCAAACTATGTGATAGGAAGAAAACTAAGAAATGATTGTTTTTGTATTTAAGTTTTAGCTAAACTATGTTTGCATATTTTGTTTCAATCCTCCTGTGGACTTATTCCTTGCCATTTATGTTATCTTTGAACTTAGTTATGATATTTTCCTTTAATCAATGTAATATGATCTTTTATTTCTGTTATTTTTTTAATCATTCTACAAGTTTTATAAAGATTAAGAGGGAGTTCATTCTACTCACAGTATATTAAGGATGATAAAAATAAAAAGGGAGGAGAGGAAAACCAAAAACAATTATAGCCTATACATTGCATGACATAATGATTATGTGATTGTGATTTTTTTATTTTTGCATTTGGTTTTATAATAGTGATTTTGTTATCATAAAAAAGGGGGAAAATGTTAGATATCTTTCATATATTTTGATAACAACAAAAATGGATAAATGCTAATAAATCATTAAGATTACAAGCATTCAGAAGGGTTCTCAAAAAGTTTAAATTCGCAAAACTAAGTTATCTTTAGAAACTTATTCAGAAGGTTTGGCTTGACTAAAAAAGAGAATAGTCTGAAATTTTTTAAAAAGTATTTTAAAAGCTTTATAAGTAGAAGTGGTATAGTACTTCAGAAGCTTATTAAAAAAATTCAAAAAAAGGAAGAATTGATACTCTTCAGAAGGTTATTCAAAAAGTTGATCTAGAATATATGACATTGAATTTTAATATTAAGATTCGAATTCAACAAGGCATAGCTCCACTAAATTGGGTGTATTAGGGAAATACACTTAATCCCATTTCACTTAAGATGAGATCATGATTCATAGGGATTTTTAAGTGAATTAATTTTTGATAAATCAAGACGTGCACAAATACGAATAAAGATAAGGTTGAATTGGATTTTGTGCAATTTCAAATCTTAAATATGAGTCTTATCCAGAAGTTGTTGATTAAGCATATCTCCTTATCAAATTCAAATTAGAAACTTATCTAGTAGTTGCGGATTGAAATATATCTAATCTAAATAAGATAAGGAGAGTTATTTTTTAATTTCAAATGATCGAGATCTTCTCAAAATATCTAAGGAATTATCTTTAACAACTAACGATTGGATAAATATGAAAGTGAAGATAATCTTCAATTTAGCCGTTAGAAGATTTCAATATAAAAAGAGAAATAATCTAAAACATCATTTTTACAAGAACTCTAGAAAAAGTTTTCTTTACACAAAAGAGTTATGATCAGATTTTATCTTCTGAAAAGTCACAAAAAGTCCTTTAGATACTTCTTTAGAAAGTTGCACCGAAGCAAACAATACAACAATCATTATTTCTCTTTAAAGTGAAATTGATTGAGATTTATATTTTTATTCTCATTTGTAATTTGTAATTTTTTTTGTTTGAGTGTTGAGACAAGTACATTTGTACTCTATAGATCTGTATTAGCCTATATTGTAGAGAGGCTAGATAGGTAAAGCAAAGTGTTGTAAAGTTCATGTATAATAAGTGCTTGTAATCTTTTGTGATTTGATTTAGTACATCAAGTGAAATGGCACCAGTGAAGTAGACTAGGTCCTTAGTAGTGAAGTTGGAAGAGAGTAGTAGGTAGAAGGCCGAAACTCTATAAATCCTCAGTCTGATATTCTCCTTCCTTACTCTTTTAATTTTCTTTATTAATTGTTATGTGTTGAATTATTAAAATATCACTGTTCACCAATATAAATTGTTAAGAGGAGTAACTTTATTTTTCTTATATCGAAAAAGTTTTTCAAAAGAGCTATTGGTTCTAGATAGGTCTATAAAATAAAGTATAGACCAAATGGGACTATAGATCATTATAAAACTCAACTGGTTGCCAAAGGTTATAACCAAATTGAGAGATAGATTATCATGATACTTTTTTCTTGGTTGCAAAACTTGGCATGGTTAAGATATTATTAGCTATTACTTTGGTTAAGGGTTGGCCTCTTTTTCAACTTGATATTAATAATAACTTTTTACACGAATATTTTGATGCAAAAATTTATATGTTGCCTCCGAAGGTTACACTAAGGCTAAATGGGGTCAAGTATGCAAACTTAAGAGGTCTTTATATGGATTTAAACAAGCTTTAAGGTAATGGAATATTGAAATTTGTTGATTTTTTTTTTTTTTTTTTTTGCAACATAGTTTTTCTCATTCTATGAATGATTATTCATTGTTTGTTAGACATTCAAATCAAGACTTTACTATTATTTTGCTTTATGTTAATGATCTCTTAATCACAACATAAATATTGCTACCATTTGACAGTTGAAATAAGAACTTCATGAGGCTTTCACCATTAAGGATCCTAGTGAAGATAAGTTTTTCTTGGGTTTGGAGCTTTGTCAAACTCCTACTGGTTTACTTTTAAATCAACACAAGTTTGTCCTGGACATAGTTACCAATGCAATGGTTGTAAACCAGCCTCTATCCCTCTTCTAACAAGCATTAGTTTGTTCAAGGATAATAGTGCTTTTCTTGTTGATCCATTGCCTTATCAACGGCTTGTAGGGAAACTTCTCTATCTTACTCTCACCCGTCTAAATTTTAATTGTGCTATTCATTATCTCATTCAGTTTTTGTCTCATTCTCATTTGCATTACTTGAAGAGTTCTTCTTCCCTTGTCCGTTTTACTCTTCCTCCTCTTATCTAACTTTGCAATGTTTTAGTGATGTTAACTAAGGGGGCTTCTTTGGTGAATCGTAAGTCTTTGTCCAACTTTTGTATGCTACTTGGTGATTCATTTATTTCTTAGAAAACCAAGAAACAACATACTATTAATATATCTAGCACCGAAGTTGAATATAAGAGTATGAACGCTTCCATTAAAGAAATTCTCTTGATCTCTTTTGTTTTACGCAACTTATGTGTTATTGTAAACTTGTCCATTACCTTACATTATGATAATAAATCCGCTCTCCAAATTGCTACAAATCCTTACCTTCATGTCAAGCCAAACACATAGAAGTGGATGCTCATTTAATTCGTGATCACATCACTGGTGGATTTATACGAATTTCTTACGTTACTCTTGCGCAATAACTTGCAAACTTATTTACTAAGTCTTTTCTAGTTGCCAAGCATTTGGAGTTCTACTCCAAGTTGGGCTTTTGGTCTACTTCATCATGAGAGGGGTGGGGGATGTTGGAATTATTTGTAAAGTAAGTCTTGTACACGCGTTATTTATTTATTTGTCTAGTTGTACTATTTCATAGCATAAATCTATTAGTTAGTAGGGTCTATATATACACTACTAGGAAACAAAGTTAGTGATTGAAGTCATTTTTCTTTTTCAAGTAAACAACTGTTATATTGGTGTTTATCGATTTTTCCTACTTCTCACTATACAAGGAGATTGGTATTCTTTCTTCTTCCTTGATTGTGTCGCAATTCTATAAAAAGAAATTACATAAGTTTATACATCCAATTAGCAAAGTCGAAGTGAGAGCAATATGTGTTGGATTGATTGTGAATTATGTGTTTTGATTTATACCAAATGTTTAGATGAGTTTTTTAATGCACTAGAAACTCAATGTTTGGCTTAATGTGATACTAAAATCAAAAGTTGAGCTAAGGAACACCATGTATGGTTAAAAAAACAAAACAAAAAGAGAAATTTCAATCTCATAAATGATATCCAAATGAAATATAAAAATAGAATAATAAATTGGACATCATTTAGATTTCATAATGAGGGATTTGAATGATCTGAGTGAAGTATAAGTGCACTATTTTCTCATGACCTATGATTGAAAGAAAGCAATTTCCCATGTTTTCTTAAAGAGGAACTTTGTTTGAACCTCACCATGTACAATCCAAACAAAGTCTTGTCGAGAACTTCGAAGAGGGAAATCTTTAACACCTTATGTGGATAATGGATGTAAGATTTGAATGTCTTCTAGAGAACTTTATATCTATTTTTGCTCAAAATAGTGTATCATTTCAAGCAATTAAGACATGTTTCTCCACAAAAAAAGATTTTGATTTTTTCTAATCTATCATAATATATAATTTCAAATACTTTTTCCATCATCGTAACCTTTTTGTTTGACATCTTTAAAAATGATACCTCTTTAAAAACAATATTAGCTGTAATTTTTCTCAAACAATACCCTCTTCGAAGCTTTTCTAATAATTCTTTTTAAAAACAGTATTAGTCATAGAAAAGATTAATAAATTTGTAGAATTAAATAGTAGATGCATGACACCATGCAACACAACTAGTCCTTATACTTCTTTTTCTTATGACTATAAGTTTTAGTTAGTTTTTCCCTTTTTCTTTTAATTTCTCCTTATATGTATCTCACTCACTAATTCTTGTCATGGTAGCAATGATCAACTAATCAATAACAACAAGTGGATCTTTAGGATTTCTAGCTTCTGTATCCTATCAAATCCAAATATCTAAATCCTACTTCTTCTTAAGTGTTAAGAGATAAATACATCGTAGTTGAAGATTGACTTAATCAAGGCCTTTACAATATTAATTTTGAAATTGCTTCTACGTATGGTAAATGATTTTTTGTGAAAGTCTTTGTCTAACGTGTATTGTGGATTAATTATTTAATTTCTTTTATAATAATGTTTCTTTTTTGGGTTTTTTATTGAAAATGTTGTAGAGTCTGAAAGCTAAGAAAGAAATTGAGATTTTGGAAAGGTTGTTCTTTCTTGATGAAAAAAAAAAAAGGGTTGTTCTCTATTGATTATATATGGTTAGATGTTATTCTTATTTGTAATATGCTTTCACTTCTCATTTGATTATTAAGGTTGTCTCTTTAACCAACCAATTATTGGTTGCTTCTTGTGGAATGACTCTCTAAAAGCATTGCTTATTTGGAGATTGGTTGTAAATGATAAGGTTGAGTATTATTACATTTAAGGTATCCATAGCTACTACCTATTGTTGATATATTATAGTGTTTTTACTTGTAATGCTAGTTAGAGTCAAGATAATGTAAAACTATTTTAATGCCTTCTTTGCTTTTATTTTTCTTTTACTAGTTAAATATTATTATTACTTTTTATTCTTCTAATAACAAATATTTCATTGATTAGTGGTTGGAGCTACCAATAAACTTTTGATGTATAAGAATGTTTGTAAAACATGTAAGGTAATTCTTTAGAAATTATTCACTATCACTATGACGTGTCTAAATTTTGTTAACATTTACCCACTATTTATCCTTACACATTTTACTAAAAAGGAATCTTTTTTCTTATTCCTCCCATTCTTTCTGTTATTTGATCGGACCAACTTCTTTTTTAATAATATGAAGATTAAAAAATAGTGTTATGTTAAGCGATATTCTCCTTAAGTGAGAGTTTTCTCCCAATAGTAGCTAAACCTTTTTTTTTTCCCCTTACCAAATAAAAGAGAAACTTGTCATAAGCACTATAATATCCTACAACCTCAACTTGTTAGCTTTTGAGTAGTTCATATCCTTTATAGAAAAATATGTACTTATAAGTTAAGTCAAAAGTTAGAAAACGATCTATACTAGCTTTATTAGTGACCACGAGAATATGGATCTTAGCAATAAAATAATGAATATAATAATATTACTAATGACCCAAAATAATATGTAAAAGTAATATATATTCATTTACCATAATAAAATACATGCCTATAAATTAAAAAAATAAAAATTAATTACTAAAAAATTATTAATTGAAAATTTTATTGCTTGAGACATGCTCTAGAAATTACTATTTATAATAACTTTCTTAGAATTAAATTGATCTCTCATGATTAGATAATAAAACTTAAAAGAAACAACTATATAGTTTTAATATCTTCAATTAAACTCATTTATATATAATTTTGTTAGAATTATTAAGTCTATTGGGTTTCATCGCTATAATTTAAAGTTTCGCAATTTTATATATAACTTATAATAAATCTTTTAAAATTAGCTACGTGATTTTAATAATTGATATTAGTGATTAAAATTTCATATGAGATGTATACGAATAAGTTCTAAACAATTAATAGAACTTAACTATATATTATATGTTATTAATATTTTTGCTAACAATTACATTAAAACTTACTCGAAATAATAATATATCAAAGAACAAAGTTGCGACTATAAATTATTCCTTACTAATAATATTGATGGTGAAAAGAAATATTATTCTTTGAATATTTTAGGAATTATGATAGGTATTAAATAAAATATAATAAATTTACTAAAATATCTTTAAAAAAAACATTATCCTACACCACCTTAAATCAAGCAATGAAATTGCCACCTTTATATATGGCTTTATAAACATTTTGTGAAGAGATCAAAAAGAGAGGAGAGAGAGAGAAAGAGAAGAAGAGAGGAAGAGAGAAGAAAGAGAGAAAGTGATAAAGAAGAAAGGAAGAAAAAAAGAAGAGGAGGAAAAAGAAAAAAGAAAGGAGAAGAGGAAGAAGAAGAAGAAGAAAGAAAAGGGAATTAGATAATCTAATTTTTCGATATTTGATATTTTTAAGTAATCTCATTTATAGTTGCTATCATATTTTATGATATTATATGACTAAGGCTATGATTTACTTGTATTAGGACTAGATAATACATATTTTACTAAGCTATACTAAGAAATTATATAGAATATATTCTATTTAGACAATATGAAAATAATATGATAATATTTGTTATATAGGTAAGATAGAATTAAAAATATCATTTAGATGTTGTCTTTTAAAATAGAACATGTAGTACATATTGTTGAGTTTATACGAACCCAATGATACTAATTTTACAAAAAATCAGATAATTCTAAATAATAAAATAGGTATTTCTATAATATTACTATTATAGTACTACAATGACTTTTTCATAATTGAAATGCAATTTAATCGATTAAAGATACGGTTGAATATAGTTAAAACAGCACATTATAAGTAATAAGATAACTACAGATATTATTAATATTAAATAACTTATATTATAAAACTGTAATAATTAAGTACCTATATCAGCATGACAATATATAAATAATATACTCTATATACATATTTATGTATATAATTTCATTAAAATAACTACCATATTTCTTATAACTTTTGGAAACTTATATTACCATTTGGTTTTATTCAGAATTAATTTTTAATTAGTTTTACGTTCTAAGATAAAGCCCTAAATACACTTTTCTTTAATATATGATATATATAGATAGGTTCCATTAATTATTTAGGACTTATTCATATATATCTTATATATAATTTTACTTCTTAATATTAATTATTAAGATTACTTAGCTGATTTTAAAGGATTTATCATAAGCTATATCTAAAACTACGAAACTTTACATTATAGTGATTAGATCTTGATAAACTTAGTACTTATAAAAAAATTGCATATAACTGAGCTTAAATTAAAATATTAAAGCTATACAATTACTTCTTTTAATTTTTATTACTTAGTCATGATGGTTCAACTTAATTTCAAAAACATTATTATAAATCATAATTTTTAAAATGTGTCCTAAGTACCAAACTTTTCAACTATAATAATTAAGCACTTATATAAACATGACTATATATGAATAATATACTCTATATATACATATTTATGTATATTATTTCATTAAATTAAAGTAACTACCTAAATAATATTTCAATTGAGTTGTATCATAACACAAAGAACTAGATAAAACCCTAATGCTTTTGTAAATCTTACGAAAACTAAATCTTAGTATGGTATATATAGGATTTTCAAGTGAATAGCACGTTGACAGTACAGACCCATCGAAGTGAGCACTAGTACAGGTAAGTTAGAATCTATACTTCGTGGCATGTTAGAGTATTGTGTTATAGTAATTGAAGACTTAGGAATGCTTTTGATTGTGCTCATAACTTCATTGAATGTATACATACTTTGTGTGTGATTGTTACTTAAATTGTGGACTTGAAGTACTACTTTATATGTTCATATTTGATTCTCATTGCTTTCTAAAATGGTTGATCACCACCTAACTAAACATAACTAAAGACTGATATTTTACTAACAAGACATGCATAACAACCACTAAGAGAAAACGTCTAGGATTATCAGGCTAAACACAGACTCCCTTTGATGAGGATAGCCGAAACGATCCTTTACTTAACTTAGTCAAACTAAGTGATAAGAGAGGAGGTTACAGTAAGGTTGGGAGCCGTGGTTCAAAGGGAGTCACAAGCAAAGGGTGTACTCCATTGCACAAGCCTTAATTTGGTTTCAATTCACGAGTGTGCGGTGTCAAACTCCTCAACCCAGATTAGAGCATGCTCAATTTCTCTAATCTCTCAATGAACCAGATAATACCGTACAATGGCATTTGCTTGTTAGCATTGCATTTCATTAGAATAAGTTGACTGAAAACCATGTTTATACTATTTTGTCTCTATCCTACTTATTGAGCTAATTGTGCTCACATCCCTATAAATCTTACTGTAGGTTAACTAATGATTAAGGAGGCCATACCATAACTACCCTCAGGATAATGTACTTCGACTAGGGAGTGAGGGCAATTGAAGACCTGTAAGAACTAGACTTCCGCTTGGCCATCTTTAGCTTTTTTATAGAAACTATCTATCATATGATACTTTAAAGATGCCCATTGGTTTCCAACATGTTGTAAGTAAATGCCAAAACCTATGTTTTTTAAAAACATTTCAAGAATGCTGGAAACTTTTGTTGTATAACTATTTATTGGAAATACAACTATTTTATTAATTTGTAAACTACTAGTATTCTTAAGTATCTTGAAAAGCTCTAATACAGATTTTACTAATAATAGGGACGAAATTAGATGCTTCAAAGTGGTTGAGTTAAGTATCCCTAGTGTGAACTATGTCTATGGTAGCAGTTGTAAGGCTAGTTTCTATCCTAGGATAATTCACACGGCGAGGCTGTTACAACTCTGTTTCTTTGTAGCATAACAATTCTAAGTTGGTATCAAAGTATTATTCTTAAGAATTTGCTTTGAAGTATGATTCTTAAGAACATGCTTTGAAGTGTGATAAATAGAATGAATTAGGCATATTAGAAAACATTGAATATGGATAGTAAAAAGGGATTTAAGCTACAAGTTTATATATATATATAACCATAATATTAATATACATACAAAGAAGTTACAGTTATAATGGCCAATACTAACTTTGGAGTTAATTAACTTTTATTGAAGTAGTTCTTACAACTATCGAAAAGCACCCATAATTTCTTGATCAACTTTTAAGTAAAGTAGTAAAGAATCACCTATAAGATATAGAATACTATCCTTTAAGGTTGTTACTAGAAATGATTAATTAAGTAATATTGAAAAGTTTTGGTAGACCTAATTTGATAATCATAAATTTTTGTGTCCATAAGTATCTCTTATATTTCCTAAGAGAGTACTTTAGACCCATTGACTAATTACCATTCTTCTTATTTCTAAAAAGTATTGAGATTTATCATTAGGATTTAATAAGTTAGCAAACCCCCTACCATACTAAGGGTATGACTTAATGGAATGGAAGGAATTATAAGTAGGAAGTTTTGAAAAGTTCAGTAGTCATTAAGGAAAGGGAGTTCGAGAAGAACCTTAGTGCAGATTTGAGGTGTAATAAAGTATTGAACAAGATGGCAACTTAGCTTAGAGATAAATAGTTGGTAGAATTTAGAAAAGTGAATTAGGAAAAACTTATCCAAAAGGGGTAGGGTAGAACCTAATTCAAAAGATAAAGTAGATGATTGTAAGATAAACATAAAAGATTCAACCATTGAATGTGATAAGGTCAATCTTATAGTGGTGGTCCGAGACAACAATATAATAGATAAAATGTTGTATAGGGGGCACAGACTTTTATTAATAGATAGAAAGAATGGTATGTTAATAATATACTCAATAATGACATTAAACCTTTGTTTAGACCTTACACGAGATTAAATAATGGTAGCATTATTAATTGAACTAAAGGTTATTCTGTAACATAATATATCTCAATACTAATATGACTGTGTCCTTTAGTGATATTTAAATTATAAGGTTCCCTTCAACGCGAGATATATCTACAATTTTACCAACATATAGTCTTTTTAACATGGAAGTGTAACCAAAATAAGCATGAATTAGAGCAAGACTTTGTCCTAGTTAAATTGAATGTCATATGTATTGGTAACATACTTGCATTGTTGTAAAGATAAATACGTTATCAAGAATTTGAAACTGAAACAAGATTGTATAAGAAATAATTTGAATAGGAATATAAGAAGCTTGATGATGTATATGACATATAATATTTTGAATTTATATTTTCTCATTCCTTCTGGATGCACTTATTTATATCAATGAAATTGCATTATATATTAAGTAAGGGGTATTGCATAAAAAGGTGCAATTATACTAAAGCAGTTTTATACACCTATTCATTCCAATAAAATGTTGGCAAGCAAAAAAGAATTAGGTATTAACTAATTACACTGGTGCATATAATATCTACCTTAATTTACCAGTGCTACTATACATATGTTCCTGTAAAAGTCCTAGAAGATCAAGATCCTTCTATAATATGATATAGAGTGTGATAACATGACCAAAATTTCTTAATACAATTTAAAATTTCATAATATACTTTCTAAAGTTAGATATATTTGTTGTTCTATATGTGTTATCTTGAAAACTTGAAAGTATAATTGGAAATATATATATAATAGACAAACAAAAATATATAGGTTAGTATACAAGTGGTTATTGACGTGAGTGTATTACATATTGATAACATACTTGCATGGCAATGCGCATATTTGAATGTTCTTGCAAGATTTAAAGACAAATAAATTATAAGATGTTTGATAAATATAGAAACATATTAGTATTAAGTTAGATTATTTAATGTAAGAAGTTTTGAATATGTGCTCTCTTTCATTTTAGCATGCTACTGTCTAACTCTATGGAGTTAGAAGGTATATATATATATAAGGAGAAATTAAGTAATTAAGATGTATTTATTTAGATAGCACCCTTAATTGGCGCATAATTATAGGATGTCTTAAAATCAGAGATAAAGTCATATTTTTATAGATCTAACTTTATGAACTTTAGTAAGTAACTAAAAGAAATATGAGATTGGTGTGATATAACTATTGATCAACTTAAAATATGTAGGTATTGTCTATTAACAATATAGACATGTATCCTACATACAATAATATATGTGCTTCTATAGATGAAAATCAAAATGAAGTGTATATGGCATGATGCACGTATGAGTAAAAGAAAAATAAATGGTTAACGTCGAACAAGTAACCCTTATACTCTCTATCTTACTTGAAGCTATTCACCTCGTATATGAAACGGAACTTAGCAAGTGATTAGTAAAAACTATACGTAAAAAATATGCGACCATACTAACATAATCCTATAATAGGAACGGAAATACCAAATGCATGAATAAGAAGTAAATTAATTAAATCTGAACATGTATATCTATTAAATGATTGTGTTACCATATAGGTGTTCCATAAAAGTATTGAAGAGTTAAGCAAATTATACTAAATTTGATAGAAATGAACTAAAGATGCCTATTATAAATGTAATTTTAAATTTAAAAAAAAAAAACCCTCTCATATCTCTTGAATGCATTCTAGTATAACTATGAATGGGTTCTTATAACTAAGGAAAAAAAAAATAATTAGTAGTTTGGGATATTATAAAAGTCCTTATATTTAGCATTAGGAGAGAAACATAAGAATGCTAATTTGTCATTTTGAATAAGAAGTTTGAAACTTATATCTTCTTATCCACTTTGAATGCTATTGACTTGGGATTGTAAAGTTAACTGTGTAATAATGAATAGATGCTAAGCAAGTATGATGTAAATAAGACTGGGTGATTTTATAAAAAATGGAACTTGACTATATGATACCTACAAATAAAATAAGAATACATTTGCATAAGTATATTATTTAATTATAGGAGTTAATATGTAGATTGCTTAATTATGGAAACTATTATGTACATAGATATAATCTCGTGCATATTCTGGGAGCTAATACCTGATCATTAAACGTGAAATGTGAAGTAATACAGAAATATTCACATGAAAGAAATATTGTAACTTCGATTGTGAGTTACTGTTCCATGAGTGCAATTTGTTGCGCATGTTAATTGTATTTTATATAAGTGTTGACTAGCTCTTGCTATGAGGTTTATGGAAACTTTATATTTTGTATCATGAAAATGTATAAATGAAATTATGCTATATTCTAAAGTAAGTAGGTATTATCGATAAAAGTACATGCAAACAGTAGTAATTATTTATGAGTTAGCTAGAACTAACCTGTAAGAATAATTGATGCATTATCAGGAAATAACCTAAAACCTAAATATGAGATGCTATTCCTATTACCTGTAGAACTAATGAAGTAAGAAACTCAATTCTTAACTTATTAGCAGTTTATAATTCCACATTAAACAAGTGAATCGCTTCCTTAATAAGCATTAAGATTAACCCAATAATGCTCTAACAATAAGAAAAGACATAATAGGAGACTCAGGTTCGAAGTGACCTTAGAAATGGTAACCCTATCATGTTAAATGAAAGGTAAATTTTGAATTAAAAGTATTATACTAAGATTATGGATTATTATGAATCAAACCCCTGGTATGGTATAAATAATCTAATGTCATAACAAATACCTAACACAAGAATAGTAGCTAGACACCCTAAAGATATGTTGATGACCTTAATAAGTAGAACCAATGGGCACTTCAAACTAGTCATAACTTACTTTACATCTTACATAAGAAATTAATCTAAAAGGAATAGAATCGATGATAAGCCTCAAGCCTTAGTCAATAATCCTTACTAGAAGATAGATGTAAACCAAGATATAACTAAAATATTAAGAAACCATACACTTCATATATGCAATGGTAATGGGTAATCAAGAAGAGAATGACAAATCTATGATTATCAAGTCTCTTCCTTATTATGTATCTTGTGCTCATCAAAGTACCTCACATCATGTCATGTTTTGTCAAGTAATGAGTTCATATCAATATCAATGTGAGTTTGTTGATCAGAAGTCGTATTAGTTTCTATTGAGTCAAGTCAGGTTGTGAGGTTCAAATTGTCAGCCATCTCATTTGACCTTGAGGTGAAGAAAAGTCTAGATTTGTCAAACTCACTCTTGTTGACACCTGTACCAAGCACTAAGTTATATGAAAAAAAAAAATTAAAAATTAAGAACTTTAGCAATAACTTAGTCATTAAAAGATAAAAGGTGGGGATAAGAGAAAGAGGAACAATACATATGGTAGATGAAGGATTGATGTTGTTATTGATCCTAATGAGAATATGAGAATAAGTGATATAGAGGATATAATAAAAGACAGATCTGGGAGAAAACACTTAAATGAATGTAATGGAAAGTTGCAAGATTAGGAAAGTATAATGTGAGTGAAAGATTTTAGCAATGGATTTGGCATATATTTAGCACTAAACATGGAATACAAGAGATTGGAAAAAAAAAGAAAAAAAAAACAGAAGGATGGACAAGAGATAAATCAGAAGCTTAAATAGAGGAAAGTTGGATAAATATGGAATAAAGATGCTTTAGAGAAATGAAACTCATAAAAGAAAGGTCATCCCTTTAGTTCCCTTAAGTAATAAAATAGTACCTTTGTAAACCATAGATATGAGGTTAATAACAATTTTACAAATCTATGTAACTTTCTCTAATGCGAACCATGACCAAGAATAGATAAGGCTAGTCGCCGGATGGGTTCAAATTTACAGAAAGCTCGAAAGAAAGTGATGGGGTATGTGTGAAAGATCAAATGCGAATGAAGGGTATACAAAAACCTACGAATAACTCTAGATGATATAATGTACTAATAGAACTTTCGAATACTTACGACATAATTCAATATGACAAATAAATCAGTTTGGTGAGATTACTCACTACCTAACCTTGCTCAAGGGTTAAAATAAGAATGATGCTAAGTGTAAACAACAGTATTTATGCAAGGAAGAAAATATAAAGTGTATTAATGGTAATCTAATTTTGATTATCTTTATAGCTACAAGTATAGTAGTATTTATACCCATAAGTTAGGGTAACTTGCCCAAAAGGGAAATGACAAAAAGGACATTTCCTAAGGAAGTAATATACAATATATAAAATGATAAAAACAAATATACAAGGAAAACAATCATTGGTGTAACGGATTCTATACATGATTCTGTACACGTAGTGATGTTGTATTAGTGATGCCATTAGAAGATGTAGACAAAAAGGTACGCATAGCTTACTTGTGTAGATAGCTTACTTGTTCGAGTAGGGGTGGCTTAGTCAATCTAGGCTCTTTCTCTCAGCATCTCAACAATGGTGCGGTTGAGTAAGCAATTAGCCATACATGCATGAGAATGAAGATAGGCTGATGTCTTGGCCTTCTACTTCTTGGCACACAACATACGAGAAATAGGCAATCATTCAGCTTGGTAAGCATAATGGATCGGCAAGGAGATACTCGGCTTCCGTATGAATCGATTAGAATAGGAAGATTCGTTTTGCTAGTCCCTCTAGCCCTCAAGTTCGACTATGGGTCAGTGGTCTGGTAGCTTGATTCCCATCATTTTCTATGGAACAGGAATAGTTGAAATAAAATCAAGGTAGTTTTATTATTAAACAATAGATACCCTATTTGAACCATCATAAAGAAGTTTCGAGTACAAAACTTTTTGAAGGGGGGAAAAATGTAATACCCCACAACCTTAACCTACTAGCTTTTAAATAGTTCATATCTTTTATAGAAAAATATGTACTTATAAGTTAAGTCAATAACTACAAAATAGCTTATACTAGCTTTACTAGTAACTACGAGAATATGGATCTTGATAATAGAATAATAAATATAATAATATTATTAGTGACATAAGATAATATGTAAAAGTAATTTATATTCATTTATCATAGTAAAACACATACCTAAAAATTAAAAAAAAAAAAGAATTTAAAATTATTTAATAAAAACTTATTAATTGAAAAATTATTTGCTTAAGACACAACTCTAAAAATTATGATTTATAATAACCTTCTTGGAATTAAGTTGAACCCTTATAACTAGGTAATAAAAATTAAAAGAAACAAATGTATAGTTTTAATATCTCAAATTAAGCTCATTTATATACAATTTTGTTAGAATTGTTAGTTTACTAGGTCTTACGCTAGAACCTAGAGTTTCATAATTTTAAATATAGCTTATGATAAATCTTTTAAAATCAGCTTCGTAATCTTAATAATCGATATTAATGAGTAAAATTTCATATAAAATGTATGTGAATAAGTTCCAACCAATTAATAGAACTTAACTATGTATTATATGTTATTAATATTTTTGCTAATAATTATGTTAAAACTTACCCGAAATAATAACATATAGGAGAGCAAAATTGCAACTATAAATTATTTCTCACTAATAATATTGGTAATGAAAAGAAAGAATATTCTTTGAATATTCTAGGAATTAAGATAGGTATTAAATAAAATATAATAAATTTACTAAAATATTTAAAAAATATATATCCTATATTATCTTGAATCAGGCGATGAAATTGCTGCCTTTATATATGGCTTTATAGCCATTTTGTGAAGAGATTAGAAAGAGAGGAGAGAGAGACAAAGAGAGAAAGTGATGAAGAAGAAAGGAAAAAAAAAAGAAGAGGAGTAAAAAAAAAAAAAAGGAAAAGAACAAGAAGAAGAAAGAAAAGGGGATCAGATAATCTAATTTTTCAATATCTGATATTTTCAAGTAATCTTGCTTTCAATTTCTATCATATTTTGTGATATTATATGACTAAGGCTATGATATACTCATACTAAGACTAAATAATACATATTTTACTAAGCTATACTAAGAAATTATATAGAATATATTCTATTTAGACAATATGGAAATAATATGATAATGTTTGTTATATAGGTAGGATAAAATTAAAAATACCATTTAGAAGTTGTCTTTTAAAATAAAACATGTAATACATATCGTTGGGTTATTGTCGAGTTCATACGAATCCAACAATATTAACTTTTACAAAAAATTGGATAATTCTAAGTAATAAAATAGGTATTTCCATAATATTACTATTATAGTAATACGATGACTTGTCATAATTGAAATGTAATTTAATAGATTAAAGATACAGTTCATTACAGTCAACACGACACATTATAAGTAATAGGATAACTATGCATATCATTAATATTAAATAACTTATAGCATAAAACTATAATAATTAAGTACCTATATAGGCATAACTATATACGAATAATATCTTCTATATACATATTTATGTATATAATTTCATTAAAATAACTACCTAAATAATATTTCAACTAAGTTGGATTGTAACACAAAGAACTAGATAGAACCCTAACGCTTTCGTAAATCTTATGAAAACTAAATATGAGTTTAGTGTGAATAAGATTTCCAAGAGAACAGAACGTTGACAATACAAACCCATCAAAGTGAGCATTAATACAAGTAAGTTAAGATCCATGCTTCGTTGCATGTTGGAGTACTGTGCTATAGTACTCGGAGACTTAGGAATGCTTTTGATTATGCTTGTAATTTAGTTGAATGTGTATATGTTTCGTGTGGGATTATTACTTAAATTGTGGACTTGCAATGCTACTTTGTATGTTCATAATTGATTTGCTTTACTTTGTGAAATGATTGATCACCACCTAATTAGACATAACAAAAAATTGATCTTTTACTAACTGGACATGCATAGTAACTACTAGAGGAAAATGATTAGGATTCTTGGGTCAAACATGAACTCTTTTTTATGAGGATAGCTAAAATGGTCTATTCCCTACCTTAGTTAAACTAATTGAACTAAGTGACAAGAGAGGAAATCATGATAAGGTTGGGAGCCATGGTTCAAAGAGAGTCATAGGCAAAGGGTGTACTCCATTGCATAAACTCTAATGCACAGTGTCAAACTCCTCAACTTGAATTAGAGCGAGCGCAATTTCTCCAATCTCACGATAGACCAGATAATGTCCTATGATGGTATTTTCTTGTTTACATTGCATTTCATTAAAATAAGTTAATTGAAAACCATGTTTGTGCTTAATGTATTCTTTTGTTTTCGTCCCTCTTACTAAACTAGATGTACTCACATCCTTGTAGACCTTACTGCAGGTTGACCAATGATTAAGTAGGCAACACCATAACTACCCTTAGAATAGTGTACTTTGATTAACGAGTGAGGATAATTGAAGACCTGCAAGAACTAGACTTTTGCTTATCCATCTTTAGCTTTTTTATGAAAACTAATTGGCATATGATACTCTAGAGATGCCCACTAGTTTCTAACGTATTTTATGTAAATGCCAAAACTTGTGGTTTTTGAAAACATTTCAAGAACACTGGAAATTTTTTATGTATAACTATTTATTGTAAATAAAACTATTTTATTAATTTGTAAACTACTAGCGTTCTTGAGTAGGTATCTTAAAAAGCTCTAACACATGTTTCATTAATAAGAGGTATAAAATTAGATGCTTCAAAGTCGTTGAGTCAAGTATACCTAGTATAAACTAGGTCTAAAGTAACAGCTATAAGGCCAGCTTCTATCCTAGGATAGTTCACACAGCGAAGTTGTTACGACTCCATCTTTTTAGGGTATGACAAGCACTATTTCAAACTAATCACTATGTTTCACTAATCAATAAGGACTTCATTTTCATAATCTTGGATAAACTATACCTCAAAAAACTTGTTCCTAATCTTTTAAATATGAATGTACATTACTAACGTATTGATTATGCTAATCCTTTGTGTAAATATACTATTTTTGTTTACGTTTATTTTAAAATGAAATCAGTACATCGTGTAGCCTTTTACAAGTTGCATCTATGGCCTAGAGATAACCTGTAGTATAAGATTTAGTGATTATATCTCTTAGAGAAACATATCTCATAGTGTTATTGCTTGAAAATTCCTTCATAAGTTAGTTTTTTTTTTTTTCTTTACCAATGGCCTTGTAGACCATTTGACATGAACATTGTTTTCCCTTAGGGATGAGATAAATTTAAATCCTCCTTCCCACATTTGCTTAAGATATCATTGGTTAAAAAAAAAAACATATTGATTATGCTAATCCTTTGCATAAATATACTATTTTTGTTTACATTGATTTTAAAATGGAATCCGTGCATCATGCAAACTTTTACAAGTTGCATCTAAGGCCTAGAGATAACTTTTAGTACAAGATTTAGTGATTATATCTATTGGAGAAACATATCTCATAATGTTATTGCTTGAAAATTCCTTCATAAGTTGGGTGTTTTTTTTTTTTTTTTTACCAATGATATCTTATGCAAATGTGAGAAGGAGGATTTAAATTTATCTCATCCCTAGGGAAAATAATGTTCATGTCTAATTGTCTACAAGGCCTTGGCTCATAAGTTTGTTTTTTCAAATAACTAGTATTAGAAACTTTTTTTTTTTAGGTGAAAAACTAAGCTCTCTCTCCCTCTTACACACACATTGAAGCTATTAGAAAATATTTCCTTCTTGAAATCTTCAACATAGTTTTGGAGATTTCATAAATTGCTAATCAAATAGTCTCTACACTTAGTTGCATTTTAGGAGGGTAGCGCCAATCCCAAATCTCTTAGCAATCTGAGTATGAAAGGCATAACACTTTTTAGGAACAACGACCATGTCATGCCTTTAAATCCTTAATTGATTTTCATTTTTCTTTTACTAAACAATTTTCCTTGAAAATCTTAGAGAGTATTACAATTTCAAAATGATAAGTGAAATCAATGCAATTCTAAGAGTTATTAATTAATCTTTTATTAAATTAAACAAATCTAATGAAACAAATTTCAATCATTAGAAGGATGTAATGATTTTTGTACTAGCCTTCTTAATATTGCATATGTCATTGATCAAAACATTCAATCGATTCAAGAGTATCCATATGGGCTAACTCAACTCACTTACCATTAATTTTGACTGGAAAGCTATTTTTATAGGTCATGCCCCAAACCTGAAGAGCATGTGAGTTTGCTATACCCCTATACAATGGTATGTATAGTCAAGTTCGTTATCTATGAAGAACAAATTCGTAATGAGGTGAGAAAATGCTCAATACGTAGTCACCATACTCATATGAATGTCATGCAACCAAACTCCCACAAATATATTTATAATTAATGCAACAAACAACCAATCACCATCTTTATTATGGTGGTTTAGTACAATGTAGTCAAGGCATCACACTTAGAGTACCTCATCTGTCATGACTTCAAAATATATATATATACACACACATACACACATACTATACATACTTATATTAATACTAAGTATTATATTTAATATAGGTCACCCCTTGAGGATCAATGATGCGAACCATAACCAAGAACAGATAAAGCCGGTTGCTGGATGGGTTCAAGCTTGCAGAAAGCTTAAAAAGGGGCTAATGGGGAAAGGTACGAAAAGAGTGACAAAGACGAATGGAGTAGTATATAAAAACCTACTAACAATTCCAGATGATATGACACACCAAAAGAACTTTCGAAGACTCACAACACATTTCGATATGACGCACGAATTGGTCCAGTAAGGTTACTCGCTACCTGACCTTACTTAAAGTAAAGGATAAGAGTAATGCCGAAAGTAAACAAGTAGTGTTTACACAAGAAAGAAAGTACTTAAGTGTATTGAAGGTAATCCGATGATCTTACAACTGCAAGTACAAGGGTATTTATACCTACAAATTAGGGCAACTTGCCTAAAAGGGAAAAAACCAAAAAAGCATTTCCTAAAGAAGCAATGTACATGTTACAAAGGAGCAAAAAATGAATATATAAGAAAAATAATCATTGGTGCTACAGATTCTATATGTGATACTGTACATGTGGTGATGCGGCATTGGCGGGGTCATTAGGAGATGCGGACAAAAAAGTGCGGACAGATGGACTTATTTGAGCAGGGATAGCTTAATCAGTCCGAATTGACTCTCTCAACTTCTCAGCAAGGATGATGCCGAGTAATTGGGCGGCTTGGCAATAAAGAGTAATCGTCAACTCGACATGCTACAAAATAAAGGGTGGTCATATGGCACGGCATTAGAGATAACTGGGCAAGTAACTACTTGGCCTAAGCAAGGGTTGGTTAGAACATGAGGATTCGTTATGCCAGCCCCTCTAGTCTTCAAGCTCAGTTGTGGGTCAGGGGTCTCGTAGCTGGATTCCCATCATTCCCTCTGGATTGTTTTGGATTTGAGATCAAATCTGAATGATGTTCGCTCAGTCCTCCATCAGGATGGTATGGACTGAGGTCGATAATGTTGAAGGTGTTAAAAACCCCACAGTCCTCAGGTAGCTCCAACTTTTAAGCATTGTCACTGATTTTCTGGAGGATTCTGAAAGGTCCTTCCGCTCTTGTAGATAACATGTTTTTCCTTTTGTTCAAGAACCACTCCTTGCTAAGGTATAGCCATACCAAGTCTTTCGGCTAAAATTGTTTGGCCAACCGACCCTTGGTCTTTTCATACGTTCTTTTGGCAGCCTGGTCGATGTACTGAGTGACCTTGTTGTAGATGTGCTAAAGGGATGGTACTCTGGCCAAGGTGTCGTGCTCTAGCCAAGGTGTCGGGGTCCTCTTTGCGAGTGTAGGTACAGGGGCATGGTCAAAGGGCACTTCGGGATTGAATCCATAGACCACTTCGAAGGGGGTCTACTTGGTGGTGTCATATATGGTTCGATTATAAGCAAACTCAACCATTGGTAGGCAGATGTCCCAATCAGTCAAGTTATTGCCTACTGTAGCTTAGAGCAATGAACCCAAAGTATGATTAACCACCTCTATTTGGCCATTGGTTTAAGGGTGACATAAGGTATTGAAGAGCAATTTGGTTCCCAGCCGACACCATAGGGTTCTCCAAAAATGGCTCAAGAACTTCGGGTCTCTGTTAGAGACCACACTTCTAGGCATGCCATATATTCGTATAACCTCTTGTAAGAAAAGAGAAGCAATAGCCGAAGCATACTTAGTTTTAGTGTAGGGCACGAAGTGTGCCATCTTACTGAACCAGTCCATGACAACCATTATAGAATCTTTTCCCTAAGCAGTTTTCGATAATCCGAGAATAAAGTCCATACTTAGTTCAATTTATGGCCTCGTCGAGATAGGTAGGAGCATTGCTTTCCCTTGTTCGGCTTAGTACTTAGCCTTTTTGAACACAACACAACTTTCGAGCACTCGCTGCATATCTCTTCGCATTCTCAGCCAAAAGAATCGACCATTCAATAGCTTATAGGTCCTCCTTTCTCCAAAGTGTCCGAAGAGTCCGCCATTATGGGCTTCTTTGATTAATAATTCCTGTAAGGAACAAGTTGGCATGCACAGTTTCTCCCTTCGGAACAAATAGCCATCCTCCACATAATACTCATCCATTGTCCTCCCATCCACACATCACAAAATTATTGGTTTAAAGTGTAGATCCTCGGAGTACTGTTCTTTGATACTTATAAAACTAAACAGTCTAGTCTGTAGTTTTGATAAGAGCGCATGCCTCCTCAAAAGAGCATATGCAACTACGTTACTCTTTCCTTGCTTGTATTTGATCACAAAATTGAATCCCTTAAGGAATTCAACCCATCTCGCGTACCACTTGGATAGTTTAGTTTAACTTCGGAAGTACCGTAGTGACTCATGGTCAGTATATATGACAAATTCTCTCAGCAGTAGATAGTGCTGCTACACCTATAGTGCTTAGATTAGTGCTAAGAGCTCTTTGTCATATATGAAGTAATTTAACTGGGGTCTTCAGAGCTTCTCATTGTGGAAGGCAATTGGTTGGC
Source organism: Lumnitzera littorea (assembly GCA_024138015.1). Lineage (NCBI taxonomy): Eukaryota > Viridiplantae > Streptophyta > Magnoliopsida > Myrtales > Combretaceae > Lumnitzera > Lumnitzera littorea. The sequence goes on along the minus strand of JAMXBB010000007.1, from coordinate 45,455,413 downwards.
CTTCTTGCATCAGCACAATGCCTATTCCAATAATTGACGCATCGCACTCTAACTCAAAACTTTTGTCGAAGTCGAGGAGCACTAACACTGGGGCAAAGGTCAACTTCTTCCTTATCTCGATGAAACTCCCCTCCTCCCTTTCTCCCCATCAGAAGTCGGTGTTTTTTTTTTTTTTTGTTAATTCAATAAGGGGTGCAATGAGGGTACTAAAGTTCCTGATGAACCTTTGGTAAAACGAAGTCAGTCCATGGAAACTTCTCACTTCGGCACAAGTAGTAAGGATCGGCCATTTGACAATTGTTCGGATCTTCTCATCATCAACTTACAAGCCTCCTCCATTGATTACATAACCCAAGAATACAACTTCCTCCTAGCAAAAACAACATTTCTTTAGGTTACCAAATAAACTCTCAACACAAAAAATATTCAAGACTGCTCAGATGTATTCACAGTGACTTGGCATGTTGGCACTATAGATCAAGATGTCGTCAAAGCACACCACAACACACTTTCCGATGAGATGTCTCAGCACATGGTTCATAAGCCTCATGAAGGTGCTCGGGGCATTCAACAAGCCAAAAGGCATGACCATCCACTTGCAAAGCCCATGTTGAGTCTTAAACACAGTCTTCTATTTGTCTCCTAACCTTATGCGGGTTTGATGGTAGCCAGACCTGAGATCAATCTTGTTGAAAATTTGGGCTCCACTCAATTCATCCAACATGTCTTCTAGCCTCAGGATCAGATATCTATATTTGATCGTGATTTCGTTTACAGTTTAGCTATCAGCACACATCTGCTAGGTTTCATCTTTCTTCAACACTAGAAGTACAGGCACAGTACAAGGGCTGAGACTCTCTCTCACATATCCTCTTTCCAGCAACTTACTAACTTGACATTAAAGCTCAAAAGCTTGCTTGGGATTCATGTGATAAGTTGGCTTGTTCAGCAGTGTAGCGCTGGGTAATAAGTCAATGCAATGCTCTATGCCTCGGGTCGAAGGCAACCCTTCAAGTAACTATTCTAGGAATAGGTCGGCATATTTATCCAATAATTCCCTCACCTCCTGAGATAAATCGTCCCGTTCCTTCATTTGCAGTAGTCACCTAACCATTAAGAGGGTCGACTCATTGGCATTAATGGCCTCTTGAAGCTCGGCTTTACTCATCATCAAAGCCTTCTGCGTTCCACGAGCAAATTTCGTCTATAACTTGTAAACTTCTCCCGGCGGCATTGGATTTAGTGTGATCTTCTGATCACCTTTCTCAAGCGTGTACGTATTCCTGTAACCGTCGTAGATGGCTCTCCTATCAAACAGTCACGGTCTTCCTAACAACACGTGGGAAGCGCACATGAGCAGTACGTCACAGAGAATATGGTCGAAGTAATTGCCGATAATGATCAATAACAGTATTTGCCGAGTGACGTGTAATGCTCCCTTCTCACTCAACCAGTACAACCTGTACAGCTTCGGATGTACAACAGTTGGCAACCTCAACTTTGAGACTAGGTTGGCTGATGCCACATTGGTGCAGCTTCCACTATCTATGATGAGGGCGCATGTTTGTTCATTCACCTTGCAAGTGATATGAAATAAGTTCTCTCTCTACTCCTTCTCTTGTGAGAGGTTCACGGTCACATACGTTGGACAACCACAAGTAACTGGTCTAAGTCCTCGACATACATGTCTTCCTTAATCAACTCTTTCTCGGTGTTCTCCTTCTCGGCAAGAACCTCCTCTTCCTCAGGTTCCTCATTCGTACTCTTTATGTCTAACTTCGGGATGTCTTCCTTAATGACCATCGTCCTTCGGTTCGGGCACTAAGTAGCATGTCCAAACCCCTGGCACTTGAAGCATTTGATCTAGCTAGTATTCTTGCCAGACCCTTGTCCCTTCTTATATGTTTAGGTCGGCACTACATCTTTAGGTTGACTTTTCTACTCGGTTCAGCACTCGACAAGGTCCGGTTACTTGCCTGTCCTGTCTTAGTCGGCTAATCGATATTCGGGTCGTTGCTCAGCTTCCTCTTTGCCTCTCTATACGCTAGGCAATCTTAACAACTTCATCCATCGTGTTAAATCATTGGGGATTGACAATGTCTCGAATGTCTCCTCTTAACCCACTAACAAATCTTGAGACTGTTTGGGCTGGTGGTTCCTTCACTTCGCATTGTATCATAAGCATTTGAAATTCCTAAACATACTCATCAATAGTTAGACTTACTTATCTCAGCTCTCGAAGCCGAATGAAAGTATCTTGGAGATACGTTTCTAGCACGAATCTATTTTTGAGCACTCTCTTCATATCGGGCCAGATGTTAATCTCTCGGTAACCTTCTTTCCTTCTCTTGGCCTGAAAGTTCTTTCACCACGTGGTGGCATATCTGGAAAATTCAACAGCAGCAATACTTACTTTCTCGTAATCCTCATATTGGTAATAATAGAACACACGCTCCACCTTTTCTTCCCAATCCAGATACTCGTTAGTATTCTCAGATCCATTAAAACTCAGAATCTGAAGCTTCACATGGTCGAATGCTCGGGCTATCCTTCCTCTTCAAAATACTCTTCTTACTCCTCATCAAGCTCTCTCATGTCTATCATTCACTTTACTCATCCGCCAACTCCTCTACCTCAAAATGGTCAAGCTGAGTTTTGACCTAACAGGTTGAGCAACTTATGGAGTGTTGTCCATAGCCTCAGTGGGTCAGCAAGACAATACATGAACAGCTCAGGTCAGATCTACCAAAAGATTAGCTACTTCATCGAGTCTCTCGTTAGTGCTTCTAGGAGTTCCTTGAAATTGATGCCCATGATGGACAACTCCACTATTATCACCAGTACCAACATTCATATTAAGTCTGTCATTATTCTTTACAGATTTAGAATTTAAACAAACACTTTAGAAAGTGAACAGCTAATAATACAATAGTAAAATGAACTCAATAACTGACTCCATTTCACATAGGCAAAATAGAGTACAACAAAAATTTAAGAAGAACTAATTTTAGTTCACACAAAACCTCTACTTTAATACCAAGATGGTGCAAACCGTAACTAAGAACAGATAAGGCCGGTTGTTGGACGGATCTAAGCTTATAGAAAGCTTGAAAAGGGGTTAATGGGGAAAGGTACGAAAAGAGTAATAAAGACGAATTGAGCAGTATGCAAAAACCCATAAACAGTTCCAAATGATATGACACACCAAAAGAACTTCTGAAGACTCACGGCACAATTCAATATGACATACAAATTGATCTAATAAGGTTACTTGCTACCTAGTCTTACTTAAGGGAAAGGATAAAAGTGATGCTAAGAGTAAATAAGCAGTATTTATGCGAGGAAAAAAGTACTCAAGTGTATTGAAGGTAATTTGATGATCTTACAACTGCAAGTACAAGGGTATTTATACCCACAAACTAGGGTAACTTGCCCAAAAGGGAAAAAACAAAAAAAGCATTTCCTATAGAGGCAATGTACATGTTACAAAGAGGCAAAAAATGAATATAGAAGGAAAATAATCATTAGTGCTATAGATTCAACATGTGATACTATACATGTGGTGATGCGGCATTAGCGGGGTCATTAGGAGATGCAAACAAAAAAGTACAAACAGATGAGCTTGTTTAAGTAGGGATGGCTTAATTAGTCCAGATTGACTCTCTTAGCTTCTCAGCAAGGATGATGCCGAATGATTGAGCAGTTTGGCAATAGAGACTAATCGTCAACTCAGCATGCCACAAAATAAAGGGTGGTCATATAGCATGACAATAGAGGTGACTCGGCAAGTAAGTACTCGGCCTCGGCAGAAGTTGGTTAGAACATGAAGATTCATCGTACTAATAACTCTAGTCCTAAAGCTTGGCTACGGGTCAGGGGTCCCGTAACTTGATTCCCATCAAGCAATATAGATTAGCCATTGGCATATCAATCTACTACCACTTATGAAAGTTTTCCTTAACACCAATATGATTCAATTATAGCTTGTTTCAAATACACTAACCTATTTATTGAAACCACAAAGGCCAACAACTTTTTGAGAACATCAACACCTAATCATTGGGTCATTTCATTATGAAACTCCATTCAAGACAATGCATCATACCGATTATTAGGTACCCATCTAATCACTAACAATCCTTGAAAAGTTAAACATACAACTATTAAACTTAGCAACATTAGCATTCTAAAGAAAGAAAGTTCTATGTAACTCCTTTATAGATTAATTATATGCTCCATCGATAATGATATTGAATGTGCCATCTCTTCAACCTCCCTAGGATTGAGTTAGTTACACATTTAAGAGCAACACTTCGACTAAACAATGACAGTCAACGATGAGAAAATTACTTTAGCCAAGTGGCTACTTGTTGGCTATGAGAAATTTACTTCAAAGAAAGAAAGTTCTATGTAACTCCTTTATAGATTAATTATATGCTCCATCGATAATGATATTGAATGTGCCATCTCTTCAACCTCCCTAGGATTGAGTTAGTTACACATTTAAGAGCAACACTTTGACCAAACAATGATAGCCAACGATGAGAAAATGACTTTAGCTAAGTGGCTACTTGTTAGCTATGAGAAATTTACTTCAATCTTGATGAGTGTTAGAACAATGTTTATGCTAAGCATGGTTATTGTGATAAAATCCTCAAATCACTCTAATCTCAATAATTTCAAGAAAGCCAATCATGTCGGTTAAGGATACTGTGATAAGATCAGTTAGATCATTTACAACTGATATACGCTTTGATCTTGATAATGCTAAGAAAGACATTTATGCTAGCTAGACTATGTAATAAGATCACTTTGATCACTTGAAGTTGAGATTACTTTGCTTTTGGTTAATGATAGAAAGGCAATTTGCTTGTGTTGTACTTTGGAGTAAAACTTCAAATAAATAACAACAACAACTATGATAGGATTTCTTTAATCCATCAAAGATGAGATTGCTTTGATCTCGAAACTTACATAAAGACATTACAGCTATAAAGGCAAATATGTGAAGATTATTTTGATCATCCATAGATGGGATCACTTCGATCTCATTGAAGAACACCAGACAACAATGTTAGTTCTTTTAGAGTATTTTGAATTATGACAATAGTGTTAGTTATGCCAAAGTGTTTTATTTATTTTATTTTTTTAAGATAGCTTATTACTAACAGCAGTTTTATTATTTGATAGCAAGAGATGTAATATAATGTTGGTAACTATACCTAGGCTTATATAAGCACCATCCACCAGCATAGTAGTAATGATAGCTTTCGAGGAGTCTCAAAAGTTCTTATCAAGAGGAATGTCTTCTTTCTTAATAATGAGAGATGCCAACAGCAATAATAGTTATGCCTAGGCTCAAAAGGAGTACCCTAATTGTTGTTGTTATGTTTTCATTTTCCCACACTCGAGGAGATCATTTTGGATAGTAACCTAATGAGGGAACAAATACTTTCACAAAATATATTATTCCATAATTGTGGAATGCATTTCAATTTCTTCAATTATACAGATAGTAAAGATGATGGACAGTGTCTACCTTTAACATTTGCTTTTGTGTCTTACGGCATTTTTAATCACCATCAATATATTTGAGCACCAACATTTGAGTATGACAAGTTGGAAATGGATTGTCACCGACATTGTTATCATCAATGATGAGTCCACCGCTTCATACTTTCTTATTGAAATATTTTTTTGAGCTACAATAATCATAAGTAAGATATCTCACTTTCCAATGGAATCAACGATCCTAAAGATCATTCTTTTCTTATGATATAGATTTTCTTTTCAACATTTGGCAACTTAGTAATTCCATCTCTAAGCCACCTCTCAAATATGGCATGGACCATACCTATAAAGCATGGGAACAGTGATACTAGAAGTATCATTCCTTGTTCTCTTATTGCCTCTATTGTTTCCTTCTTATGCAATGCTCATAGAGTAACTACCTATTTCTGAATTGCTTCATTGCTAAGTGATTGAGTTGTTTATCCTTGTATATTCTCTAGTAAATGTTGCAGGGATTTGAGGGATAATTACCCTAAATGAACCATGTATTCTATGAATATCCCCTAAATACATTTCGTTATAAGATCTTTTTATTGTAAACAATTGGATATCAAATGAGCATTCTCTAAATCACTCAATATAGTACATTAAATCTTCCCTTAGATTTTGCTTGATTCATCCCATATTAGTGATGTTTACTCATTCTTAGTTCAAAAAGAATACAAGAGCATATGGATATTATCTCCCATGAGTCAATTGACTTAGGGAGTAAGTTAATATACTAAGTATATCCCTTTTTCATGATTAACTTTAAGAATTTTTTAAGCTTAAAGTCAAGCCCATACACCTCAAATGTCTCAATAAATTTGAAGAGGTGCTCCTCAGTACCTCTCTGCTTGCCATCAAACTTTGTAAATTTAAGATTTGTGTAGCGTTTAGGATATGGTTTCTTTGTTGCCGTTTGTCAGTATGGAAGTTTGAGATTCAAACCGCTAGTTAAATTTGTTGCTTATACCTACTTTGGATACTTGTTTAGATCTTCTTCATCAGAGAGGACAATCCAGCAAGAGTAGCATTGGCTCCTTTTGAGTAGTAAGCATGACCTTATAAGGTATGCTTACACCAACCATAAGTGTCTATAGATTACGACGAGAAGACAAAGATCCTCTAAGATAAATTCTGACATCTTTAGCAAGTAGTGCAAGATTAATTAGAGTTTTACAATGACCTTCATCTTTTGTGGATGCTTATTAGTTTGATCTTGATGAATGCCCTCTAGTACAATGGTCTCTTATATGGATTCATATACTAACAAGCTATGAACTAGTAAAGCAACTCTAGCTTATGTACCGATAGCAATAACTATAGCAGTTGTTATTCTAGGTAAGAACTACAAAAACATACTTAGGAATTGTTTGAGAACACGAGAGTTCTCTCATACGATGTGTATCCAATAGGGTTATCATACGTTGTCATAAGCACAACATCGTCTTCAGTTGCTTAAACTTGTTTGACATCTTTGAGTTAAGTCTTTACCTCCTATTTAGCTCTCTTTCTCATAGGTGCCATGAAATTGAATGCTTCTCTCTCCAGTTGAGTTGCCAAAAATGTGTAAGGCTTTTGCTGTAAATGGTCAATCACGTATGCGTCACATATTTAATGTTCTTAAGAAGTATTGACCTGATGATACGTAAATGAGTGAGATTAAAGCGAGATGTAGGATGGGAAACAGGTGATTTTGGTTAGTAATGCATCTCTAGGGTTGTACACACAAAGAAGCACCACAATGAAAGGGAATAATAGAAAGCAAATGGGAAATTAACAAATCCGAGCATTTACCAGTCGGATATAACACACCAATTGATCCTACCCGACCTATAATTCATTGGATATGACTCATCAATCCGAACTATAGGGCTACTTGCCATTTTTCTTTACTAAAAAGAATAGATAAGAGTTAAGAGATAAACGAGAACACTAAGGTTACTCAAAAAAGGAAGATTGTAATAATCAATAATACAATGTTATTGTTTGCGTATAGTAAAGGAGGTATATATACTAACCCCACTAAGGTTACAAGGCATATATGAAAAAGACAAAAGGGTAATTTACAAATGGAACACATAAAACATACTAAAAAGAGTAAAAAGGACAAAGAATATTTTGTATAGAAAAAGTAAGGAATTACTCTAGAATAATGTACCAAAAGACATGTGTTAAGAGGCAACTAGAGGCTTGTAGTGTGATTGGCTAAGCTACAATGAATTATGGGGCTACTTAGTAGCTACAGTATCCTACTTGAATGAAGTCAAAAGAAAGTTAGCACTCAGAGCAAACCAGGTCTGTTTCAAGTCAAAGCTCAAGTATTGAAGGATGTTCAGATCTTCTCCAAGTCAAGTGTCTAGGCAACTTGACTCGGACAGAGGTCTAATACGAGTCAACTCAGAAGTTAACCAGATCATGGTATAAGCTTAGTAATGGGTTAGGATTGCTTAGTGGGTCTACACTTCTGCTTAGCTGCTTGGGAATTGTGTTAGCCCTTACTAAGGCTCAATATTTGGGTTAGTAGAAATATGAAAGGTGGAGGTCAGGATAGGAGTCATCATCTTAAATGAGATTTCAAGCTAATATTCTTCAAGCGAGTCCTAATAGTCCTCTAATTCAGCTATGAGTAACTGGCCCGAGAAGTTGATTCTTATTAGTTAGTTAGAGTGTGCATATGATAGAAAATTACTCTAAAGTGTTCTTAATCGTTCTTCTTCATTCTCATTTAGAATTTGATGTCCTTGATGTGATTTTAGTTGCATAATGACATTTCTCTACATCTTCTCAATGTTGCAAATAAGGAGGAGGAAGAGAAAGAGAAAGAGGAAGAGGAGGCCTCTATTTATAAATTTTGGGTTCATTCTTGATATTGGATAACTCTAGAGATCAATGGATGAGATAAGATGTTGATGATATATGTTGGATTGTTCTCATGATCAATTGATAAAATTAGTCCTTACATGTACCTGTAGCTCCTCCTTTTAGGCGTAAATATAAATGCATTCTTTAATGGTCTTTTCATAGCCTAACCCCAATATCTCTTTTTAAATAAGCAACTAAGCCTAATGAATAGTCTTGAGTTTATAAAAAGGCTTGTTAAGTGCACAAACCAAGCAATAAATGTTAAGATTCATTGGATTGGTCCAGTGATCTCTATCTAAGCCTATAAAGCTAGATTTTTCTAAAATAAAATGATCACAACCTTGTGGACTTAGCTATCAGTCCAAAGAATTGGTTCATGGCATCAGATTGAACCAAACCAAATTACTAAGCAATTCCTTTAAATGTGTGTGTGTGTTTTTCTTTTAATTTTTCTGTGATGTAAGAAATTAACTAAGTAGGCATCACTCATAATAGCTAACTGGAAATTATAATTGAATATAGCAGAAAGGTCGTGTCACGAAACAACCGAGTTCGCGCTGCAAGGAATTAACCATGCTAATTATTTCAACAATTTTAAGTCCATTATAGAGGACAGATGCAAGACCATAAGAACTGGAAGCTATACTTTTTATTAAGTTAATCTTGGAACTGTTGGGAAAAAGGAAAGAGCAACCCTTGTAAACATAGAGCACTGTGTGATGCATTTTGTGGTTACTTTGCGGAACATTATTTATATCTGAGAATTGTCAAAAAGTAAGGCATACAATACCGAAATGTACCTTTTAAGTGTAAAAATTAATGTGAATGCCTTGTAATGTAAAACGGACACTTGCTAAAAATATACATAGTGAGGCAAAAAAATATATTAAAATGCTTTTTACATTTATTAGCAGATGATTGACCTGCACTATGATCTTTTATTTAAATTTTCAAATAGGAAGAATAACATTTCATGTATCAATGTGAACATAACAACTATCCCTTAAAGTGAAATCAACTTGGTGGATAAAGAGAGAAAATTATAATTTAACCATCCTCTTATTAAAAAAAATGTAAGTCATTTCTATCATATTGATTTTTTTTAAAGTTATATAGTTAATAACATAGATAATTATGGATACAATTAAAAAAAAAAAAGAAGGTGTGAAAACCAAAAGTGATTGTTGGCCGCAAAAACAAAAAAAAAAAAAAAAAAAAGCTTTATCCTCTACTATAAGACATTTGTTAATTGGAAATACAGAAAATAAGGCACAAAATACTGCAAAATGCCATGTAAATATTAAATTTTTTTTTAAAAAAAAAGAGTTCTTGCTAAATGCTATAGGGCATCAATTAAAATAATTGTTTGAGATAACTCATTTTCCAGTGCGTTCTCGACGTTTTGAAAAATATAATTCTTTTTTTCTTACTTAATAAACTTAACAAATTTCTCATGAAAAATAAATAAATAAAAACACACATCAAAATTTTGGGAAGGCCATCTCCACAAAATGTAAAAGAAGAAAAGAAGAAGAACATAGTATCTTGACTTCTTGTATGTACTTTCAACGAGTATCATGAGAAAATTCATCAAGTTTATGTAGTGAGAAAAAGTACAATTTGGAAACACCCATAACACAATTAAAAGAAGTTAGTTAAAAGAATCAATATAAGCAATAGTTAGGGGTATAACCCATTCCTCATTTAAAGACTGAACAAAGTTTTTTTTTTTTTTTTTGAAATGAAGTGTATATAAGAAAAGAAATCTCTCTTAGATGTATCTACAACAACGAAACTACTTAGAATTGATGTATACGCCTGACAATTTGGGTTTGAACCATCTGGTTTTTATTTAAAAAGGTTAAGCCAATCGATCGGACCCATGGTTGGATCCACCACCGGTTTACAAACTTGTCAGGGACCACAGCTTTAAAGAGCCAATTCGGTTGGAACCGCTGCTAATTCCAATGCGATAACGGCCGACCTCTTAGTGTATCAGATATACCAACATGTGTATGCGTACTGTCAAGAGAAAAGCATAATAGTTAATACACATCACATGAGTACTTACATAACTTTTCTGGATCTTCCACTGTACGATCAATTTATGCTTATCGTTTTTGGACCACGATATGTAAGAAAGAGTCCTTCAATTAAAAATGGATCTGTTGGAAAAAAATATGGCAGTGATGGTAATGCTTTGAGTATGGTATGATACTAAATGGAAGATTACACGAGAGTATATTTATTATACGTAGTAGTTAGAAGTGCAATTTGATCTTTTTTTTGGCTAAAATTTTTAAGTTACATTTAACTTAGAAATAATTTCTTTTTAAGGCGATTTTAGGTGTAAACCGGAAATCCATGGAACGTAATGATTATTATGATGGCTGGAAGTACATAATTTGCTTTCGAGATAATTAATATATCGCAAAAATCAAATACCATCTATTAGTCTATGAGAATTACATGTTGAAATTTGAAGACTTGGACCTGTCTTTTATTTTTAATAGATTCATCGTTAAAATTATTATTTTACAATATTTTTATAAGGTTGCTACAAGCAATAACTTATTTAATAAAGTTTAGATATTAAAATGAAAAAAAAAAAAAATATATATATATATATAACAAAGTTTGGGGCACTAAAATTATTAAAAAGAAAAAAAGGGAAACAGGAGACACTTTTACTAACATTTTCCCGTTCTAGGATAGGGGTTACTACAACGGAAATAGTGATATGTCTTATTTCCTAGAGCACTAAAATAGAAAATTTTAAAACAGGGGTACTATAAATGCTTCGACTGTTGTTATTGCGATCTGCAACAGTGCTGGTTTGTCACTGCAATTGAGAGATTTTTCATCCTTTTGATGACTTTATCATCCATTTTTTTTAAAAAAAAATATTTGATTTGAAAACAAAAGCTATGATAAGGACAGATAATATTTAGTTCTAAATGACCATATCTCTTTCTCTCCTTGCCAAGTGTATCGACTAGTTCTCAAAATTATAATTATCCGAAGAATTTTGTCTATTTTATGAAACATGTATATAAAGGCCAACTATGAATATATCGTTTTCTACTTTTGTTAACTAGCTTTGGCGATAAATTGTCCTGTATCAATTTACATTTATTTTATATGCGTTTAAATTTTTTATCAGTGAAATTAAGCACTTAAACCTATAGATATTTTAGAGTTGTATTTTTAAACCCCATTCAATTATTTTTTTTATTGGATAAAGTAATTAAAATTTTTATTTTTTTTATTATCTTAAGGGGCAAAATTATCACTAAGGGAAAAAAAAAAAACAATTTTTTTTTTTAAGATGGATGGTTTAGATAATTTTCAAATATAATACATAGCCCCTTATCATTTCTACATTTTGCTCCAATTTTACCCCGATCCAAAGGTAGGAACTCAGAATTGGAACACTTCTATCAAAAGGGCTAGCAACCATGTAACCCTCTGTTTTGTGTTCTTTTTTTTTTTTTTTTTATTAATGTTGTTTTGACAGACTAATCTATATATTATTTATGCCCTAAGGGCTTTGTGCAACCATCATTTGGTGTTTACACCTTTTGAATATAATTTTGCTTATAATATTCCATTAATCGTCGTTTAAAAAAAATTGTTCAAAACTACCAAAAAAGCTTTTAAGGTAATTTACGATTTGAATTCTGTGCAGCCATTTCCTATTCTCTCCAATACCCCAGCATCAACTTATAACATCCTTGTCTCTCCAATATTCCCACAGCCATTTGGTTAACAACTTGGCCAATACCAACCAGCAATTCAACTTGAAAATGCTCCGGATAGTTCTGCCAAAATGCATGCAAACGTAGGCGACATGGGAGTCCAAAGTCACCCGCACTTTCCAACTTTAACCGTTGAGAGAGAAATTTCAGTAAAGATTTCCAAGTGAGGAAAGTCATCTTCCTCCACATTAAACAAGCAATTTAGGATTCCTCTTCCTGTTTCAGACAAAAGAGGCATGTTGCTTACTCCTTGGCTCTTTTAGTGACGGGCATTGACCTATGATCCTATTATCACCTCAAAATGGATGAAGATTTATGGGTGAATTTTCTATGGTCCTATATTGTTATTTTCCGAGACCAGTCCCGTTGTTTTTTCACCGGCAATTACGGGTCATAGTAAACTGCATGCAGTAACTAATAAACAGGTATTGTTTCAAAACATGTGACCACAATAGATTTGGGTAATTTAACAAATAAGCCTCAATATTCCACTACTAGCATTGTGTAATTGGATCCTGACAAAAATGAAAAAGAAAATATTGCGTTAATGGGCAAAAATAATATTATATATATATATATATATATATATATATACGTATCAATCGCTTGATGTTTTGCATTATATAATTCAAACATATACTTCCATTAATATTTTTTATTTTTCTAGATACTTTGTAAAATATAAAATACAAACATATATATCTTAATGTGTTTTAGATTGTTGTCTTTTAATACATTTTTTTATTGAGACGTCTTACAAGTGAGTTATACCTTAATCATTTTTACTAATAATTTCAAATATAGTTGTTGATAAATTCACAATGCGAATGCATCAACTATAAGTTTTTATTTATGGTCCACTAATCTATACAACTTATTTAAGCTAGAAATATATAAAGTAATTAATGGTTATGGAACTAGTATCTTAGTATTAACTATTTAAACAATTCTATAGTCTTCAAAAGGACGTAGGACCACTAAAACACAATATCATGAGGTCAAGGGCTAGACTTATTTTTTACTCAAGATAGAACCATAGATAAAAACATTTCTATTAATTAAAACCCATAAGAATTATGTTAAAATTACTATCTTAATTATTAGATATTTTTCATGGATTTTAATGATAATAAAAAAAGAAGAACACTAATGAATTAACAAGTGCGCAAGTATTCAAAAAGTTTAAAATTGCAAATTAAAGTGCATTCAAAAGTTTTGAATTGATTGAAAAAAAGATTAGTCTAAAAATTTTTAAAAAGCATTTCAAAAACTTTTATAAAAAAAATTGGTACAGTACTTTAGAAAGAAGAAAACTGATACTCTTTAGAAAGTTGCTCTGGAAAAATAATGTAGAAAATTAATCTATATCAGATTTTAAGAAATCCAAGCCTAGCTCTACTAAATTTGGTGTATTAGAAAAATACGCTTAATCTCATTTAACTTAAGATGGAATTAAGATTCATGAGCATTATTTTTAAGTGAATTAATTTTTTGAAAAATCAAGATATGCACAAATGTAGATAAAAATAAGGTTGAGTGGAATTTTATGCAATTTTAAATCTTGAATACGAGTCTTATTTGAAAGTTCTTCTCATCAAAATCAAATCAAAAGCCTATCTAGTAATTGTGGATTGAAGAATATCTGATCTAAAAAGATAAGGAGAGTTGTTCTTTAAATTCAAATGACTGAAATCTTTTCAGAATATCCAAAGAATTATCTTGAATACTAATGATTGGATAAATATGAAAGTGAAGATAATCTTCAAATTAGCCATTAGAAGGTTTCAATATAAAAAGAGAAAGGATCCAAAATGTCATGTCACACAATTCTAAAAAAAAAAAAAAGTTTTTCTTGTACAAAAAAATCATGATCAATTTCAACATTTTAAAAAGTCACATAAAGTTCTTCGGATACTTTTTCGAAAAGTTGCACCGAAGCAAACATTACAACATTCATCATTTCTCTTTAGAGCAAACTAATTGAGATTTATACTTTTATTCTCACTTATAATTTGTAATTTTTATTTGTTATTTGAGCATTGAGACAAATACATATATTCTCTACAGATCTACATTAGCTTAGATTATTTAGAGACTAGATAAGTAAAGTAAAGTATTGTAAAGTCCATGAGTAACAAGTGCTTGTAATCTCTTTATGATTTAATTTAGTGGATCAAGTGGAATAGCACCGGTAAAGCAAACCGAGTCCTCAACAATAGAGCTGGAAGAAAGCAGTAGATAGAAGGCCAAAACTCTATAAAATCTCAATCTAATATTTTCCTTTTTTTACTCTTTTAATTTGCCTTATTATTATGTGTTAAATTATTAAAATATCACTATTCACCATTATAAGTTGTTAAGATGAATAACTTTATTTTTCTTATATCAAAAAAGTTTTTAAAAGTCTAAAGATATCAATTCACTACCTTCAACCTACCCCCACCCCCTCTCTCTTGATATGTTATACAAGACTAACATTAATTATGTGTTTTTTTTTTTTACACTTGAAATTTGAAAAATATTAAATATATATGTCATACTTAATTGAGTTTTGTAGAGGTCATGCATCAAATGCGTATCACATATGAGCCATTCACTTCACAATGTATTAGTAAGGTGATGTAATTTAGGATTACTACTTCAAATAAGATAAGATAATTAGGGTATAGGGTGCAAGATAAACAGTCTTAGCAGGCTTGTAACCTTGTGTGATAGATGAAGAAGCATGAGATCTTTGATTTCACAAATTTTTATGTTTAGGGCAGGAGCAATATGAACGTAACAAGTTCTTGATTTACTTGTATCTATCTAATTATCAAACTTTGAAACTTGATAATTGATTAATTATTCTCAAAAGCAAGGAATAAGATTAGCAATGGATAACTACCATTAGATCATCTTAATAATTAACAAACAAATTGGTCAAATCTTTATAGGGTTTCCTAGTAGAGCTTTTATAAGATGCATGCCTTTAGATGGCCCTGCTAAGCGCAAAAGCTTAGTAAAATCAAGCTAGTTAATCTTAACAAACCCTATTTCGACCCTCTAAGCCGAACTCCCTAAATTATCCTAACATATGGGCCTAACTATTTGGATATTATCACTAATCCAAGTAATTAGTCAAAATATTGTAGCAGTTAATCCATTTCAATACAATTATATGTTAACTCTCACATTTGCCCTCTAAGAAAAATTTCTTTAAGAAAAGCATAAAGGGTTTGGGCATTCATCAAGTGCTTTAAGCAATTAGGTCATCACCAATGCCTACACAATAAAGCTACTACACTACTTCTAATTGAGACTTTATAATTTATGAATCAACAATATTAGAGTCATATATATACAACTAGCACCTGTTGCAATAGTTTATTTAGTATGCAATCTCGTGGTACCATCTAAATGTACAAGTAACTCCAAACTTGCTAAAATCATGTTCCTAAGGACAACATCTTAGGTTAGTCTTTCTTTATCTATGATTGTGTTTGACTTAGTGTAAAGTTGATTCACTTTTTTTTGTCTGGTTTGAGTGAATTATCTACCTCATTAAGTCAACTTTTGAGCATTAACTCCATTTTAGTAATTCCAACTCATATTTTGATTTCAACCTATTGAGATAGAATTGATGGAATCACAAGTTAAGCATACACTCATTTAAAAGGACTTGAATTCTGAATAAGAAAAACTTTGTCACAATTGACACTACCTTATAAGGACCAAATTTCATTGTTTTGAATAACTTTTAGGCCATTTGCCCTAACGTTTTCCCTAAAATTGTTGTTTTCATTTTTTTTTATTGATCTGAATGCATCCAAAATGAGCTATTATATTTTTAATACAATGGGAAAAGTGCATTTTTAATCCTTAACCTCTTCTCACTTTTCTATTTGAGCATTTAATCTTTTGTTTTCTTCTTTTTATTTGGGTTATCAATATTTTCAAAACCTTACAAAAATAAAATTTCTCTTAAATTATCAATCAATTCATGATGCATATCAACTTCAAATTGGTCTATAGTAATTAGTTTAATAAAATGATAATATTAATTATATTTAATTACATAATATAATAGAAAATAATTTTAAATAAATTTTATTATATAGTATGGTAAAACAAAAAAAACAAAAAATTATAGAAAAAATAAAAGTGAGAAAAATGGGCTAAAAGAATTCATCCAAATCCTACCCACTTTGGTAACCATCCTATAAGACTAATAAGAAGTTGACACATGCAAAATATGCACAAAAAATTTAATGGAAGTCCTGCTTTTATAAAATTTTGAAAACATTCAAAATTCATAAGTAGGTTGCTTGAAAAGAGCATAAAATGAAATGTGTGTTCTCCCTCTCTTATATTTTATTAAGATAAAGCTACAAATAGCTATCATTAATCAAAGGGGTACAAACATAAATAACAAAAGTTAAGAGTTAAGATAGTATATTTGACAAGCAAAAAGTGTGATTAGTTATAATATTTAGCTACTTCAAATATCATATCTAATATTAAAAAGTTCCCTAAATTTAATGATTTTGATAGGAAAAAAGCACATTTGCAGTCCTCTTTATCTATTATTCAGTTTGAGTTTTCAACCTTTTTTTTTTTTCCTTCTATTGAATTCTCAACATTTTCCGACTTTTATAAAAAGAGGATTTCCATCTAACTTCATTAAATTTTCAATCCATCCTTGATATGTTTCAATTTCTAATTGGACTTAGTGGAGTTTACGAATTTTTTATAGCCTCCTTTTTTTTATTTTTGGTATATTCAATGATGAAATATATTTCAATTTTTTTCTTTTATTTTATCATGTAATCAAATATATTTAATATAATTATTTCATTAGATTAATTATTATGAACCAACTTGAAGCCAACACATATCAAGGGATTAACAAATATTGTCACAAAGTTGATGAAATTCCTATATTTATAAAAGTCAAAGAATATTCAAGACTTGATAAAATAAGAAAAATTGGGGACTCAAATGGATAAACAAGTAAATATTGAAATAAAATTTATTTTCCCAAACTTCTTGTCTCGAGCATCTCAACCAATTATGATGCAAGGTGAAGCGATAACACCAAAATATGGGAGAGGAAATAAACTTGCATTAATTTGTAATCTCCTTACACAATTGTTCAATAACACTATTTATAACCATAAAACCATAGAATCAATAAAGAAATTCAATAAATTCAGAACCAAATAAACCAAGATAAAGTTTGTTAAGTTAGCCAAAAATCCTAATGAACCTAATATCTTTGAAATCGAGTAAATTTGACTCATGAAATTATGTCAAATGGTTAATTGGCTTGCACTATGCTGTAGTAGATTCCAATCGTGGTATATTACGAGTTCCATAATTTTAAATATACAAAAAATTATGACCTTTCAAAATTAGCTTAACCATTGATATCTTCCCTTTTGATTTTGGAACATTGCCTTTTAAATAGTTGCTTCTAATTCTATAAGCGTCTCACTTGCAAATCCTCCTAATCTTTTGGACCATGTGTTTGATTCTTCAATTGTTTGGATTTTTAATAAACCTCTCAACCCCATCAAATTACATTCAAGTACCTAGATAAGGAGGTAATATATAATTATAAAAGTTTACTTCATCTAAATATATATCTACATATGATTGGTACAGATACGATGGAGATAGGGAGTTTCAAACAAACCAATATCTATTGAATATTAGAGATTTTTAGGATTTTTCTATTGCAACGTCCACTATTTTTATGGGATTAGTACCATTCTCTATTATATTATTAATTTAATATTCATTAAATATAAACTATTAAATTTATTTTGTTGTTAACCATCTAAATCTAATAAATATTAAATGATTTGTAAAACTAAATGCTAGATCGGTCTTATCAAAATAGTAGACGAGACTATAGAAGTTCACAAGATTTTAATGTATAATTTTTCCCTTCTACTATAATATATAATTTTGAAAATTTTATACCGAACAAACAAATATCTATTGAATATTAGAGATTAAATGTTTAATTTTCCTATCTATTGTAATATATAATTTCGAAAATTGTGTACCTCTTCATTAGTAATAACTTTTTATGATATATTTCAATTATTTATAATTATTCATTTTTATCACTTACACTTTATTACAGATATCTTTTTATCATTTTTTCTTAACTAATGTATGCAAAATATATATATATATATATATATCTTTGTATAAAGAATAATAAGAATTACAATCCTTATCTAAGGGTATCTCTAAAGAGTTGGAACTCTATCAAATAAAATTATAAAACTAATGATTTAAATTAAAATGATAATGATTTTGTTATTTATCTATATTATTAAAGTAAATGAGATTTTAAATAATCACCTTTTTTTAAATTACATATTTACCCTCTATTTATTATTATTTAATAAAAAAACTACCAATAAAATAAACTATTAAAATTACAACTAATAGATAAATATATTCACTTACTCCTTTTTCTCTCTCTAACTTTTTTTACTCTCTCACATCTTTTTTCTCTTTTTCATTTTTTCACACTCTTCTACTAACTACATCCACATCTCTCTCTATGTCTCTCCTCATTTTGTATTTCTTACACATGTAATGCGGGTGCATTGTTGACTAGTTAATATATTAATTATTATTATCTTTTAAATAAATTTTTTATTATTTTTATAAGTCTTTCTAGATATATATAAAATTAAAATTAAAATCTATTTATGACATTATTTAAAAATCAACCCATAATAAAACTTTTTAAAAAACCCACAAAACAAAAACTTACGAAGTTGAATATTCAGCGGGTCAAGCTTTATGTGGGACTGGGTGAGGAAAAAAAAAAAAAAAGCTTTACGTCGGAAAATTAAAAAGAAAAAACACAAGAAAAAGGTAAGGAAATAGTTAAATGTAATAAAGTAAGTGGCGCGAAAACTCCGCCCTCCATCTGTTTCTGTCAACTGAAACCGTTTTTCTTCTTCATCTTTCCTTTTTCTCTCTTTCTCTTCTTTTCTTCATCTTTCCCATTCAACATTTCCCCATAACTCTCTCTCTCTCTCTCTATGCCAGATTTTCCGATCACTCCCCGGCGATTTCCTCTCACTTACTCTTGAAGTTTTGTGATAAATATACTGACTTTTCCCGTGATTTTCGTAACTTATTACTGTTGCTTGGATTTTATACAATCAACCGCGTATTCTGGTTGAAACCGGAAAAGCTTTGTCTGGAAATTACGCTTGAATCGTAAAGGTACTTCTTTATGATTTTTACTGTTCGTAATTTTATTTCTTTGTTATGATTATTATCATGTTATGGAGGTCAAAATTCCAAGAAACCGTAGTGAATATAAATTTTCAAGTTGCAATTTAGCGAATTCTTAGTTTATGCATATAATATATAGTTTATATGTAAGTGGAGGAATATTAGTTCTTTTTTTCTTTTTTTACGATCTCAAAGATCAGCGTTTAATTTCATCCTAAATGAAATTTTTTCATGGATTCAATAAATTTTTCTCTCGCCTCTGTCTCTCTTTTATAACTGAAATTACAGTTTTTCGGCTTTGTTCGACGAATTTTAGGATGAAAATGGAATTAACGTAGCATTTCTATTTACTAATGGGGATTTTTTTTTATCTGTAATAATAAATTCACGGTTATGAAATCAGAAAATTCATGGATAAAATTTTATTCTTTTGTTTGTGTTTAGCCAATAACTACATGTCAGTTTTTGATTAGTAAGACGCGGAAGGAGAAAGGAGACTATATCCAGATCTTGTTGAGAAAGAGAAATGTTAAGAATTTTTATTATTATTATTACGATTGTTTGGATTTAATCGTGAAGTAAATGCTGCGGTAAAATAAACCGAGTTTATATAGTTATGTTGCAGTAAGTATACAGTGTTTTTTTTTTTTGGGTAATAAGTATACAGTGTCTTCGATGTAGGAGACAAGAGTCTGCAAAAACACAGAGGTTAATTTTTAATATAATTTTAAAGGTTAATTTTGATATTGCAATCTTTTCACAGTTTGATTCATTGATTTGCGTTCCTTAAATTGGAAATTACTAAACGTCCAAAATGGTCAAACCAGAAACTATTATTTTTATATGCACCGCTGCTCTATGCATATTACCTTTGTCTCCGTGAGTGTTTAATGGTTTTTAACCTACTGTCCTTTTTTTTTAATATTAATTTTGGTTATTAATATGGACTCTGAATTTTATGGGGACATTGATGTTTGCTCACACGTGGAAGACCATGTCTCCACTCATTTACTCCATTTTGGATTGAAATTTTGTTACTTGGAGCTTGCTGTCTGATGATATCTCTAATCAATTTAAAAAAAAAAATGAAGAAAGAAAAAATTACTGTGATTGGTGGACACGGTCGAACTAGATAGAAGATGTCAGCGAGTAAAGATGAGATGGTAAAAGGTTAAAGTCTGTAATTGAATGTTGAAAAATCAAAAGAGGGTGTTGGGTAATTTGTTTTATAAGTTAAGACCCTACAGTACTAAGTTGTTTTGTGGGGTTTAGTGAGTAAAAAAGATGAAGGGGGAGTTGCTTTGTTGTTTAGTGTTGAGATCACTTTCAATTGAATTGAATTGAATTCGTTTTCAATGAAAGTGAGTTATAACAAAGAAGACGAGACCAAGCCAGAGGGGATACGTGATTTGTGTGTGTGTGTGTGTGTGTTTGAGTGAACCCCATTTACAGCCCAGATGGCCATGGCACTCTCGTGAGAGAGGGACAAATAGGCATAAAAGTTTTTAAAGACACCCCTTATGATATCATACTTCACCCACTATTTTATTCAATGTGAGTCTCTACGGTACTTATAATAACATACTCTAGTACTATTTATATTTTATTCATCTCCCCATCCTTGCTTTCCTCCACCTACATTCCACCTTCTCTGGTTGCTCCAACGACTCTCATCAAACTACTAAATATTTTACAGTGGAATGCTAGGAAATTGAATTCACTTATGATTGATGGTAGTGCGCGTTGTGACACAGTGCGGAATTCTTTCTATCCTACCAGATTTTGCTTGATGTCCTGGTCTGATCTGCTTGATTCTGGGTTTTCATTGATGAAATTCCCATACCCATTTCCATTTTTATGCTTGAAATGCAGAATCTGTAACCAACCAGATCTGATGCAATGTAAAGCCGTCATCTTTATGGGACTTTTCTTTTATTTGATTTAATTTCTTTTTTTTTTTTTCTGGCTTATTGCTTTTCTTTCTTTGCTTTATGACAGCGGTGTCTTACTTTTGGTTGTGCTTTGTGACAGATTTGTTGCAGAGAAAAGGATCTCCTTTTTAAGCTATCGGTTGTATGATTCCAATTGAAAGTGGGATGCATGAGTGCCTTCTGGCTGTAAAATACGGAACCATGTTATGGGTGGGTTAGAGTTAGTCAACGTGGTTTAGTTCAGACTGAATGAATGGATGTATGTGATTCCAATATAGCATTACAGAAGCACAGAAGTGTAGAGAAGCTGAGGCCGCCGTTGGTTCCAGCTGAGAGGAACAATGCCGTCACCAGCACACGCCGCCCTCGAACGAGAGAAGTCTCTTCGAGGTACAAATCACCTTCGCCATCAACACCATCTGCACCCAGTCCCAGGCGTTGCTCATCCCCGAATCTTCCCAGAACAGCAACTACACCTGCACCATCCCAAGTGGCCCCCAAAAGAGCTCTTTCAGCTGAGAGGAAACGCCCATCGACACCGACTTCACCACCACGCCCGTCCACACCTGTACAGGATTCATCTGTAGATATGCCTTTGTCATCTAGGAAAGTTGTTACTGGTAGATTAGCAGAGAGTTTGTGGCCTTCCACAATGAGAAGTTTGAGTGTCTCTTTCCAGTCTGATATCATTTCTATCCCAGTTGCAAAGAAGGAAAAACCTGTCAGTAATACTTCTGTTGACCGCAACCTCAGACCATCTTCGAATGCTACAGTTAGGCAAGCTGAAACACCAAATGCAGCAAGGAAGCCTGCACCAGAGAGAAAGAGAAGTCCTCTGAAAGGTAAAAATGTATCTGATCAGTCAGAGAATTCGAAGCCTGTTGATACTTTATCTTCACGTTTAATAGATCAACATCGTTGGCCTAGTAGAGCAGGTGGGAAGGTATCTTCTTCCAATGCATTGAACAGCAGTATAGATCTTGGTGACAAAATCATCAGAAATCCCACAGCGAAGGCTGGAGTTGGGCTATCATCATTAAGGAGGGTTCCCTCTTCTGATGGTCCGGCTAATCGTTTGCAAAAATCTTCCAGTGATGCTGCTAGGTTCTCACTTGACGAGATTGATAGAGGAGATTGTCAAGGCAGTTCGTTTGATGACAATTGGGTAGGCCTTTATGGACAAAACTATCTTGTCCCGTTGAGTGTAGCTGACAGAGGAACGGCATTTACTGCTGCCGTTAGATCTCAGTCTCTGCCTGCATCACGGCAACCATCGCCAAGTAGGACCTTATCATCGTCTCTTTCAAAAGGCGTCAGTCCATCAAGGTCGAGGCCATCTACTCCTCCCTCTAGAGGGGTCAGTCCATCTCGGATAAGAGCATCTGCTACATCTACTCAATCTACCACAACACCCTCTGTCCTGAGTTTTATTGTGGATGTCCGAAAAGGGAAAAAGAGTGCAGGGTATATAGAAGATGCTCATCAGCTTCGGTTGCTGCATAATAGATTTCTTCAGTGGAGATTTTCTAATGCGCGTGCAGAGGCAGCACTCCGTAACCAGAAAGCAAAAGCCGAGGTAAAACAGTCTATTTTCCGAATTTGCAGGGTTTTTAAGAATTAACTATTCTAGCTTGCCCTGTACCTATTTTGCTTCAAGTTACCAATTAACTGATATCAACTAACTAAAAATAAGAACTCTTTTCCAACTCTACATTCAGTTTGGTCCACTGGAGCAAAGATTGTAGTACCATATCTATTTTTAAATAAAAAATAACTGCTATTTCTTTTTCCATCTGATTTTTTTTTCAGTGACGGGAAACTTCATGATGAGTAAAAATCGATAACTTTTTTTTGCGGTGATAACCCTGAATGTAATGGATTCATGACATTTCTTTGCTTGTTTATTATCTCCTGAAGTTTGTACACACTAACCAAGCAGCTAGAGAAATCTCATACTCGTTGCCTAGCATCGTGGATATGAGGCTTTAGTAAAAACATCTGAATCTATAGCAAGAGGGAAAGGCCAAGTCTTTCTCTGATAGTATGTTATGATGTGCTGATACTGTTTAGAGAAGTAATGGCCTTGAGCATTCTTTCTGTTTACAATAAAATGCCTACTACTCTTCTTTTCTACAGCCATTTGTTGTTAGAATCAACTTTTAGCCATTTCGTTTGTTGTTTCCATAGATTGTTGCTAGTATGGTAATTTTTTTATCTATGCAGAAAACAATGTACAATGTCTGGAGGGCTACATTGACTCTTGCTGATTCTGTCACCAAGAAAAGGATCCTTCTTCAACAGATGAGATTAGAGCTTAAGCTTAACTCTGTCTTGAAAGGACAAGTAAACCACCGCCTCTCACTGATTTATTTTGACAAGGACCAACATTTAATAAGTTCCATGATTTTTGTAAAAAAAACAAGTATGATGCACTTTCTCTTGAATGGCCAGAATCTCAGACCGATCGGCAAGAATTACTGAGGTCTACGTCATATAGTTTGGTCAATGTAGAAGACAAACCAACATCACCAAAGGAACCTTCTTAAGTATATGCAGACAATTTTCCTTTACGTTTTCCCTACTTGTTTGAGAATACCCTTCTCAGTTTCTGATGAACTTTTCACACTGCTCAAGTTTATGAACAAGGACAGACTAATTATTTAATTACTTGTCACATAATAAAGTGTCACCATTCTGGTTATTCCAAGGAGCTTAAAAACTGAGGCTTTTGCATGAAATTCTTAATATAACTGAGTTCTCAGTTGTAGCAAATGCTGCTTTTGAAGTTTCAGAGATTGTTATGATCCCAGAAAATTGAATACATGTACCCTTTCCCATGAATCATTTCAGAACTATAGTCTTCTTATCTGGACATGATTCAAGGTTCCAGCTTTGCTATTAAAATTCCTGTTTCCCTAACCCAAAAAGAAATAAAGTTCTGGACACAAATAACTTATTCCATCATCTTCTTAAGTGAGGTAATGTTTTGCATGGCGACCCTCTTGTATAGGATTTCAATTTCTTATTGTTATATCTCAGCTTGGTAGAATCATCATAGTTTGTTTTGTTGGTATGGAAGATGAATAGGATTCTAAACCTAGTTCTACACCATGTGCACCAACAGTTGCCAGTGAATGCTGAAGAAAGAAAATTTATTTTAAGAAGACATTCTCTCTTCATTTTCTAATAAATTGATTTTGACTGGTGTAGATGGCATACCTTGATGAGTGGGCTTTGCTTGAGAGAGATCATATTATCTCATTAGCTGGAGCTGTGGAAGATTTAGAAGCAAGCACTCTTCGTCTTCCAGTTACTGGAGGGGCAAGGGTATGTTGATTTGAAAAATCATATCTGTATTCTTTTGGATGCATATTTTCGTAAAACTCATTACAAGACAATCTGTCACAGGCAGACATCGATACCCTGAAGGTAGCCCTCCACTCATCTCTGGATGTCATGCAGGCAACAGGATCCTCTGTACGTTGTCTGTTTTCAAGGGTCAGATTTATAACTATTCATGGATTTCTTTACTATTGCCAGCCACGTGATTAAACGATTATCTTCTATTCCCTTGTTTCCCTGGATTGACGTTTTGTTGATAGTTTCTTATCATAAGCTTCTAATATCATGGTTCATTTTCGAACAACTAATAATTGAAGGAGATTTTGTAGCCTTGATGTTGATTTCAGAACAACTAGAGGCATCGATAGTCTATATACCAGACTGAAGCATCTTATATTCCACTAGAATGAATGTCATTCTTACGTACATACATAAATACATAGATAAGTACATACATTCATACATACCTATGTACATACATATATGTATGTTATGTATCTATATACACACACACACATATATGCATAAATGATGCAGGCGGAGTGGAAGTACCACAATAGGAAATATAAATGACAGAAAATATGTAGATACATGGTACTTCCACTCTGCCTGCATCATTTATTCATGCAAATGTGCTAAATTGTACAGAGATGTATCTGATTTTGCATCTTACTTGATGCAATATATGTAAGCTGCTCTTCTTTCTAGATAGTTCATGTTATGGGCCTGTGATTAGTAGCACATGGGACCTTATTTGGTCATTACAGCTAATGTGACTTAAATGTCTTGCGCAATAAACTATCATGCTTCTTCACGCATCACTTACTTCTATTACTAGATAGAAGTTGTTTATTTCCACTCGCATTGCTTCTATTTGTAATATTCTTTTCTTACCTGTTGGCATGCTTCTGCTTCTGTTTCTTCCTTCTGATAATGGTGTCTTTACAGGTTGAGAAGATGAACGAGTTGGTAACCGAACTTGCACTTGTAGCTGCACATGAGAGAGCCATGCTTGATCAATGTGAGGCTTTGCTTGGTTCAGCTGCTGTAATGCAGGTGTGGATTTTTACCAACAAATCTGTTTCTTGCATGTATTTGCTTGTTTTATTTGTAGTGTTTAAGTAGGAAGCTTGCCTATTGTGTACATTTGGATACCAACTCGGTGCTTTGCATTAAATCCTTGTTTTTGAACTGAGCAATTGGTTTGGATCAAAATTCTTGCCCATATGATTTTTTTTACATTTATATGATTATTGTTTTTGCTCGCATCTCTAGTCATTGATATCCCTACAAAATGGTTCTTTTTGTCAAAATTTTTTTGTAAACGGCACTAGCACATCATTCTTTATAGTAAAAATTGCAGCTTTAGTGCATAGTCTGAATGTTCAGTGTTACATATCATCTGCTTCGTTGGCTCAAGCTGTAAGCCTCCAGACATTCTTAGCTTATTGCTGGGCAGATCTCAGTAATTTTCTAATTGCATATCTATATTGATCCTTTACAATTTTCAATATGGTCCGTCTCAATCAGCCAAGATTGGTTAAATGTTGTAGTTCTTTTTATCCTAAATTTCTCTGCTTTTCTGCAGAAAAACTAGCTACAAAATTACTTTTCCAGATCATTCATTTGTTTATTTGAATTTTACATGACAACCATTCTTAATTTTTAGGAATTTTCTAATGCACATTACATCATCATAGTAAAGCTTGTTCCACGATATTTCTGGTCCCTAATTTTCCGATTATGGTCTAACTCTCGTAAGATACCACTTTCCCTGAAACAGTTGGCCATTTCATCACTCTTTCGCGATGGATAAAACATAAGATGTTCTGATGGTTGTGATGTCCATATTTTAGTATCACTGTCAATTTGTTAGTTGAGGTTCCTAATTACCTCCATCTCTGAACTTGATATGAACAGATTGAGGAACACAGTCTTCACATACATATATTACAGTTAAAACAAGCTTTGGAGAAGGAGAGGACTCAGTTTTGGAAACTAAACACAACCAAAGATTCCACGGTGTCGCCATAAGAAGAACATAAAAACCCGGCACTTACAGAGGATAGGAAGGGTTAATCCTGGCTTCAGATGATTGTAAATTTATTAGCTTTTCATTTTTATTTTTTTTTTCCCCTCTAATTGCATTTATCCCTTGATTCATCAGTCGATGGTGAGTGGCGCTGTTGGCCGTCAAGTGCAAAGTAAATTTTGTATCTCCTTTGTATGGGAAAAAAAAAAAAAGGATGCAAAGAAAGTAAAGCAGCAAAGTGTCATACAAGAAAAACATATCCACATAGAAAAATTGAATGTTTATATTACACATTTGACAGAGGATTAACCGGTGTTAGTACAAGGTAATGCATTATTATGTTGAATAGGAGATGCATTAAACCTACTGTTTTGGGGATCCTTGAAGCTGTTTTAAGTTTCCTAAATTATGTACAAACTGCCTCACCAACAATGTTGGAAAACCTCAGGGCTACATAAATTAGATCGAAAATCCCGTGTTGCTGTGATTGTCAAAACTAAATGAATATTTCTTTGCCCCTATCGCAATGATTAAAATTAAATTTAAATGTGTCGATTGTAACAATAGCAACGCCATCTTTAGACAACCAATAACATGTAATAACAAGAATTTTAGTTTATCAAAATATGGAGAAAAAGTGAATTCAAACTGTTTCAACTTTATTAAAAATATACATATAATAATAACGTTCTATAAATGAGTTTTTTTATTCATACAAATGTTTGACCTTCAGTGGATCTCAAGAAAATAATAGTTATACAATCATTAGGTACTATATGAAAACATTTTAATCGTACATCTAAAGTCTAATGGACAAAAGAATTTACGATTGAAACCATATGCTAATCCTAAAATCTTAAGGAAAAATAATAACAAAACTGCCAACTTTAACTAATCAACTTCCAATTGAAAAACAGAAAATAGAGTAAGAGATCTACATCCCCTAGTAAACATTTTATGAAACAATATAAATGGAAGCATCAAATCGATTTCCCTTAACCCTAAAATTCTTATAAACCATTCTATAAAGCTCAATGCTGAAAGAGTCGTTAAAGTTGTACCATTAAGAGAAATTAGATAAGAAGGTCCTATATCTCTTTTCTTGTTCTTCTTTTTCTCTTTTTTTTTTTTTTGGTTTTTTTGGGGGGTGGGGGGATTGCAATATGGTATATATGTATTAAAAGAGATGGGATCAAAATACAAACATCTAAAAACAGCAAATGACTGCCTATCCAACACCAGGGCGTTTATTATGCAATACCAGGAAGGGAACATCTCTATACAACAAAGGCAAAGTATCTTCTGAAGGGATCAAACAAAAGACAGTCTTCCATCTATTGATCCTTCATCATCCTACCCATAGCATTTGCCACTCTGTTGGTTTCTCTCTCCACAAATTCCGCTCTAATTCACTACAGCCGCAATAACTTACCAATTGGGATATTAGGGGGCCCAAAAAAGAAATAAAAGAAGTACTCGCTCTTCATTGCAAACCTTAGCATTTGTAGCTCGGAAATTTTTTAAACTCACGAAACCTAAGAAGGATGCAAACTGTCTTACAACTTGTACATCTTACATGTATTTCGTGGACCCCTATACCTATTATTTTATTATAACATCAACGATTATATATACAGTTTCATCAGTAACGGGTCAGCATTATGACGTTTCATTTCTTGAAAGCTAGGTAGGTTTTACAATGGTTAAATTACTTAAATATTTTATTATATTATATTGATTAGGGATATTCTTTGGACATGTAATAATAGACATGCAACGCATTTAAAACCCGAAGCCAGTAGTATGCATGATGCGTACATATTCCAGGCAAATTCTAGGAAACTTGAAGCAGGAACCTACAGTGCGCATCTTATTCCCATCTCCTCCACTGTGTAAATGGCCACATGTCTCGATAACTATCCTATTTAGAGGCATACTTATAATTGGTACTTCAGAAATCTGCTCCTGTTTATGGTTCTTTTCTTTTTCTTCCCAAACCAATCCAATCTGAGATGGTTAGGCATGTCCAATGCTTTTTGACAAATTGCCTAAAAGAAAGGCCATGTCCATGCGAAATCCTCCTTTTCGCTATGTTTGATAACATTTTATAAAATGGATATGGACATAAATGGACACAAAAGATAAAAAAAGGAATGAGGTATAAATTTTATATCGTGTTTGGTAATATAGAGAAAAATTGAACCATATGTTTCCGTTTCTTTTGTTTAGTTTGTCTTACAAAAGAAAATGAAAATGTAATTAGTAGCAGACTAAATTACCCTCCCTTTTATAGTGATAAATATTATTATTAAGAGCAATCTTTTAACTGTGTTATATTTCTACCAATTTCCACCCTTTGCCAAACACCTCCATTTCATTTGTTTTCTCTCTATTTCAGCCAATTTCTACCGATCTAAACAGTGTATGTTTACGGACAGATTTTTTTTCTGTTTTACGTTCACGGCCGATTCTTAAGCTCTCGAAAACATGTAAAAACGTGGAAATAGTAGTCCGGAATCATATTCACATAAGCAACTATTAGTATCTAATATGAATCAAATCTTGAAGGTCTTTCTCAAGATTTACTTGTCCCTCGGAGGCTTTGGAATACCGAAGCTTCTGCTAAAATAAGAATATTACCATCTCCAATTCATTAAAAAGTTCGACGCTCGAAGAAGATGGACATGTTACAGATGCAACTCAACATAACCGCCTTGCTGCTGTCATGTTCCCTATTTCATTGCCCTTATCTATAATAAATTAAGCAGGAATTATCCCTTTTTTTTTTTTTTGAAAATAGAAAAAAAAAAAAAAGAAGAAGAAGAAGAAGCAAATTTAGATTGAACTCCTCTCTCTCTCTCTCTCTCTCTCTCTCTTAAAAATGGAGGGAATGCTGCTTCCTTCCAATAAGGCTAATAGTGAGATTCTTATACAAGCTGTGTTACATTAAATTCTATACACAATCTCCAAAACCTCCTACCTGGAGAGAACACCTACCTCTTCTACTTCTATCTGCACCCTCCATTTGTCAGATTTTGGCCGAGACTTCATTGGCTGATGATTTATCACTTTTCTTCGGAGGATCTTGACCTTTCTGTAGAACAGTCTTATTTGGAACCAAAACTATAAATATATTCCTGTCGCTGAAATTCTTGCTTTCCTCGGTTGCAAGCTGCATTTCAGTGGTCAAGCATTAGTTGGAAGCAAAAAGATATGAGGGAATAGAAAAGGTGGAATATTTTGGGCAAATATTGGGCTCTGTGATTTTACATTATAGCACTGCTTGTGAAATCTCAGAAACACGGTACTAAATGGCATGAGATTTCGTTGGCTAAGCTGAATGGTTCAACAGATGGAGAAAAGTTGAATTGAAAATGCAGACAGTATGGACTAATCTCAATGAGCAATCATAACCATGACAAGTCAGAAAATGGTGGCATAGAGAGTATTTAAGTGAAGCTCTTCAAAAAGGGCATAAGTTTGGGAAGACCACAACAGAAGTCTGAAACTAGAATGCTTGACAAAACTCCCTCTGATGTATCTGAAATTACCAGCACTCAGAGGGAAATGATCAAAAAAAGTTTTAATCACTTTTCAAGCATATGAATAAATGCCCTTGCAAAGAGGTTCGAGAAATATCCAATGTTATTTGACGCTGGAGCCAGATTATTCTTAAAGGAAGTTTTCTTTGGCCTACCAAAGAGGTAATATATTATGAGACTGATCATCATTATGAAACTCAACAAATTAAGATCTTCATCTTACAGATTATATGAATGAAAAGCAGTCGTGGAGTCTGATAATTTTATTTGTAGAGGATCATAGATAAATTACCTCGCCAACATCATTCTGGAAACGTCTTATAAGCTCAATGGCAATATTTCGAAACTCATTTTCCCGTCCTTTTAAGTTCACGATGACCTTCACCTGTAAGCATGATAATTGTTATTATGCAAGCTAGCATAGCATCTGAGTGAAATTTCATGGGTTTACATCACGAGAGGGGAAACACACCTTGTCACCATC
The DNA here is from genome assembly GCA_024138015.1 of Lumnitzera littorea. Lineage (NCBI taxonomy): Eukaryota > Viridiplantae > Streptophyta > Magnoliopsida > Myrtales > Combretaceae > Lumnitzera > Lumnitzera littorea. The sequence goes on along the minus strand of JAMXBB010000007.1, from coordinate 45,424,655 downwards.
TTTCAAAAACTTCCGGGCTGATTTTAGACGGACGGAATAATCATGCTGATCAATGTTGTAACTGGCAATAAAAATACAGATCAGAAGATAGTAAAGTCCATACTAGTCACAAGGACATTAGAAAAGATCTTTAATGAGTACCGGATGAGAATGCATACATAATTCAGCTAACAGCAATAAATCAAACCCAGGTGCCATACAAAGGGAAGCCAAAACCTCTCAATTGCCAGTTTATAACATGTTGGCAAAATCTCTCTGCATTGGTAGTGCACGAATGACAATAAGACAGAAACTGGACAGAGTGCAGGTTGGACTAGATGTAGTTGACAACAAAGTAGACACTCCCAGTCTCAGATAATGCAACCAATAAATATAATGTTGTAATTCAAATAACCTTCTATTACAATCTACCCGAGCTCTTTATTTCTTTATATGTAAATGCTGACAAGGGATCAACTCTAAATATGCCTTTGAAAACACGAACTTCTAAAGATTTCTTCCAAGCAATATTGTCAATAAGTCCAGCTTATTTCTCAATATCCTTCTTATTCCTAAACATGCATATAAAAGGCCATACTACGGCCTCCACATCCACAGTTAAGCAGTAAGAGAAGCTGCATAGTTAGGTAATGTTTCTAGTACTAGTTTTGAAGATGGACATCAGGCTGTTGCCTAGGTAAGGGAGATAGGCAAGGACAGGGATGAGTGACCACTTCAAAGCAGGTTTAAATCACAACGAGAAACTTTTACATGTCTATTCTGGGAAATATGTTTAGATTTTGCACTGATACAGGACAAATTAGTATGATAACATCTCTTACAAATCCAAGGTTGGATGTCTGCACCTTTCCTTTTTTGAGTAAATATATTTTTAATAACCTCCAGATGTAAAAATTAAGAATTCAGACCAGCCACTTAAATGAAAATCGACAAATAACTTGATAAATCAAGCAAGAAACCAATCAAACAAGAACCAACCGATTGTGTTGCTAGCAAGAAATTTAGTAGTTCAAATCATCCTTAAAAATATTTAAAAAAAAAAACAGAAGAAAAATTGTATTTCATCTCCCTCACTATCACATTCAGAATGGATGGAAAAATGGCAAAGAGAAAAAAAGTTTCCCATGTTAAATGATCAAAGGAGCTTTTGTCATTTGTTCTCATCATATGGCAGTTCAACTGTCACAAGCAGCGCTATGAACACTGAATGGGATTATTAAGCATAACCTTTAAGTGTTTGCAAATGGTAGAATACAGCCACAACACCTTATTCTTAGGGCCAAGGTTGCTAAACCATGGATCACTCATTGGAATCAGAGCACTCACTCAACATGCAACTGTTACTGTGTCTACAATAGGGAGACATAAGTACCAGCACCTAACAATATTATTCCAGACACTAGCCTCAACCACCTTCAAGGATTTTGACTTGTTTCTTACATGGGACAAAGCAAAAGTCAAAGCTATATTTTTATCCCACGAGAGAGGTAAAACTAGAGTTTGCATTTTTAAGCACACTCTTGTTGGCAATTGTTATATACAATGCATATTTTCAAGAATCTTACCCCATTTTGAGCTCCTTTAAGTCCATGCGGTTTGCTGAAAGGGAATAAAATTGATTAGGCATTCTTTATTAAGTTGGATCAGCATTCAACTGTAAAGAGTAGACCACTAAGAGATTTACCAGCACTTTTCTTCTGCTGCTCTCTTTTCTTCTTTTGCTGTTCATATCTAAATTTACTGGGAGACAGAAGACAAGAATAACAAGCGTCAGGATTATGCCAGAATCCATGGATTAAATAATTAATATATATATATATATATAAAACTTTAATTTAACAAGTAATATTTTATTGTTCTTCTGCAAATTCAAAGACCTCTTTCAATTTCTAAGACAATATATTGATGTTTGAATTTTTCATAGCATCTGCAAAGGTGACAAAATCATGAATACATTTTGAAAGGGTGATTCCACGTACAACTGATATTTTGAAGATAATAAGTGCAGACAGAAAGCCTAGAAACCACAGAATACCATGGCAGCTTGTGTTACATGAAAATGCATATAAGAGCTGGCCCAAAAGTGAGCCTATCGTAAAATCTCAACATGATCATTAGACAATATGGGCAGACAAATTATAAAATATGTCATCATCCATCGATTAATATAACCTAGAATTTAGACAAAAAGAAACAGGCACCATATTCCTACTTGTAATCCATTATTCTGACAACTGGTGGATCTGCATCAGGGGACAATATCACCTGCAGAAATTTTAATAGTATAAGTGCACTGCTCATTGCTAACAGAAAAGATGAAGCACTTATTAACAAAGTTATTATAATGTCAGGGAAATTTTGCACAAGCAGAACATAAATTTTGTTAAACAACAGCTGATGGAAAACCAGACTTGGCTTGGGAACGACTTAAAAATTCTTCCTTCTCTTGTTCCAGCCAAAAAATAAAAAATAAAATCAGTATTCATGTTCGAACGTTTGTAGATCAACTTTTTGAAAACTATTCCTGAAAAAAACTGACCTCATTTTGGAAAATATATAAAATGAAGTTTGTAAAATCCATTTTCATTTTGCATTTTCTGCAGTCTTCCCTCTCTCTCTCCCCTCCTTTCCCACCACTCTTTCCCGCAACCAAACAACAAAATACTTTCCAAGCCTCTCAACAACATTGGAAATAAAATCATCATTCTCACTTTCCTCATGAACTAAATGAGCCCTTTAGTTCAGATTTTTTCTGCTTTCATCTAGGAAATCATTTCTGAAAAATGTTTGACAAGCATATTTTATAAATTAGAAGAACGTGAAAGCTTCAATCAATATCAGCAGCTTTTTGAAGAACCTTTCAAACATAAGCTAGAAGTTCAAAGCCCCAGCTAATATTCAGCTTTTTGGACCATCATAATATGAATCTATTCACAAGTTAATAGTTTTGATATGAATGAGAAACCTATCAGAGGGAAAGCAGATCAACTAAAAGAAATTTTGACAAAAAACAAGCTATTGAACGATTTAAAGTTGCAGAAATGTGAGCTTTCAACATTTATACTTTACCACAAATTCTTCACATGTAACTAATTTGTAGAGTTAACACCAATTTCAGACTTGAATTCAGGTATCCAATCGAAATAGCGATGTCATAAAAAGCTTTGATTGAATAACAACCAAATACCTTAGAATCTTTGTTTTTGTATTTTAGTTTTTCACCCTCTCTAATGGAGAATAATGAACATAATTCTGTCCACTCTGCGAAACCAACAAAAATTAGCTCTTCACTTTGAAGTGATTAGGAAAACATACCAGATCGAGCTCAGCATCCTCAGCCATCTGTACTGCATCAACCTTAGAAACCACACCAACCTACATAGCATATCCACGTCAATCTGCTCTTAGATATTTTAGAGGGATCAAAAGACGGAGGAAGATAAAGGGACTAAATCATGCTGAAAGTATTCTACCACAACTCACACTAGTGCAGCTGTTCTCAATCTCATGCACACACAAGCATCCACTAATGCAGAGACCAGAAATAGAGATTAAAATACATGTTTTTATTTAAGATGATTTAGAAAAAAAAAAAAAAAGAATTTGAAAAAGGGAATCTCAACTAAACGCATACTCTTTTTTTGGTAAGTTAAATGCATACTTTTGTATACAGCATTCCAGCAATATATACCATACTTAGCATCAACTACAGTTTAATTTTCCAATCCTAAATGGCAACTGGCAGAATAAGATGGTGAATTTTCTATCTGAAATGTGAGGACAATGGCAATTCTCCTCTAGTACTATCTGCAGAAAACAGTAGCCAATCAAGGTAACCAAAGTACAAAGAGAGACGCAATTCCTGTCAAATATTAGATCCTTGTCCCCATTGCATTCTCACTGATTATAAACTGTCATCTATATAAATACTTAATGAGGTCCGATTTTCACTTTTTCATTAATACACCATCTTTAATTAGCTAGTAGATGGACAAAGAAACATGAAAAGAAAAATTATACCTAGTTACAATCAATAAAATCCCCCAAGTAACTAATGTTTTCAACATTATCTTATAGAAATTATCACCAAAAAAGCCTAAAGCACTAACCATATTCTGTTGCTCGTCAATCAACCTCACCGTATCAGACCTGCATAACACAAAAGAGTACCACATATATTAGTCAATTCGATCTTTGAGATTCATAAGGTTAGCTCAATTAGCTTGCAAGGATAATCAAGCTCGAATGTTAATTTAATAAGAAAAATATCTCTTTTAGAAATATCAAGCCAAAACTAGTTCAATCGAGTTTGGTTCTGAGTTCTATCAACCTCGAATACAACACTGTGTACTGACCTCGTTTACGGCCCTACTAAAGGCAGCTTGTGATAGGTAAATTAGAATAAAATGATAAAAGGATTTTTCATTGGTTCCAAATAAATGACTAAACACAAATGTCATAGCAATACCTGATTGCGGATAAATCAAGAGCTTGCTCATCATCAGAATCGCTCTGCCGAGAGCGCCGTGGATTTCCGGCGGAACGAGGACCTCCTCCTCCTCCACCACCACCGTAACGGGCGGAGACGGCGATGGAGTTGCGGAAAGTGGGGAAGAGAGAGAAATTGGGGGAATTAGAAGTGAAGAAGCGAATGCCGAAGAGATGTTGTTTGGATGAGGAGAGATAAGGCGGGGTTAGAAGAGGATTGGATTTGAAAGTGAAGCTGCCGGTAACAGCAGCCATGGCGTTGTGTTAGTGCTCGGTCGCACCAACTAAACAAGCGTAAATCTTTTCTTATCCACAATTTGAATATGAATATCTGTAGGACTCAACAGAGAATGATTAGGCCCTTTGTATCTTTTGGGCCCTTCACACGGATATTGGGCTCTGTTTTTGGGCCAGATCTTGGGCTCGGTTCGTATAACTAAGGCATCTAGTGGGGCAGACTATGCACTAAGGTGGGTTTTGAAAGTGTAAATCAATTCGAAATTGCCAAACCAATTCGATTGAATTGAGTAGGCCTAAACTAGTGGTTAAATAGTCAGGCTTTAAGAGTTCAAGCGTTTTAAAAAGAAAACCCGCCGATTAGATGAGTCTTTAGATTGACAAACTAAATAGCTAATTGAACTGACTAGTTAATTCGTCGGTTTGACCCTTTATTAAAAAAAATTTGAATGAATTATTCTTGCAATGTACTTCGAATAAGAAATTTTTGTCGCATTGGTCATTCTTATTCTATTTTATAATATAATATCACTTAAACCAAATAAATTATTTCAAGATCCAAAAATTTGTTTAGAAAATAAAATTTTTAATTCATGGATAATGGAATAAGGAAAAAAAATGGCAAGTAGATTGAAAATTCCATGAAAGATTGAATTAAAAAAATGAAAAGTCCATAAAAGATTTTAAAAAATTGAAAAAATAAAAAAGCAACAGCCGACACTTAAATGTCGATTCAAGTGAATTAACACAGAATTGTCCTCTTAAGAATCGATCCTAGTTCACCATTATATCGACTTGTGGACTGACGATTTAAAATCAATTCGATCCATTGCATAAGTTTATATGCACCCACACATATATGTCATTCACTAATTATAAAAATATAAGTTTAATTATTTTTACATGCAAACCTGTGATGTTTGCTTGGTCAAAGAGTGTAGTTATAAGAAATACTACTCAATTCAACGACTCTTAATGGTGGTCAAAAGTTATTCGAATATGTCCTTCAATTCATTCACAATGTTAGCAATACCCAAGAAAGGAAAAAGAATTTATCCATTTTTCTCCTTAAAATTTAATAAAATGAAGAGGAATTAGGCAAAGCAACTTGATAATATTATCCTACGCCCTTCACTTTAATAACAATTTGATTCCTCCTATATGCCTTATGGAAAGGTTATTACAATATTTACTTACATTTTAAGCTTGTACTAAAAACTTCATAAGCAATCCTTTTTATAAAAGTATTGAATAATCGTTTATTACTTGTAGTTATTTAATATTAAAATTAATTTTTTCTAAAAAAAAAACAAAAACCCTCAATAAAACAAATAAACAAAAACATAATATCAATTTATAGCTTATTACAACTCTATTCTATTCTTAGTTATTACATCATAACCTTTCGTTATTAGTAAAGTGAATGGATGGTAAAGCAATACTTATGGAATATCCTAATATTATAACCTTTATTATGTTGTTGCACATTTAATTGTAATAAATATGATGGGAATCGATAATATAAGCATAAGAGTTCACAACAGCATTATCGACCTACTTGACATGAAGATTTTTAAATTTGAAATATTATTATTTTCATTATTTTTAGGATATACGTATTTTAATATCTTTTAGCAAATAAATATATTTTATTATCTTTTAGGTTTGAGAACATTTTTTAGTTTCTTTTATTTTTAGGAGATTTATTAATAACCGTTGGATTAAGTTCACATTATAAAACCTATATTTATCTTATCTTTATATAAATAGTATTTTTTCTAGGGTTTGAGCAATTAAATGATTGCATATTGAATCGAATAAAATCTTCTCCTTTTAAGAGTAAAATAGTTCTTTTTTTTTTCATTGACTATGTGAGGCCATCAATAAAATTCACTAGTGGTGTGAGTACATCGATCCTGTCTTTCCCAATTTACAATTACTTTTGTTTCTCTAATATTCATTGTTGTAGATACGCTTACAAATTTTAACACTTAAACTTTGATAATTGCTTACATCAACAATAGCTCTTGAAATAAGTGAAGCCAACCTTTAATTTCGTTCGAGGCTAGTATCCAAAGCATAATTAATTGGTGAGGAAAGATTCTAATCTCATAAGCGGTTTTCTAGTGACCATCAAAGAATTGCAACTAATATTAAATTCGCTTTTGAAAATTCTATGGAAAGCGATAGCCCCTTCCGTTAATTTGTCCGTCAAATTCTCACATGATTATCGACTTGTAAGTATTCGTCAATAGTCTTTCGTGGCAACTTTAAAAGTAATTGTACATGCTATTATAATATTGTGGAAGAAGACAATTCAGTTTTTTTTTTTTAGTTATCAACATATGGGTTGCTACCACCACTTTAAAGGGGTCATGGAATACTTTCTAGCGTAGTAAGCAACGATTTATCACCAAGGTTAGGTCAAAATGACCTACTTTGGTTTCTTGGTAGTTTTGGTCATCTCTTAGTTATGGGTTAGTTGGAACTATTTTTGTAATTTTTATAGTTTTATTTTTTATTTTTTTCATTTTTAATGTTTTATTTATTTACTTATATAGATATATTATATGATTTATCTTATATTTTTTCATTTTGCAGATTTTTTATTTTTTTCATTTTTCTATATTTTTTTATTACAGCTGGCAATTTGAGACTTGGATACAATATACTTAAATATGACATAATATGATACAATTTAAATGAGTTAATGTATGGAAAAATTTAATATGAGACACAAACGGGTTAAACTCATTCAAATACAACTAAATTTGTATTTGGGTTCAAGTCAAACTTCTAAACTTAGACAAGAGACAAGAGACAAGAGATATGCTCTATATTCTTTTGTATTTATATTTTATTATATAAACCATTTTTATTTAAGTTAGATATCTCTATTGGAGCCACGAGATATTTTTAATTATATATTCTTTGTAACGCATTGTAATTTAATTAGGTAAAAAGTTACGAACTCATATGCAGATTACTTGACTATTTCCTTTAAAAATCTAAAAAATAATATAATAAATTTGGAAATCAAATTAATATTAATATCAATTTAATCCATAATTCCACTTAATTTAATAATATTATATGATTTAGATTTTTGGATCTTTTATATTTGTTAAGATTTTACCTTACTAAGAATTTTTGTTTAAGACGTAACTTTTTATTAAGTATAAAAATACCATGTTGTTTGTCTTTATAAAATTTAAATATTATTATACTTATTTTCCCTTTGAATATATATATATTATAGATTTACTTATAATTTTTTAATCAATAAACAGTTTCAAATAAGATAACATGAATTGTAAGCCCTACTATAACCGTGTTCAATAGGATACGAGATACGCTAGGTCATAAGTTTAGATTTTTATACACGATTAATTAATAAATCGTGTCACGAGTTGAGGTTTTTTAAGTACAAACCTATTTAAACATGAAAACAAAACAAAACATGATAACACAAATTGCTAATGCTATTTTTTATTACTTTATTTATTTTGTTAATTTTTTTTATATTAATTATTTGATAAAGAACATGTGACCAATAAAATATTAACATGTGTTAAGGTTAATAGAAAAAATCGATAGCACAGTAAAGGAGGATTTGTAGGAAACTTTTTTAAATATTGAGAATTTAAATAGAAATTTTGAAACATTAAAAAATCAAGTAAAAAAAAAGTGCAAAGAGTATAAGTTTGTTGTTTTCTCTCCACAATAAACTATTAGTTCCAATATGCACTTGATTAGTCTAATTTGGTTTTAGAGTTTTAATGTGTAGGCCAAATTTATGATAAGATATTATCTTGTGGGGACTTCTTTTGGTGTAAATGATTGCGATTGTTAAGTTAGTGTCTTCGAATAAATTAGAAAGGAATATCATCTTTGTGTTGTTGTTTCATCTGCTACCCTCATATTATTCTTATATACTTTAATTTAGGGTACTTTTTTTTTTTTTGTTGTGACTGTGATGTTGATGAAATTTTCAATGGATTTTTTTTTTAAATTTTATTCATATTTATTTTACTCCATAAATGGATGAAAATGAGATACATGTTGCAGTAATCAATGCTACTAAAGTTATTATTTCTGTTGAGACTCTAGTAACTTAGCGAAAACGTCTTAAAAATAGAATTACAAAAGAGGCTCGTGTTAACAAATCGGGGTCATACATGAATCGAATTTTATATAATAGAGATATCTATTATATAAACCAAACGTTGAGTCGGCTCCTATGCCGCTAGCTATGCCTTGTGTCAGGGTCCATTTTTTGTAAGATACTTATACTAATAAGGGGCCATTCTTTTGCACATATTGTAACATAAGGGGGGACTTTATTTTTGTGTAGATAGGGTCTTACTATTATTAGAAATTTCCACTTTTAAAAAGTGGTGACATTTCACCAATTTTAATGTCTCCTCTTATCAAGCCCAATAATGTTTGTAAAACTCTTTACGGGGGTGTAAGTATTATTCTAAATTGAAGCTCTTACTCATCATGTTAGTTGATCATGACTGGTGGCACCTGTTACATACACTATACCCCTGTGTACATACATTGCAGCCTTGTATTACTATCGGAATTGATAAAAGTATGCTATTCCTTTTTCCATTCGTACCTATGTCCCTTATAATCTATTAGCTTTCTTCTTTGGTTGTGTTGCTTACATGTTTAAGCCTTGTTAGCTAGCGTTGCATGTAAGTTAGGCTTACTTACTACTGTAGAGGTAGGATAGTAAGCGCCGCACGGTTTATTTGTGTGCTAAAGAAAGCCTCGGACTGTAACAGTTAGTATTAGAGACTAGGTTATTCCAACGGGAACGACCATGACACGATAAGAAGAAGTGAGCAAGAGGCTAGATAGCCTTGAGGAAATCCTTAGGGGAGTGTTTAAGAGGATAGATGATTTGGTCACATTGTTAATAAGAATGGTTGAAGTTGAGACCAATCATCAGGAGATAAATGCTAAGATGATTGAGATGGCCAAGAATTTTGGTGTTACAATGCAAACCCTTAGAGGGGAAATGCACGTAACGACTGATGAGGTAAGATAACACTTGGAGACTCAAGTAGAAGATGTGAGAAGATAAGTTATTACTCATGCCTCAGTCAAGACTGTTGAAGAGTTGCGGGCATAAGTAGCTATTTTGACTCGGGCAGTAGGAAATGCTCTTATCCTTGCCCCCATTTATGTTCTTACTCATGCAAGACATCTAAAGATGCCTGAGCCTAAGATATTCACTGGCGTAAAGAATGCTAAGTTGTTGGAAAACTTTCTATTTGATATAGAGCAATACTTCGCTGCTGTAAGGACAAATGATGAGAGATCAAAGGTCACCATGGCTATAATGTACTTAACTAGTGATGCTAAACTGTGGTGGTGCACCAAATATGAGGATATCCAAAATGGCAACGCTCATGTAGATACATGAGTCAAGTTGAAGGCTGAGTTGCGAACTCGATTTTTCCCTGAGAATGTTGAGTACAATGCCTGAAAGAAGTTGAGGAAACTTTGACAGGGTGATGACATTAGAAAGTATGTCCGTGGGTTCTCAACATTGATGTTGGACATCAAAAGCATGGCTGAAGATGATAAGCTATTATGTTTCCTAGAAGGATTGAAGCCTTCTGCTAGGAATAAGTTACAGAGGCAATGAGTTACTAACTTGGCTACAGCATAGGCAGCAACTAAGCGCTTGACTGACTACACTCATGACAATAAAGGAAAGAATGTGTCGACAAGATACGAGGGTGGAAAGTTGGTCAAGTTGGGCAAACCTAAGAGTGGGGGAGCCCCAAGTTCAAATAGCAGCAGTAGTAATACTTGAGGGAGTCAAAGGAAATCCTATAACTCTCACCAGTCTGGAAAGAATGGGGCAACCAATGGAGGTAAGAAGCCCTCATTCTTGTGTTTCTTGTGTAATGACCCATACAAAGTAGCTGAGTGTCCACATAGGGCAGCACTCAATGCTATGGCACAAAAAGTAGAGAGTGTTTGCCAAGATGATGAGTTGAGGAGTGATGGAGAGGATCAACCCCAAATGGGCACATTGCATATGTTATCGGCTGTTGGAAAGAGTTCCTCAGTGTGACGTAAGCCTAAGAATAATAATGAGTTGATGTATGTCCAATTGAACATCAATGGCAAGAGTGCTAGTGCAATGGTAAACTCCGGTGCTACACACAACTTCATTGATGTGCCTGAAGCGAAAAGGTTGGGGCTAGTGCTTGCTGAGGATACTAGCCAGATTAAAGCTATTAACTCTAAGGCTCGCCTTATTTGAAGAGTTGCAAAAGGAGTGAAAGTGAGGGTTAGAGATTGGAGTGAAAATCTTAACTTTACAGCTATTCCATTGGATGACTTCAGCATAATCCTTGGAATAGATTTCTTGAGATAAGCCAGAGTTGCTCCCATGCCCGCAGCAGATTACTTATTACTCATGGGTGAAAAGCCTTGCTATGTAACAGTTTAGAGGAACAGGGCAAACAATAATGGTAAGGAAGAGAAGAATATTGGGGTTATGATGTTATCAGCGCTTTAATTTAAGAGAGGGCTCAAACATCAAGAGCCAACTTTCCTGGCTTTCCTTACAAAGAAAGAAGAAGCAAGAAAGACAGAGATACCAGAGGTAATAGAGAGGGTCTTAAAGGAGTACGATTATGTGATGCCTAATAAGCTCCTAAAGGAATTACCTCCCAGAAGGTCGGTGGACCACAAGATTGAGTCGATTCTTGGTGCCAAACCACCCGCCAGAGCTCCTTACAGAATGTCACCTGTCGAACTTATCAAATTGAAGAAGCAATTGGATGAGTTGTTAGAGGTAGGCTTTATTCGACCCTCAAAAGCACCATACGGGGCTCCTGTTCTATTTCAAAAGAAGCAGGATAAGAGTTTGAGATTATGTATTGACTATCGAGCTCTAAACAAGCTGAGAGCGAAGAATCATTACCCAATTCCTCTAATTGCTGATCTATTTGATCAACCAAGTGGCACTAAGTATTTTATAAAACTGGATCTTCACTTAGGCTATCATCAGGTTCGCATTGTTGAGGGGGATGAGCCTAAAATGACGTGTGTAACCCGGTATGGCGCTTATGAGTTCTTGGTGATGCCCTTCGGTCTTACTAATGCCCCTGCAACGTTTTGTACCTTAATGAATAATGTATTTCGTGAATATCTCAACAAATTTGTAGTAGTCTATCTAGACGACATTGTTGTATATAACAAGACATTACAGGACCATGTAAAGCACTTATAAATGGTTTTCAAGAAGCTGTAGGAGAATCATTTGTACGTAAAGCGTGAGAAATGTGTCTTTGCCCAGAAGCACATCAACTTCCTGGGTCATGTTGTTGAAGAAGGGTGGATCCAAATGGATATGGCAAAGGTGGAAGCAATCAGGCAATGTCCAATGCCTAAGAGTGTAACGAAGTTGCGGTCCTTCCTTGGACTTACAAATTACTACCAAAGATTTGTTGAGGGATATTCCTGTCGAGTCACACCCCTCACAAATCTATTGAAGAAGGACTAAGCATGGTCATGGGATGAGATATGTTAGAGTGCCTTTGAAGATTTGAAGCATGTAGTGACAGAGAAGCCAATACTTGCACTTCCTAACATTTCTAAGCCTTTTGAAGCCCACACGGATGCCTCAAACATTGCATTAGGTGAAGTGTTGATGCAAGAGGGTCATCCAGTAGCATATGAGAGTAGGAAGCTGAATCAAATAGAGCGCAGGTACTCAGCCCAAGAGAAGGAGTTACTTGCAATTGTTCATTGTCTAAGGACTTAGAAACACTATTTACTAGGATCCAAGTTTCTAGTGAAGACAGACAATTCTGCTGCCAGCCATATATTAACTCAACTGAAGCTTTTAGTCAAACAAGTAAGATGGCAAGAATTTCTTGCAAAGTTTGATATGGAGATTGAGTACCGTAGTGGACAGACTAATCAGGTGCCAGATGCTTTAAGTAAACGAGCTGATTTAGCATCTTTAGCATAGATTACACACTAGTCGGCGAGTCAAATCTCCACTTCAATTCAAGAGCAGATCAAGCAATACATAGGTTAAGACCTGTTGGCCAAAAATCTCAAGCAGTTGGTTGAGGAAAGGAACATGCGTAGATTTTAGGTAGAAGGCGACCTCATTTACACAAAAGGGCACCAATTGTATGTCCCAAAGGCGGGCAACTTGAGAAAGGCACTCATGAGAGAGTGCCATGATACTTTGTGGGTTAGACATCCTGGCTGGCAGAGGAGATGGAGCTTGTTGAAGCAGGGCTATTACTGGCCAGATATGAAGAAGGATGTGATGACTTGTACGAAGACTTACTTAATCTGCCAACAGGATAAAGTTGAGAGGAAAAAGGTAGCAGGCCTCTTGGAGCCACTCCCTATACCCTCTCGCCCATAGGAGAGCGTCTCCATAGACTTTATCACTTCCTTACCACAAGTGGGGGAGCACTCATCCGTTTTTATTGTTGTTGACAGGTTTTCTAAGTATGCCACCTTCATTCCTACTACGAAGAGTTCAAGCGCAGAAGAGACAGCCTAGCTTTTCTTTAAGCATGTGCTGAAATTCTGGGGTGTACCCTAAAATATTGTGAGTGATAGGGATGCCAGGTTTACAAAGAAGTTTTGGATAGAGTTGTTCTAACTCCTAAGCTTCGAGCTGAACATGACCTCCAGTTACCATCCGCAGAATGACGAATAGAGAGAGAGATTCAATAGGTTGTTGGAGGTATACCTTCGGCACTTTGTCAGTGCCAACCAGAAGAATTGGGTTGACTTGTTGGATATTGTCCAGTTCTGTTTCAACATCCAGCGAAGCTCTTCCTCCAACAAGAGCCCTATAGAGATCATTACGGGTCAGCAACCACTGTTACGCCACATAGTAGCAGCACCATACACTAGGAGATGCCTAAGAGCTTATCAATTCACCAGGGAATAGAAGCAAAGTTCAGAAGTAGCAAAAGCATACCTTGAAAAGGCTTCCAAGAGAATGAAGAAATGGGCAAATCAGAACCGTCAACCTAAAGAGTTCAATGTTAGAGATCAGGTCCTCATAAAACTTCTTCCAGAACAAGTCAAATCATTGAAGAATAAGGATAGAAGAATGATCCAGAAGTATATTGGTCCAATTCCTATCATATCGAAGATTGGAAGAATAGCTTACAAGGTCAAGCCTCCTGCGTGGTTGAAGGTCCATTCAGTTTTTTCATGTCAATGTCTTAAAGCCATATTATCCAGACATGGAAAACCCATCTCGTAATGTGTCTAAGCGGTCACACATCAAGATCAAGTTCAACCTAAATCAAGCCGTGGGAGACATCCTTGCAGAGCGAAAAGTCAGAGATCCCTCCACTGGAGAAGATCATAAAGAATATTTGGTTAAGTGGAGAGATCGAGGAGAAGAAGATACTAGCTGGGAGATTGAAGAAGATCTGAAGCCTTTATTCGAGAGAAAGTCAGCCTTACCAGCCAAAAGACCTCTGCCACCAAATCCAAGTCCTAATACATATTGCCGAAGACGTCGATAGAATTAAGTGGAGGAAGATGTCAGGGTCCCTTTTTTGTAAGATACTTATACTAACAAGGGGCCATTCTTTTGTACATATTGTAACATAAGGGGGGACTTTATTTTTATGTAAATTGGGCCTTACTATTGTTAGAAATTTCTACTTTTAGAAAATAGTGTCATTTCACTAGTTTTAATGTCTCCTCCTACCAAGCCCAATAATGTCCGTAAAGCTCTTTACAAGGGTGTGAGTACTCTTCTGGATTGAAGCTCTTACCCATCATGTTGGTTGATCATGACCGGCGGCACCTGTTACATACATTATACCCCTGTATACATACATTGTAGCCTTGTATTATTGTCGGAATTAATAAAAGTGTGCTATTCCTTTTTCTATTCGTGCCTGTATCCCTTTTAATCTGTTGGCTTTCTTCCTTGGTTGTGTTGCTTACAGGTTTAGGCCTTATTGGCTAGTGTTGCGTGCTAGTTAGGCTTGCTTACTACTGTAGAGGCAACATAGTAAGCACTGTACGGTCTATTTGTGTGCTAAAGAAAGCCTCGGACCGTGATACCTTGCTTGGTCCCTGGCACGGTGGAGGTTACGTAGCGCATCATGAGCACCGAGCTAAGGCAGGTTGTGTAATGTAAGCGAACTATCCAATATGAGACCAAGGGTCTTCTTCGAATTGTTTAGGATTATTAAAGAGAACAATTTGTTCCGCCTAAGTAAATACCTATCAATTAGGGAATAAGTATTGGTATTTTGCCATTTAATGGGGCATAATATGACATATAGAGTGATTAATGGAGGGTTTCATAGATCCATTGAAATTGTGAATAAATATTTTAAGAAAGTTTTGAAAGCATTTTTGAAGTTATATAAGATAATAGTTAAAGCACCAAGTGATAGTTAAGGGTGGATACGGTATGGTTTGGTTTAGTTTTCCCTTTAGACCAAACCAAACTAAGCCATAAAATTATAGTTCGATTTTTTATAACTTTAACCCAAAATGTATGGTTCAAATTAGAAATTTTACAAATCATAAAATTTCAGTTTAGTTTACGAATTGAATTATATTTTACAGTTTAAAAAAATGTATTGATATAATATGTAATCTCATATGAATATTATTAATTTATTTAATAATAACGAGTGGTCATATTATATTAGATGTCGATAAAGTCAACATTCATCCTACTAAGAAATTGCAAATATTTGATAGTAGTTAATTTTACTTATAAAAGCAACATATAGTATGAATTTTGAATCAACCTATATATAAAATTTATAAATTATGATAATAAAAGTTCAATACATATGTATTTTAGTAAATGTAAACTAAAAATTTTTGTAAATACTATATTATAGTAGAATAAATTCTTTCTATGTTTTTTACAAAACTGTTTGATTTAGTTTTATGCATTAGTTCGATTTATCCTTCCAAACCAAACCATAAATTAATGGTTTGGTTCGATTTGAAAACTTTTTAAATTAAATTGTAATAAAAGCCATATTTTCGATTTGACTTGGTTTTGTTTGCGGATTAGATTGGTTTATTGGTTTTTTTTTCCCATCCTTAAGTGATATAGTCCTAAAAGGAATAATCGGAGATTTTATCCATATTTTAAGGTAAAAAACCATATGGTTTCAATTATATTTTTTAGATACCAAAATAGTCCATTAATGGTAGTATTAATTACTTTTAGGATTGTGAGTAAGCAAAAGATGGTAGACATGTTTGTGCATTAGTTCCCTCTAACATTAAAGGACGTCTTAAAGCCCAAAAGGAAGGGATGACTCAAAATGCTATTGTAACAATAAATATTGACTTGAGGTTTGTTTATGTCTTAGTTGGCTGGGAAGGTTCAGCACATGATTTCGTATAATAATTAATGCAATGTTAAGACCAAATGGTTTTAAAATTCTAGAAGTTATCAGTTATTAAGCTAATGACCATTTAGTAAAAATAAAAAAAAAAAGTATATAAATTTATAATCTTTGTATTGATATTTCATTATATGTAGGTAACTATTATCTTAGTAATGCTACTTATGGCATTAGATAAGCAGGTATATCTCCTTATCAAGGTGTTTGATATCATCTTAAGGAGTTTAGTCATGACCACCCTCCTGAAAATGCAAAAGAGCTATTTAATCCCCATCATTTGTCTTTATAAATTACAATTGAAAGGGGTTTCAGAATTCTTAACTATTGCATATTAGCAAATGTCTAAGCAATCGGGATCTCAAAGTAGTTAACAATCTCAACAAACTCAAAGAGAAGATAGGGAGGAAAGTAGATAGTGGTCAATGAGAAGAGATGAAATTGTTTTTTCAATGTAGAATAATTATAGAACCATTAGGTAAAATATATAATGTCTTTTAGTATTGAAGTTGTGTTATGCAGGCATGTTAGAATTTTTTTCCCATCACTTGTAAACATTGGCAATTATTATGGATTTTTGTTAGTGACTAATTTTTTTTTGGAATAATATTCATTTGAACATAGTTATAGTCTTTATCAAAATTTTGTTTGGTTTTCTTGTTGTTAAATTTTATTTGGATTTTTGTTGAAACTTGCTTGCACTTAATTTAGTAATAGGGAAACGCAATGGAAAAGAAGGTAATGGCTTTGAGAAGGAGACCAAAGTGAAAAATTTTCACTGGTCTAAATTGGTGGAGGACTTAATGCTAGAAATTTAAGTAGAAGAGGTACTAAAAGGTAATAAGCCATCAATGACATTCAAACCATCAACTTTCGCCCGAGTGAAGATGATCGCTGCTCATAAAGATGTTTTTCATGAGGAAGTGATGGTAAGCAATTTTTTTATTTTCTTTTCTTTTTATTTTTTTTTTGTTGGCCAACTATTATATTATAAATGGGGGCCCGGGGAGGCTGGTCCCGTCGCCTCTCTCGTCCGCCCTCTCCTCTACCCCGCAATGGTTGGGCTGGGTGCTAAC